>JAYKAV010000478.1:106684-432694 GCA_035582835.1 Phoebastria nigripes | reverse complement strand
TTAATGTTCATAAAATAATCAGGTAGGTGTAACTATCTCAGTTCCAACTATGGTGGCCAATTTCTCCTTTCTATAAAATGTGCTCAAATACCCAGTAGTGGATCAAGAGTACACCGGAAAGTTTGGTATCGAGATAAATTTTAGTAATTATCTGCTGGACTTTTATTAAATGAAAATGTAATTCCTTTTTTGAAGCTATTCAATTTTAGAATAAATTTTAGTAATGCATCTACCATATAAAATAAGTCTTCAGAATTACATTTTAGTTAATTGTCAGATTTAAATTTTCTGATGGCCTTAAACACACCTGTATATATGTYTTTGCAGTTCTTTAACTCAACGTTTAAAACAAATTGGTCCATGGCTTATGTAAACACTTGAAAAATAAATCTATTTAAATGTTTTATGTCCTTCCCTTTTAAGCAAATATTTCATACCTATACCTTAAGCAATTGTCTTGCTACACTTTTGTTGCATTGGTGGTTTTGTCTCAGTAACTGGGTTTACCTGGGTTCACCTCCTTAAAAAATACTCTTCTACAGCCTTTATGATTATTAATTCAATAGTTTTACCATATTTTTGCTATATTTTAAAACTTAAAATATTTATCCCAAAATACATCCAGTGGTATTAAACACGTTTTTCCTACAATGTTACCTGGTTTTCAATACTTCGTTGTTCAAATGTTTAAGTTCAAATTTTTTTTTTTTTTTGGCAGTATTAAAAGCTAAGAATAAATATATCTATGCAAATAGCTTGGCTCAACTTTGGTATTGAAAGGTTAATGTTACAGAATTTAGGTTGTTAGGAATAGTTTTGCTGTCAGTTTGAGAATAAATGTAGTGTTTCTGAAAACTCTTGACTAGAATTTAAACCAAGTCAGACTGATAAATTGTTTTCCTGTTGCAGCTCCACGGTTGTGCAACTTGGCATTTTGTATAGAAAACTTTCAAACAGCTGTGGTTTTATTAAACAGTGGAGCCTAAATGTTATAAGCTACCTAGTTTCATTGAGAAGCAAGGTTACCAACACTTCTTGGGATTTCATAATTTAGTATCAGATAATAACGCATCCTAAAGATTTGTTGTTTTTCTGTATATGTGCTCTCTTTGCGTTCTGCAGTCTTGTTTCCATGGGACTGCTCTGTATCCAAATACCCATTTTTTTTTTCCCCTCTCCACAGTACCAAAGGACACCGAGTGACACAGAGCGTATGGCTAATGTCGAACCGCAGTGTGTGGAAATGGAGTATCTTTATAAAATCATTAGAGATACGGTGTTTACTCCAACAGGGCTGGGTTTTGCAAGCAAGATTTATTTAGAACGAAGGATTTTAAAAAATAAAATCAGTGTTGCCATTGCGATTGAAGTTTGGTTTATCCCCTTTTTACAGTCAAGTCAGACAAAAGTCGGCCAGCGGAACAAAGGCAGAAGGGGTGTGAACGTTCCTGCGTGAGCTGCTCTGTATCTCTGTGGGCTTCCCAGAGCCGGCCAGTCACAGGAGCCTGCTGGGTTTGGTAGATGTGGTATGTYATCGAGGGAGACGTAGGTAATTTAAAAAGAAGCTTCCACAACGCCTGTGTATTTCCCAGCCGGAGACTCCCTGGTACCTGAGCCGTTACTTCCTACTCGTTCGTTCTCGCAGCCATCCGCTCTTCCCTGGGTGTGCTGGTGACACCTTCTCTAGCCTTTTCAGGGCAGTCAGGCCTAAAAGGTGGCTTCTCTCCACCTCCTCCTCAAAGGGGTGCGGGTACCTGCAGCCCCGCGTCCTCTGCGGCCGAGGGCGTCGCTGCCGGCGTTACCGGCCGCGCCAGCTGCTGCCTCCAGGAGGCGGGAACGGTTTAACGCAGCTAAAACTGTAAATTGATCAATGCACCGGCGAGCTTCTGATCAACGCGCGTTTCCTCAACTCCACTGCGACTTCCCCAAGTGAAAAACTAGCTTTAAAAAAATTTTTATATATATATATGCGCGTATATATGTATATGCCGCGCAGGCGAATGGCGGGGGCAGCCTCGGGGTCCTGCTGCGCTGCGCGGCGCGCGCCGCTCCCACGTGGTGTGGCGCGAGCCGCCGGGACCGTTGCCGCCGCCTGAGGGGGCGGCTGTSGGCAGGGCGGGGGGGAAGGGTCCGAGCGCCCCGCAGCCATGCAGCGCCGGAAGGTGGACAACCGCCTTCGGGTGCTGATCGAGAACGGGGTGGCGGAGCGGCAGCGGGCCCTCTTCGTGGTGGTCGGCGACCGCGGCAAGGACCAGGTAACCTTCTCCCGGCGGGCGGGGGGACTCGCCCTGCCTTCGAGGCGGGAGGGGGGTGCTGACATCGAACCGAGCCTTTGGGGAACGGTTGATCCGTAATCCCCCGGTACCGGCTTTTTCCTCCSTAAATCCAGTGTTAAAACCCGCAGAGGACAAGGCGGAGCCGCGGCGTGCGGCCTGCGGCGGGGAGCTCGCCGCGCCGCGGGARCGCGCAGGGGCGTTAGAAGTGGTTTAGGAGACTTTGTCCTTCAACATCTCCTGTTTGAGAAGCTCGTGAACATTAAATAAAAGCGAGTGCGGGCAAATCGGAATATTTTTTTAAACTGGGGCAAAAGATATTTAATTTTCTGGCTAGCAGGAGCTTCTTCCCTATCTCGGTTCTGCTGTAAGACGTTACGGTTTTGCACTCGCGCCACGTTTTCCGTACCGAGTCATCTTGCAGATGTCACCGCACCAGAACTTGGACTGGACCTACCTGGTAACGTTGTATGGAAGAAATAAACTGCTAAACTCGTTTCTTTTCAGAGACTCTAGACTTGTGTTTTTCGAGTGGAAAGGGGAAGAACAGCGTGGCAAAACCGTAATGTTTTAGGATAAGTCCGTTCAGTTAGCTYCAGTTCCTGGGGGAGTAAAATAAACTAGTTTTAAAAAAAAAAAACTTGGAAAGTAATGAGTTGATCAGGTGGCAGTACAAGAAAGTTGTCATTAATTTACTGCTAAAGTGGAGAGGTGAGTTCTGGTGGGGCATGTCCTGAGTCTGGTTGCGTTCAGTATTTTCACTGATGAGTTGGATTCCGCAGCACGAAGTGTGCTTACTGAATGTGCAGGCTATGTAGCAGTGAGGTGGGTTGCCAAACCTGCTAGAGGATTAAAATTCAAAATGAAATCTTGTTAAATTGTAGAAGAAATCCAAAATACATTGTGCAAAATCTATACTAAAAGACAAACAGTAGGAACTGTATTTAGCCTGGAATAATCGCCTTCTGTTTGTACAGTTGTTAGCAGTTCTGCCAAAGAAGAGTGCAAAGGAAACGGTAGGTGTAATTCAGTGTCTTCAGTGTCATGCAGCCCTGGAGAAGGCACAGGCACAGGTCTGTGTAAAAAGGAACGTAACCTTCACAAAATGTCAAGGGATCTTTCTGTTTTGCACAGGGTTGGTTGGTAGAAAACAAAGCTGTAAAATCAAGTATAGAAAAATATTTTGCTCTTCGATGTTAGCTTGTGAGCACAGTTGTTCGTGAACCTTTCTGTGTTTTGGCAGGTGGTTATCCTTCATCACATGTTGTCTAAAGCAACTGTAAAGGCCAGACCCTCTGTCCTATGGTGTTACAAAAAGGAGCTGGGCTTTAGCAGGTAAGATATCTCTTGTGTCTCACGCTGCGGTCGCTGCTCTGTGTGAAGCAAAAGCTCTGTGACTGGTCTGCTGAGCGCAGGTTGCGTGATTTGGTTGTAAGGAGAAACAGGATTAGTTCTTGGAGGAGCAATAGGAAGTTTGGTCTTCCAGAACTAAAATTTGGCTTCCGTAATACAGTTGACATCAGCACTAGCTACTTTTGGTTTCTTTCTGCAGCTCTAACGCTAACTCTGTTCTCCTGGACCAATCTCTCCCTCACCTTTTTAACCTCGAAAGGCCAAAACTTTAATTTCTCAGCTTTTTAGCCTCAGTAATATTTAGGACTGAATGCAGATTAAGCATCAGAATGCCTTCATTTTGAGAAAGTGTTCAAAATTTTAATTCTTAGATTCGTGTGCGTACTTACAGTCTACACACAAAGTCAGGAAGGAAGTGTTACCTGAAACTGCATGATTCCAACCACATGGTTTCTTGCAAAAACAGCTGGTTCTGTGTGATATCCACCACTTTGGGCTGAAGGGTCATGGGAGCATATCGTGAAAGCAGCAAGTGTGATCCAAGATTTTTTTCCTTGGAGGCTGCGCTCTGACTTCCAATTAGACTTGAACGTAGGCCTGACTGCACTTTTCTCAAACCTTTTTCCAAGAAAACTTCTGTATAATTTTGTTCTCCAGCCACCGGAAGAAGAGGATGAGACAACTACAGAAGAAGATTAAAAGTGGAACTTTAAACATAAAGGACGATGATCCTTTTGAGTTATTTATAGCAGCCACAAACATTCGCTACTGCTATTACAATGAAACTCATAAGATTCTTGGTAACACTTTCGGCATGTGTGTACTTCAGGTAAGGAGTTAAACTTTTGACTTAAAAAAGACATTGCACTGGTATCAATTGCTTTCAGTTTAAATGCTGCAGGAATAGTATTTGTTGTTTCTGTTATTTCAGTTATGATGGCCTTATGTATCTTTTACAAGTTTTGTGAGGATGAGATAGCCTTGCTGGTAGAATTTTAATGGGACGTTGCTTAATGCAAATGTTAAGCGTGAATTAAGCTCTGAGAAATAATGGTTTTAGATTTTCTGCTCCTTTTAGTAGGTGCTAGTTGTGCTGGTGAACTCCAGGCAACTTTGAAGTTTTATTTATTTCCTAGGATTTTGAAGCCTTGACTCCAAACCTGCTAGCTAGAACTGTTGAAACAGTAGAAGGGGGTGGAATTGTGGTGATTCTTCTGAGAACTATGAACTCACTGAAGCAGCTCTATACAATGACCATGGTACGTTCGATGTAATGTGTCTGTTTTATATGAGCAGCTACATTGTGGTGATGCTAAGTTTTGCTTTTGTTACGGGCTATCGTCTTCCTTCCATCATCTTTCCTGCTCCTTCATTCATCTGTGATTGAATGTCTTATGCTTAGGCAGTTCTGCCAACCTCTGTGTCTTGAAATGCTGCTAAATTACAGGGAAGAAACACCTGTCATTCACAAATGTAACAGTGTTCTTTTGCTTCACAATAGTTTTGGGAAGTATTTATGCTATCTGCCCATGTAACAGGAAGTTAAGTAAAAAATAGACCTTTTGAGTGTTTTGTGACCTGTTGCTAGGTGAGATCAGCTCCACAACTACTATACGTTTCTAGATACGAACTATTCACACTGAGTATACTTACATCTAGAGCAGGAACTGTTTCCATTAGTAATAGTGCCAGTAGGTGAATTAAAGTGATAGGCTATTTTTTCTTAGCAACCCTGAGGTGTTTGAAATGTTCTGTACCTGGCAGCGTTGACCTTTAAGTCAGGCAAGAATAAGTAAGACCATTGTGAAAAGTATTGGTGGGAAAAGTACATTTTTAACAAGTATTTGGAAAACGTGGATGTTTCATAACAAACAGAAAATCAGAATCCTGTCTGGGATGCGGTGTTAATGGAAAGGGAGACTGTAATCCACAAGAGTGGAAAAGAAGTTGGATTGTCCTATGAGTAACAATCTTGTAAATATCACTGTTACTGCTGTTCCTTCTCCAGATTTACTTTTTCTTTTTGTTTCAGGATGTACACTCTCGATATAGAACAGAGGCACACCAGGACGTGGTAGGACGGTTTAATGAGAGGTAAGTTATTAAGAGTGTAAAGGATCTAAGCTGTAYGCCCAAGAAAAGCATCTGCAACAGCGTTGTGTATTCATATTAGGAAAGCATCCTATAGGTTTGCATTGGAATAGGGCTTCTTGGCTGCTTCAGTGAAGTTTTCACATACTGTTCTGGAAATAAATACAGTTTGTTGTTGGAGGAATTGTATACAAAATTTTGGCATGTGTTACAAGGGATATATGCAAATAGGCCCAAATTTGTAAACTGTTCTGAGTCCCTTTCTTGAAACGCTCTGTAGAAACATATGCTCCAGATGCACCGAAGCTCAGATACTTACTGCGCTACTGTAAAACATAAAACTGCTTAGTGTGGAGTATTCTCTGTGGTTTTAGAAGTGTGTTGTAAAGGTGTTTTCTCTGCTTTTGTTGTATAGAATAAGCAGCTCTTACTGAGTGAGTGAGCCCTAGCTCTAGCCATAGGAAAATTGCAGAAATCGTTCTTTAGCGTGCAGGTGGTTATGTGATGTCAGAAATGAAAAGGATGAATAAGTCAGCACTGACTGCGGTCTCTGGGGGTCAGTGCTTGTCATAATTGCTGTGGATTCACRTCTTACACTTTTATGCAGCTACCTCCCACTTAAATGCTCTCTTAGTAGATCATTTTTAGTTAGCGTTCTTCTTTGGAGACATCCTGGTAAGTGGATACCTGTTTTGCATAGATGATCCTGATTTTGTGGTAAGAGGCACACTGCCGGTTGTGTGAACTTGTCGTAGCTTAGCTGTAAATACTATGTCTGGGTTTAGAAAAGAATTTAAATTAACTGCCAAAATGCAATTGTGTTGCTAGTGTTTTTACTGAGTTGCCTTTGCTTGACTGCTCAGGTTCATTCTGTCTCTGGCCTCATGCAAGAATTGCATTGTGATTGATGATCAGCTGAATATCTTGCCCATCTCCAGTCATGTTGCAAACATCACACCTGTTCCGCCACAGTCGCAGGTCAGTAAGCAATGTCAGCCGTTTTTCCTTGGGAGAAATTGGTCTGAGTTTGACCATGGTGTGTTAAAGATTTATAAAAGAGGAAGCTTTCCTTTCACCCTGATTTATATCAAATAATGGTCTTGCAGAGAGGTAGTAGAATGTTCTGCAAAAATTATACCTGGTATAAAGAAGCTGTCTCTTCTTTCCTCCTTCGGTTTTTTTCCTTTGTGCTTGCCTGTATTTATTGATTTTGCTGTATTGCTGTTTAGCCTAATGAGGTGGAGCTTAATTGCTTTGGTTGCTGTTTCAGAAGTGCATAGAGAGATTTCAAGCTGATGGACAGTTGGGACGAGACAAATAAAAAGACCTTTTGACAGTTGGAGGGTGGGAAAACACTTTGGAAATAAGTATATTACAAGCTCAGGAGACACCTGATACCTAGAAGCTGTGGTAGTTGTTTCAATTTCTGAGTTACACATGCCACATCTCGGGAAACATTCACTGAATATAAGCCAGACATATACCTTGCACTGTTAAAAATGTATCCTTTTATCACTTTCAGTTGTAGACTRAAGTAAAATGGAACCAGTTTTAAATAGAAATCTTTAAGCTTTTGAACTGTTTTGTGTGGCCTAAGTCAGAGATAGTAAAAACATTTTAACAGAACACTGATTTTAAAAACAAACAAACAAACAAACAAAAAACCAAAACAACCCCCCCTTAGCATTATAACGATATTGGCAGCAGCACAAATGCTTATCTGTTGGATGGATAGACTGATGCCTTTGGAATTTTAAGTGACAATAAGGAAAATCAGAATTCATTCCCATTTAAAATCGACTGCTTTTGCATCCAGGTTTATAGTTTGGCTTTGAAAATCTTTATATTGGTTTGAAAACCGATCTATTGCTTCTGCAGTAGTTTTTCCCCCTACGTGGCARTATGTGCAGCTCGTATGGCAGGTATAACAAAGATCGTAAAATTTTGGTACAGCCTGAAGACTGAAAAATGAGTTAAATCCTTCAGAAAATTTGTCCATGGTCTCTTTTTCCTAGCAATGCCATTCTCCAGTTACCATGTACTGAAAAATCCTTTCCTTTTTTCCTCCAAGCTTGGGAAAGCCRGGATACCCACCTCTCGTGTAACCATTCTCCTGAAGATGCATTAACATTGAAGTGTTAAACATCTGTTCATTTAAATTTTTCTGTTTCTAGGGAGTATATTCAACTTATGGTAACATTTCCTTTCAGATATCTTTCTCTGCCTGATAAAAGATATCAGAAGACATCACAAAGGTGTAATTGTGCCAAAGTGTCCTTTACTAATCCTGTTATGGTAAATCCTGTGCTTATAGGAAGATAGCCTCCGGCCACAGGACTTGGAGCTGAAAGAACTGAAGGAGAGCTTGCAGGATACACAGCCTGTAGGAGTTTTGGTGGATGGCTGTAAAACCCTGGATCAGGTTGGTGTGGTGTTTAAATTTGAGATACTCTGTGCTTGACAGGTCACCTTAGGTACTGATGTTTGTGTCTCATCTTGCATGTAATCAGATCTGAGTGTGAACAGTGATGGGTGTGGTCTTAGAGAATTTCCTTGAAAAATTGATTGGACATGGTAGCACAACGGCAGTATCAGTGATTTTCTTCAGGAAGTTGAGAATAAGTGGAAGGACTAGAATGGAGACAGGAAGCTGATCTGGAGAAGTCCACATTTAAAAAGATGATGAGCTCTCAGGGTTTGAAATAAGCAGGAAACTTAACCTGAAGTTTCTGTTCAGTTTAGTTCTGAATAGAAATTGAAAATCCGTATCACGTTTTAATATGCCCCTATTCCTGCCTCCCTTACACTTTTTTTACTCCAGTTTGAGAATCACTGACTAGTGCAAATGAAGGCCCTATTGCAATTGTCTTTCCTGTTTCGGAGTATCCACTGAGAAGTTGCAGTTCAGCCTCGTGGCTCCCAGAGCTGTGCACTGCTTAAGCCCTTTTATAGTAGGTCTTCTCACTGCCCAGGTATGTTCATCTTCCTCCTCTGAGAGCAGTGTGCCTCTTCCYGTCTTGCTGAATATACTCTGTGGTCAGTGGCATGGAGGTAGTAGTTGAGAACTGCTGTACTGATTGTTGATCTGTGTTTTGACCTGAATCATTTCAAGAACTCAGTGGGTCAAGATTACCACTTCTTGCACATTATTTGTCTGGGTTTTAATGTTCAGCTCTCCCATCCTGTCTTTCTCTTCCTTCTTCCTGTTCTAGGAAAGAAGACATGTACTAGTGGTAAGTGTAAGTAATGCTGAAAGCAATTTAAACACAGCTGATTTTTGTTTTCTGTTTTTTTCTGATCATCAGGCAAAAGCAGTTCTAAAATTTATTGAAGCCATTTCTGAGAAGACTCTACGGAGCACTGTGGCATTAACAGCAGCCAGGGGACGTGGTAAATCTGCTGCTTTGGGACTGGCTATTGCTGGAGCAGTAGCTTTTGGGTGAGTGATCCCCCCCCAGTCTCCCAGGCTTTATTTGCATCCATGAGTTAAAAAAAAAAAAAAAAAAAGATGACAGGTTCTGAATATATTTGTAATTTCCAGTCCTACATCCCTCCTTTTTATTCTTCTTATATCTTTTGATTGCTCTATACACTGATAGTCAAGTTTTTCTGTTTTATAGTAATAAGAAAACCTCAGTCTTTAAAAATCAAAATAATCACTCATAAATTGAGATAAGTGTCTAAAGGAATCTGCTGTGTTTTGGTTATTAGATAAAATCAACCCCTCATATAAAGAAAACATTCTACTTAGTATGTATATGTAAAATTCGTTAGAAAAAGAGTTAAACTCTTGTTTTATTTTTCTGTGCAGTTACTCCAATATCTTTGTCACATCTCCAAGCCCTGATAACCTTCACACTCTCTTTGAGTTCATATTTAAAGGCTTTGATGCACTGCAGTATCAGGTAAGGAAAGCAGACTGTTTTACAATACTTTCACAGTGTTCCTGTTTAGGAGGGGTTTTGCCTCTCATCTGTGATTTTTGTTTACATATATTAGCTACCAGCCTTTCTAGTAATGTTCTGCAAAAATGAATCATAGTACAGTT
Organism: Phoebastria nigripes; assembly: GCA_035582835.1. Lineage (NCBI taxonomy): Eukaryota > Metazoa > Chordata > Aves > Procellariiformes > Diomedeidae > Phoebastria > Phoebastria nigripes. Next base: position 422,929 of record JAYKAV010000478.1, on the reverse strand, counting down.
ATGTTTCCTTCTCTATTTTTAAGTTGGGTAGGTCAGTTTCTTTGTGAAATAGTTTTTAACGTAAATAAATAGTTTCTCAGTTCTCAGGCCTCTGAAGCTTTTGTTATAAGAGTTTTTAACTAGAATCTGAAATAACAGTGTACTCTTAGTGAGATTATTTTGCTGATAATGGTAAACAATATTTTTCTTAGATCTTGGCTTGTTCATACTGTTTAACAATGTTTTCTTTCAGGAACATCTGGACTATGAGATTGTTCAGTCTTTAAATCCAGAGTTTAACAAGGCTGTTGTCAGAGTGAATGTGTTCAAGGAGCACAGACAGACCATTCAGGTAACTGGCCTCTTTTGCACTCTTGCCTTTCTACTTTTTGTTCCTGACTGTTGGTTTTACCGATGCTGTAGTTGTTTTGATTTGAAGCATGTTCGTTTTATGTGATGTGTAACTGTTCTGATTGATCTTGCTTTAAGGCAGACCTTTTTTTCTGGTAAGTGACTTTAACAAAATATTTTCCTTCTTTCTGTGAATAACTTGTAGATTACAAAGCTCCCTTGGTAATTGCTTGTGGGTTTCTTCTTGAAACAAAAGCAAAAGGAAGGTGAAAGAAACAGTGAAGGAAGAGCATATGTTTCTAGTGATTAGATTTCCTTTATTGTCATGATCTCTGCAGATGAATTTCTGTGGAAATGTGCAAAACAAGATGTGTGACCCAGTCCTTGTTAGGGTAACATGAACCCTCTCCCGACTGTTTGTTTTCATGTTTCAGTCTCTGGCTTGATGGTAGTGGAGAACAGGGACAACAAACAGCTTTTCAGGGCTCCAGCTTTGCCAACTCTGACATCTCCCTAATTCCCAGACAAGCTGTTGTTGATGCTGACTGTGTCCTCTCATTCCTTGCAGTACATACACCCTGCTGATTCTGTGAAACTGGGTCAAGCTGAACTTGTTGTGATTGATGAAGCTGCCGCCATTCCTCTACCCCTGGTGAAAAACCTGCTAGGCCCTTATCTTGTCTTCATGGCTTCTACAATCAACGGGTAAGGCTTGAGCAGCAACTGCCTGCCTGGGAAAGCAGTTGTGCAAGTGCCAGTGGACTATTTCTTACCTGCAGTACTTTTTTTTTTTATTACACACTATTATATCAGGTCATGCTTAATTCTTGATCTGTCATGAAACTGCTCCTTAAAATAACCAAGAGTCCGTACTTGAACTTGCTGCTTTCCTTTGGTTCCACTGTGGATTCTTAAGTGTTTGACTTGCACCTCTTCTGTTCTGCTACAAAGAGCAAATACATAAACAGGATTCTGCAGTCTGTTAGGAGAGGGGGAAGAATGGCATCTTCCTTCCAATATGGTGAGACTAAGAAAGTGACAGTGCAGGCTGCCCTCTCCCACATGCGCAAGAACATCAAAAGGCAGCGATTCTCACAGATGGTTGGGGCCCTCACAGGCCTCAGAATGGCACATAGCTCTGGATGGCAGCCTAGTTYTGTGCTGGAGCTTCCCCATGGCTCAGGATTGCCGTTCGGTTATTTGCTTCAGACTTTTGTCTTCTGCTTTTCAGGTACGAGGGTACTGGACGATCACTGTCTCTGAAGCTCATTCAGCAGCTCCGTCAACAGAGTGCACAAACCCAAGTCACCATGACAGCAGAGAACAAATCTACAGCTACAGCTAAACTCACCTCAGGTACTCCGTTGTATTGTGGACTGCGGTGTATAACCATGATCTCTGATACTGCTGACTGGCAAGCCCTGTGGGTATCCCATGTGTCCACATACTTTGCAGCTGTAGGAAGGTAGTGGTATGGGAAAATGAAGGAACTCTCCTCTGTTTTTTCCTCATGATTTTCAGATGTAAAGGCTTTTAAGAGATGAAAGCTATGCGAGTAATGATTTTCTAATCTCCTTGGAGCCTTTCAGAGGACACCGATCCTATTGGATTCTTTGCTGGCTGTAACTTCCAACACTAGATGTTCTTCTCTGAATTCTGTTTGCAGCTCGTACATTGCATGAAGTCTCCCTCCATGAGTCAATCAGATATGCCCCTGGTGACCCAGTTGAAAAGTGGCTAAATGATCTGCTGTGTTTGGACTGTCTCAGCATCACCAGAATTATCTCCGGCTGCCCGCTGCCTGAGACTTGTGACCTGTATCCTTACTCAAATGTTGTGCTCTGATCAAAAGATACTGCTTTTAGGTGAAGGAGGCTTTTTCCAACTTATTAATAGTGGGTTCTCCAGCTAACGTGATAACCTCAGCACATGATCTTTTGGCAGAAGTCCGTTACGACCACACTTCTGGACTTAAGCTCTTGCCACTGCCTTAGAAGYCAGGTGGTGTGTGTTACCAGGACATTACCAAACTCCAGTTTTACTGCAGAGACAATCCTAAGGAAGGGTTGAATGAAGGGAAGTCCTTGTTGGAGTTATAAAAGGTTTAGTTTTACAGATGAAGGGTATGAAAGCTGTGAGCAGTGCCCAAAGTCATTCATTCTTGTAATTAGAACTGTAGGGTCTAAGAGCACAAGCCAGCATGTAGCCCAAGGCTGTATTGAAAATATTACTCCTAAACCAACATGGAGCTTTTTCCTTGTTTCCAAGGAGGTTGTTTCCTTAACTCCTGTGTTTAGATACTACGTAAATAGAGACACACTTTTTTGTTACCACAGAGCATCAGAAGTTTTTCTGCAGAGACTGATGGCCCTCTATGTGGCTTCACACTACAAGGTAAAGCTTGTGCTACTTCTATCAAAATTTCAGCTAGGAATTTTGTGGAGGGAGCAGTGCTTGTTATGACAGTCTAGTTGAATTGGCCTAATTGAGGTTTCTGAACAGCTTCAGTTGCTTCTTGTTGTATACAGATCCGTATTCTTCTTTCTCTGAGAAGATCTCTGCCTTGATCTTGGCTGAATATACTGGATTTACAGATATCTGGAATATTTTTGTCTTGAGAAATTCTGGAGACTGAATCCTAGATGAGCCTACAAGCTTGTCAGAATAGTATCAGTGATGAACCTCTTCTGGAGTTCTCGTTACTGTGTTCTAGTAGCCTCAAGTTAACCAAAAGAGTAGTACCATTGTACTACTGAAAAGAGTAATAATTCATTTCAAGGTTTCAAGACCATGGGTGACTAGTAAATGTGAGTGGTGAAGTCCGTAACTACTGAAGTACTGAGTACTAAAAATCTGACACTTAAAAAATTTAAGGTTTGGTAGATTAAGAGATATATAAAAACAGAAAGTTCAGTTCCATACATATTAGAGCAAGAGGTTTCGCTTGAGAAAAACAGATGCTGTCTGGTAGTATAACAGCCATGAACTGGCCTGTGAACTTCTTCATCCATCAGTATTGTACTAGTTCCAAGTTTCTTAATAGCCTTAAATTCAGAAAATGGAGGATTGTTTAGAAGTCAGCTACTAACATTACACTGGACTTTGAAGGTCTTCTCATGGAATAATTCTTCAACTTCCTGATATGTCTTTACCCTCCAGAACTCACCCAATGACCTCCAGATGCTCTCTGATGCACCTGCCCATCATCTTTTTTGCCTTTTGCCACCTGTTCCACCTACCCAGAATTCGTTACCAGAAGTACTTGCTGTTGTTCAGGTGAGAGAGCAGCATGTATCTATGAAGTGAACTGTTCAATAACGAAGCAGTACACTGCTGTGAGACAGTGTACTATCAGTGTACTATGACAGCAGTGTACGATCTAGGAGTAGATGGTAGCTTAGTGCTGTGTTTTTGTGTGTCTTACAACGGTGTATTAAGGCCGGTTTTTTCCCCCCGCTTTCTTTTGTTAACACTAATTGCTGTATAAGTACATTGTGATGCTGATCCTTTCACATAGACCTCCCAGTCTCCACAGTGTGTTTGTGCTGAGAAGCCTTCTGAGGAGCTTTGTCCTCCCATTTCAACTTCCTGCAAGGAGAGTTGGTTCACTGGTTCACTCTGCTTATCCCATGTTTCTAGCATTCCTCTTATTTGCAGTAGAACTGCAAAACTACAAACTTCGTCTGATGTACATGCTTAGAGATGTGGAAATATTTCAGCCCTTGACTGTTGGGTATCTGACTATATGCTTCCTTCCTTCCTTAAGAACACAGATTCTTAATTATCTGTGTTCGATGCATCTAGTTAAATCTGCTGTTTCTTAAAAGAAAAAAAACCCATTTACATGAAAAATATCTGACATTTAAAGAGAAATATTGGTGGGACGAGCTTTTATGTTTGCTGTTGATGGACTACAGAAAATGCATAGAGCACTTTCTATGCTTTAATCTCTTCAGGCTTCTGTTGCAACATAACGTAACGCCTGCTGCATCAGATGTACCTGGCTGGCCCGCTGGTGTGCTTTTTGAGACAGGGATTTTAGGGGCAGAGCCTGTTTGTTGGCACATACATGTTTGCTCATCATGTTGCAGAGCAGGGATCGCATGAAATGTCAATACTGCATAATGGACTCAGCAACTGAGTTGTGGTGGGTTGACCCTGGCTGGACGCCATGTGCCCACCAAAGCCGCTCTATCACTCCCCGTCCTCAACTGGACAGGGGAAGGAAAATATAATGAAAGGCTCGTGGGTCGAGATAAGGACAGGGAGATCATTCACTAATTACTGTCACGGGCAAAACAGACTCGACTTGGGGAAATTAGTTCAATTTATTACCAATCAAATCGGAGTAGGATAATGAGAAATAAAATCAGATCTTAAAAACACCTTCCCCCCCAGCCCTCCCTTCTTCCCAGGTTTAACTTTACTCCCGAATTCTCTACCTCCTCCCCCCGAGCAGCGCAGGGGGATGGAGAATGGGGGTTGCGGTCAGTTCATCGCACGTTGTCTCTGCTGCTCCTTCCTCCTCAGGGGGAGGACTCCTCACACTYKTCCCCTGCTCCAGCGTGGGGTCCCTCCCACAGGAGACAGTCCTCCACGAACTTCTCCAATGTGAGTCCTTCACACGGKCTGCAGTTCTTCATGAACTGCTCCAGCGTGGGTCCCTTCCACAGGGTGCAGTCCTTCAGGAACAGACTGCTCCAGCRTGGATCCCCTGCGGGGTCACAAGTCCTGCCAGCAAACCTGCTCCAGCRTGGGCTCCTCTCTCCACGGGACCACAGGTCCTGCCAGGAGCCTGCTCCAGCGCGGGCTTCCCACGGGGTCACAGACTCCTTTGGGCATCCACCTGCTCCGGCGTGGGGTCCTCCGTGGGCTGCAGGTGGATATCTGCTCCACCGTGGACCTCCATGGGCTGCAGGGGGACAGCCTGCCGCACCATGGTCTTCACCACGGGCTGCAGGGGATTCTCTGCTCTGGTGCCTGGAGCCCTCCTTCTTCACTGACCTTGGTGTCTGCAGAGTTGTTTTTCTCACATATTCTCACTCCTCTCTCTGGCTGCAATTGCTGTTGTGCAGGTTTGTTTGTTTTTTTTCCCTTCTTAACTATGTTATCCCAGAGGTGCTATCGCTGATGGGCTCGGCCTTGGCCGCCGGGGTGGGTCTGTCTTGGAGCCGGCTGGCATTGGCTCTGTCGGACACAGGGGAAGCTTCAAGCAGCTTCTCACAGAAGCCACCCCTGTAGCCCCCCCGCTACCAAAACCTTGCCACGCAAACCCAATACATGAGTTTAAATATTGATTCTGCTGTAGTGGAGTGACTGTAGGAGAAAACACTTTTTCTCCATTAATGGTCTTTTACCTTTTCTGGCAGGTGTGCCTGGAGGGAGAGATCTCTCGCCAGTCTATCATGARCAGCCTTTCTAGGGGAAAGAAAGCTTCTGGTGATCTTATTCCTTGGACCATTTCAGAGCAGGTGAATAATTTGGCTGTATACTCACACCCAAGATATATTTCAGCACTATTTCTTATTTCCAGAATACCCATCTGCGTTCTTTAAATTGACTTTTGTCTCTTATGCAGTTCCAAGATCCAGACTTCGGGAGCCTCTCTGGTGGGCGTGTTGTTCGTATTGCAGTTCATCCAGATTATCAGGGGGTAAAGTATTTTGGAGCCAGTTATTGTGAATAGTCAGCAGTGGTACCATGAGAATGGCTGTACAGGCAGAATTCAAGAACAGGGCAAACATTTCAGTTGCTCCCGTTTTAGCGTTTTAAGCTTGGGCACTGAGCCAGCGGTAGTAACAGAATGAGGTCAGATGCACAGAAACGGTCCGATGCCACAGCAGGCTGGGGGGCATTGCTTTCCTCTGGGTGGGTAGCAAACCAGTGCTCCTGACATATAACTAGGCAGCATTGTGGCATGCCAGCATCCCAAGCAGCAGTGTACAGTCAAGATGCAGTGATATTTATTGTGAGATTACCAAATGTTCACGCTGGTGTTTGGCATTTTCCAAGTGCCAGAGTTAAGCGCCAAAAATTATTACACAGTCCTGAACTACCAACTGGGCTCTCATTGTGATTTCGGACATCCAGGTTCTGTAGTGTCCTTCTCCATGCAGCTGCTATGTAGCAAAGAAAATGCATTTTTGTAGTGACTGAGTGATTTCTGCACTGATGATTGTTAATGGGTTTGTAAGGGGAGAATGTTGTTGCCCTGTCTTAAAAACTTAGATACATCTTTTTGCTTATAGTGTATTGTTCCTACTTCACAGATGGGCTATGGCAGCAGAGCTCTGACTTTACTGCAGATGTACTACGAAGGCAAATTTCCATGTCTGGAAGAAAAAACAATTCAAAAGCCAAAAGAAATTGCAACTGTAAGCAGTGAGGTATGGAGCCAAGTGCATTTCTCGTATTTTCTGTTGTGCTAAGCTGTTTGTTTTTCACTGTAAGTCTYGATAATGATTTCTCTGTGTAAGGAGGAAATACTCATTTTTTTGTACAGAATAAGAGATTTAATTTGCAGATTTCTGTGAGGATTGCTACTAACCCATTTCCACTTTCTCTTTCAGACTGTTAGTTTATTAGAAGAGGTTGTGACACCTCGGAAAGACTTGCCTCCTTTACTTCTCAAACTGAGCGAGAGACAAGCTGAAAACCTAGACTATCTAGGGGTATCTTATGGCCTAACACCAAGATTACTCAAGTAAGACATAATTCTATTTGCTAGTTACATCCAGTGCAAAAATAAACTGTATAAATTATATATATTAAAATAATATCTATTATATATAAATAATATAATGTATATAGATACAGATGCAGCTATTTTAGCCCTTGGACGTTCTCTTTATCTCTGCATGCATCACTTGGTTTCTAAAACTGGGACAGGTCCAAGCCCACTTCTCCTGTAAGACCTTTTCTTGATGTACAGTGGGGCTGATCCTAAGTGCATCCTTCAGGGTAGTTTTTCCTCAAACGCCTTCTGAGGGAAAATCCATTCCCTTCTTGGTTGTCTCTGTGACCCTTCTAAACAGTTAATTAGCTTTAATTGCTCAGTTTTTCCAGGCTAGAGAAGTAAGAACAGCCTGTAATAAGTAGGGGGAAGTTAAATACTACTTCCTGTGACCTGTAGAAGCTTGAGCTGCTGCTGACTTCAAAGCTAGTTGTTAGTTTCCTGAGTAATGTAAATGCTTTTCACCAGCAACTGCAGCTGCTTCTTGCTTTTCTTACCATGGAGGAACTGAGTTACTGCAGCTGTACATAATTTATTAATTTTTCTTATGTTTTACCTCCACTTTACAATATAGTTTTATATAAAAGCATATGATTTTATTATAAATGCTAACTTTTTTAGTATTATCAAATCCTATAAAATATCTAGGTTTCTGAGACTTTCTTAGCCATAGTGTGGGAAGTGGTGAATCCATAGTTTGGGAGACAGTTTCAAAATAATGCAGAATTCTTCCTGTTGCTAGCCTAAAAGCAAAGCAGTCATTTATCACTTGAAACCTTGGTTCCTTGCTGGCCTGCCCCCACTTACAGAGGACCTAGGGTCCTGTATAAGCACATGGGATGAGACTGAGTTCAACAGAAGTAGTAAGAGCAATGGAGGCCAGTTTGTGACTGATGCAGTCAGAACAATGTTAGACAGCTATGTGTGATTTGGCATTTCAGATACAGAGACTGTAGCCATGTTCCATGGCAAGCATGCTGCAAAGTTCATGCCAAAATGTGATGGTGAATTGTTTAGCTGTGCAGGAGAGCATCAGAACTGAATGGTTATTGTGAAATAGTCTTAATCTTTGCAAATTATAAAGCAAATGGTTCAGGTGTCTTGTCTTATTTGAACGATCCTTCTTGGGGCAGAGGGGGAGAATAAAGTGTTTCACTACTTCTTTTTTAATTATTTGTTAGCTGTGGTGGGATAGATAAAAGAAGGACGAATAGTGGGGTAGGGAGAGGCTGGGGCGCACATGTAGGGCTTCCTGCTGAAATTTTGCAACATCCTGCGCAGCTGATGAGTAGTCATCCCATGGCCTGTGGAGGTAGGTTGCCAGTGACAGTTGCTCTGGGGTCTGGCTTCTTTCTTTTGTCTGGGATGCCATATGTTTGGTCTCAGCAGGTCTTTTTATACTAGTCCTCCTTTTAGTGGGCAAAATGAATTGTAGGATCAGTTCACAACTAAGATGCAAGAAGGAACAGGAGGATGGAAAGGGATGTCAGCAGGATTTTGCTGATCAGTCTGGGATTCTCTCTGGTCCACAAGTGACTATCTGAAACCTGGAAGTTGCCAGGGAAAATCATCATTCATTGAAGAAGAGCAGAGTCTCTGAAGTAAACTGTAAATCCTCAGCCCCTCCCCAGGGTGTCCCTTAGGAGTCTGCGATATTATTGGTCAAAACCTGTTTGCCTGTTTTCAAAGGAGGTCCTGGAAGCATGTCAAATACAATAACTCTTGTATCATGTCTCTCAGCCTTTGAGAGTTTGTTCATTTTTTGATATCACAATCATCATTTTCCACTCCTCTAAGTTAGAACCTCCGTCAGTTTGATTGCTGTTACTACTTTCTGTCAGTGTTCATTTTCATTAGTTGGTGGGGTGTCTTACAGACTTTTGCCTAGTTTTCAACAGTTGTTCTTGTATGGTAGATAGATTGCACTTAACCACAAGTATTATTGTAGAATCAACAGCTCCATAATTCTCAGTGCATTTTCTCTTTTCCTTTTCCCCAGGTTTTGGAAACGTGCTGGATTTGTGCCAGTTTATCTAAGGCAGACACCGGTAAGTAGCATATTGTTTCTGAATGAAATCCAGCCCTATTGAAATCACTGGSCATCTTTCCATTAGCTTCTGTGAGATGTGGTTTGGGCAGGAAAGTTTTCTGAGACTACATTTGGGGTTTGTTTTATGTTCATTTGTGTTCTTTGGTCCTATGGTTAGCTAAAGGAGTAAAGTTTTAGGGTTGTGAATGTGGTCTTCTAAGTAGTTTGCACTTAAAAATTAGAGCAAAGGTGCCGCTGTTGAGGGTTATTAATGTGGTCATTGGTAAAATATGCAAGTGGCCCTTGAACTGACTGCTCTTGTTTTTCAAGGTGTTTACAAAAAAATAGCACTAGCAGTTATAGTACTTTTGGAGAGAGTAATTTGTTTGTCCCGTGTCACTGCATTTTCCTTTTGTTTTTCTGGCTCTTGAGCTGTACTTGGAATTTGCAATACTGGTGACTACTGGTTACCTCAGGAAGCCAAAATCCCTCAGCACTGGGATTTACCAAATTCTAGAAGTTCATAGGTTTTACGTTAGGTAGTGGTGATCAGTAGCAGTTGATCTATGAGTTGTTGGTGTTGATTTAGAAGACCTTTGCCTTCTTCCGTTGAGCATAAAGTGCAAAAGGTTCATGGGGATGATGGGAAATATATCTTATTTATTAGAACGACCTGACTGGCGAGCATTCGTGCATCATGCTGAAGACACTGAATGAAGAGGACACTGAACAGGAGCCTTGGCTTACTGCCTTCTGGAAAGGTAACTTTGATTTTGCCAAYGCTAGAATAATCTTCTGGGATATTTATTCTAAAGGTCCAGAGGAGTCATTTATTTTATCATCTTGTCCTACAGATTTTAGGAGGCGGTTCCTTTCTCTGCTTTCCTACCAGTTCAGCACGTTCTCTCCCTCGTTGGCATTGAATATTCTACAGAACAAAAATATCAAACAGCAGCCACAACCACGTGAGTACCCTGGCTCACAATGTTCAGTTAGATTGCAGTTTAAAATCTATGTATATGTTTATCAGAGTTCTCAAATACATGCATTATATGATGTCTCTTGTGAAGTGCCATGAATTGTTCTTGGTCAGTTATTGTGTTTTGTTCCCATTATCCAGAAAAATGCTTGTATTTCTAAGTAAAAGCTAAGAGGACATTTTCTGCCACTGAAAACGGGTAGTGGTGGTTTTTTGGTGTGTGGTTTGTTTTTTTTTTTTTTCCTACTTTTTTGATCGAAGATTTAAGTAACCCAAAATTAGAGGGCTCTTGASTGTAACAGCTAAATGCATGACAAAACATGGATGGATACTGACACCTGCCAAATCCAGTATGGAATGAAAAGGGAAGCCTTGAATAGTAAGGGTCAGTAGGCAGAGCAGCTTGCTTAGGATCTTAGGAASAACGCTGTCATCAGAAATTTGGAAATTGGAATGTGATGTCTTTCTAAGAGAGAGGCTTTAGTTCAAGTGCATGTTATTGGGCTCAGTGCAGCACTTGTTGGGGGAAACACACAGGCAGTATAAAAAAAGGGGCCAGAGAAGACAGTTCTAACAGTCACTTCTGGCTTAAAAGCAAATTGCTGTTTTCTCAGTATGCCTAACAGAGAGGAGTCCTCTTGAGAGAACTTGGTAATCTGTGTCTTATGGGTTTTTAGTATCTGTCTTGGTGAAAGAGTTTTGGTTGCTGCTACAAGGGAACAAAGCTCTTTAACAGCAAAACCAGTGCAAGATAGTTGAAGACTGGGCAAACTGTGTTTCTCAACCCTCACTGTTTTCAGTCTCTCTGGCATCTTTGAGTTGATATGCTGGTCTGTTTTGACAGTTGCAATGTTTTTCATATGGACGTATGTCTGTCTGAAAAAACTTTGAATAACCAAGCCAGTCTGAATAGCAGTGTTGTACCTAGTGTGTTGAATTCTGAAGTGTGTTGGGAAGYGTACCTATGGGATAGCCGTTGGCCTTTACTCAATGATGTGAAAAGGAACTTGTTAAATACTGAGATCCTGGATAGCTATGGAGAACAACYGTGACATTGTTGTCTTTTTATTGTACCCATCAGCCATCAGCCGTGCTGAATTAGAATCAGTTTTCATCCCATATGACCTGAAGAGATTAGAGATGTACTCTCGCAACATGGTGGACTATCATCTCATCATGGATATGGTACCTACCATTGCCAGGATGTTTTTTCTCAACCAGATGGGTGATATCTCTCTCTCTGCTGCACAGTCGGTATGTATCACTGTGAGAACAAGCCACGCTTCACCTCTCTTTGTATATATGTTTGGAAGAGTTTCCTGTTTCACGTCATCTTTAAAAAAAAGACTTTGCTTCAGTTAATTGCTTCTTTTGTAGTCCTCTTCATGATTTCTCCTGCTTGTAGTGTATTTCCACCTTTAGCGTTTGCTTTGAATAAAATTTGTAGGGATCATATTTTGTTGTGTGTTCAGTGAAGTACTCCATGCGTTTATAATATGGTGTGAACTGTGGCTTAAAAACCCCTCAAAATCTTCTGGCTTTTGAACTGTACTTCAGGAGAAAGGTATTCATCTGTACTAAGTATGGAATGGCACCTGCCATCTACAGAATAATTTAGGGGTGTTCCAGTGTATCTGAGCAAAGCTTCAGCTTGTACCAGGGAAGCCTTGTACTACTTGAGTAGAGCAAGGACTTGGTAAAATGTAGGGAGTGTAGAGGGTATTATGTATTTGTATTTGCTCTAAAAGCCTCTATAACCGAAATACGTGTCATTTCCTCAGGCCCTTTTTCTGGGGATTGGCCTACAGCATAAATCTCTGGACCAACTGGAAAAGGAGGTAGAACTGCCCAGCAGTCAGTTGATGGGCCTCTTCAACAGAATCATCCGCAAAGTAGTTCAGGTAATAGCATCATGACAAGCTTTGCCTTGGTTGTATTGGACCAAAGTGTGGTTCCAATACTGAGCCTGGCACTAACAGAAAGCTGAATCGGAACTGTTTATCTTTAACATGTCCCAAATAATTGAATGTAAACTTCTTTGTAAGATGGGAAAATCCCAGTGGAAAAAACCAGGTATTTGTGGCATTGATTTATATAGTGTTTTCCCAAATAATAGTGCTTGTCTTATGGTTTTAAATGTTGAAATGTCCTGACCAAAATGCTGAGCGTACAACCCRTGTTGCCAGCTGAGCCTGAGCCATTTGATTATGATTGTTCACTGCATTGGTGGCATCTCAACTTTCCTTGAAAAAAAACTTTTCCCATGTCATTTAGAGGTAGCCTTGAAGTCCAGTGAAATAATTGGGAAGTTTTGATCTGGTTTTCTTTCTCTCTAATGTCTGTGATAAAGTGAGTGACGTGAGGAGTTATCAAATGGTGAGGCGGACAGAATACTTGCCAACTGCTTGCAATTGCTTGCCGAGTCTGGGGCCTCTAGTTCTCAAGGGTCAGGATACGGTAGCAAAGCTTCTGCAGTCTGGCATAGGTTGTTCATTGGAGAGGTGATTTGCTCAGCATAACATCCTTATAATTATCTTGAAGAAAATAACATACTAAAAAATAAATATGCAGCTTTTAGCTGCAAATGTTAATCAAGTGATGCTGTATTAATTATGTTGTAAACTATGAGTTCTCTACATTTATGTGAGTGACGTTGAGTGCTGACTGATTTTAGTTTTATATTTTTTATAAAAGCTGTATATAATTCTGCCTTCAGGAAGCAGCCTTGAGCTTTTTATTTCAGTATGATGGAATGCATGCATCAGAAATAAACAACTGCCTGATAATATTTGCAAGGTTAGAAGAATTTCATGGGGACAGACAGCATTTCTTAATTATTTTAAAGCAATAACCTAGAAAAAACATCAGCAAGTCTTACATGTGTTGGCTTACTTCATTTTCAGTTGTTCAACACAGTCCAGGAAAAAGCTGTGGAGGAGCAGATGGTGGCAACAAAGGATATTGTAATGGAGCCAACACTGAAATCTTTAAATGACGATTTGGTAATTATGAACTTTCTTCTTCATACATATGTAAACACTTCATGGAGTTCCCTTGGGTGTAGAAGCCTTGAAATCTAAATTTTCTTGGATGGAAAGAATTCCACATCAGGCCTGTCACTTCATGGTAGTTAAAAACCTGACAGCTTTGTGTTACATGCTTGTGGTCATGCTTTGTTAATCGGCAATATAGATTCTTTGCAGAACCTACTAAGATGTTCTTGGAGTTATGTATTACAAGTATATGTATACAAATAACATAAAAATGCAATTATATAAAAGAGAAAAGCTTTTCAGGATCATCTGGTATTTGTTTTAGGGGAGGTACTTCTCTTTCAGTGGGAAAGGCGTTTTCCTTGCATTACATGGTCACTGTTGCACTTAAAACTTAATGCATCTGTTGTGCTGTCCTGTTGTAGGAAGAAGCCGCAAAGGAATTCCAAGAAAAACACAAGCAAGAAGTGGGGAAGCTGAGGGAAATGGACCTTACACAGTAAGAATTTATCTGTATGAGTCTCAAATCCACTTTTCCCGTGGTATCTGTTTGAATGCCGGGTCACTCGCACATCTTGCTGAGACTTGTGCRCAGGGCTGTAGTTGCAGTATCACAATCTCAAACCATCAATAAATGAGAAATAGCAGTGGGTATTTTCAATAGTGGCCAGGTAAGATAAGTATATGCTGCCATGCTAATGGAAACTTTGGGTATTGTGTGCCTGACAGCCAGTAACTTAGTCTTCATTGGCTCTGTTAGCAGCTGCTTTGTTTCGCACTCAAAACATTCCTTCCAGTATGAATTAAATTCAGTAACAGCTTCTGTTCAAGGCCATTCACCTGTTTACCTCAGTACATGAATTCATTGCCTGAGAAGTGTGTCACACTCCCAAGTGTGAACTTACTGACTTCCCTTTTTCTGCTGGTATTTTGAACCGAAAGCAAAAGGTTGCGAGTTTGCAGGTCACAGCTGATCAGCAGCGAGATCTGTCTGTCTGTAGACCTGAATTGTTGTTAGAGTTGGGGCTGGCTCGTCATACAGTGCTGCAAACAGAAGATGGACTGCAAACAGGAATGCTGGATCAATTCTCAGCTCTGTCCCAGTGCCTCTGGCATGAGCTTGAGCACATTCTTCTTTTACGTCTGTTCTCTTTTGTCACTTAAATGGTAAATTATTCATGGCAGTAGCTCTTACTATGTATCTATGTGTCAGTCTTGATCCTGGCTGTGTACAGTATGTATATTATACAAATATAAGTTACATAGTTCTGTAATATGGAGTAATAAAGCAAGCTGCCTTGCTGTGGACTGTTTCTAATTTTACAGTTTCCCGTGCTTCGAGAAATAGTCATTAGTTTCCTCAAACCAGTATACCCGGGTCCTGTTGTCTGCTATCCAGCTTAGCTGTGTGTGCAACTCAAGTGAAAATAGTACCTGGCTAATTTTAATATTCTCTTCTTTAACAAAAAAAAAACCATCAAAAACCCAAACCGACAGAAAAAGAACAACCAACCAGAGCTTCTTTTACTAACTACAGTGTGCACGGATGCCTTTTAACTGCTGTAGAGCTGGACAATTTGTAGGATACTGAGTTGCTGAACCAGCAATTTACTTGAAGTGTCAGCAGATGTCTCTTTTTCTGGACCAACAGGAGTTACACATGCCACTGATTCTTTCCCTTCTCTCTCTTCTCCTCCCACTTTTTGTCTTATAAATCCTGTTTACTGTACTGGCATCCCAGAAAAATTGTCTGTTTTGGCAATAGATTAATCTCTGTTAAATCTGAGAAAAGGAATAAAAGCTTCTTTGAATCTTTGGTTGTCTTTTTTGAAGGAAGGACAAAAATGGATGTGATTTGAAGTGACTTGCAAGTCAGTCACGTGAGGAAAACACTAAACCCAGAATTTTTTAAAAGTTTTAATTCCATTTTTTAGCGTTGATAGTGTTACATACCTGTTTCTCATTTTGGACCGTGTTCCCTTTTTTTTCACCCAGAAATAGATTTCTGTTCTCCTCCATGAGGAAAGAGAGACAAAAATCTATTTTGAACACTTTTCAATACGGGTTATAGAAAACTAATAGAAGAGACAGAGCTGTTTGATTTGAAAAGGCTTTGTCCGGTATTGTTCAGCCTTGTTTGAACAAAGGCTAGTCTATTCTAAATCTCTAAGAACTTGAGATGGAGAGCAACCACTCAATTTTGCTCCATGACTGCTTTGCCTAGTTAAATTTGTATGTAATTTCCAGGGTACTTGAACACCCAGGCAAGGGGCACAGAACGTGAGCTTATTTGAATAGCAATTGTTGTCTTAATTTCTCTTTTCAAAAGAAAGCTGCAGGTCTTCAGTTTTTCCTGGACTGATGCAGAAAAACTGTACCATTCAAGCTTACTGCTGGTCTAAGACCAGCTGCTAATTTAGCTAACTTTCCGTTATAAACTATCGCTTTTTGCATCCTCTTCCTTTACCACCACAACCATCCTTCTCCTCTTTTTTGGAGGGGGAAAAAGAAAAAAAACCTGCAAGCTTTTATAAAGGAAATCTATATAGTGAATATAGATCTGATTGTGGTTGTCAGGCTTAAAGCTGTAGTGATTGAAGGTCTATCTTTTAAGAAATCTAGTGGGCAAAGTAGAAGTACACACCACTGCTGTGGAAAGTATAACCTTTGTGGCCTTATTTTTTGCTTTCATAACAGATGTACTCTACTCAGCACTCTGCTTTTCTGATGAGAGGCTTTCCTAGAACAGTTTTTGTGTCTCGGGGGCTCCTGAGAGAACTTCATTTGACACTGACCAGCTTTGGATGGGGACAATTGTTGGTTGCTATTGACCTAGTTTGCATTGATTCTGCTGACAGAGTCGTGACAAGCTATTGTATCCCTTTGCCAGTCTAGTTTTGTCTGTATTTCCAAAAACTGATTTGGTTGGGTGCTGACGCAGTGGCTTTGTTTGTAGAGTAGTGTGTGCCTGACAATATAATCACCTTTTTTATTTTTTTTTTTTTTTTACTTTGTGCTAGCAATTTTACTTGGATTTTCCTTTACCTTTTTCACTTAGATATATTATCCGGGGTGACGACGAAGAATGGAATGAGGTGCTGAGCAAAGCAGGACAGAACGCTTCCGTCGTCAGTTTGAAAAGGTCAAGGAAGTTGAAATACTCCACAGAGGTTTCTCTGGTCTTTCCTGCTGGCTTTATTATAACGTTTTTCAAAAGAGCGAAACTGAAGAGTTAAATGCAGATAAAACGAACTTAGCGTCCTTGATAGATTCTCAGTTTTCCTGGAGAAATCAGGGTGTGAGCACCTGAGAGCTCTACTGAGTACTCAGTGGTTCCTCTAACGGCGAGACTGCTGCTGTGAATTCTGCGTTGCTCTAGAGTACAGTCCCGTCTTCATGTAACTTAGCTGCTTATTGTAACTTTGTTCTGTTGACATGGTTAAGTCTTGATCCTGATCATGCACAGACGTTGGTACTATTTCTCCCTTGGGTCACTTTTAAAGAAAGAACTCACGCCACATAACTGTCCCGTTTGCTTTGGGAGCCAACACTGGGTGGGAGCCTATGATAGTCCCATTGGAGAAAATGCAAATTCAGGGAAGAAGAATTCTTTCAAATGTGAGCTTAAGCCTGCAAAATACTGAGTCTGCGTTTCTGCAGTTCCTTCCTTTTCATCCATCTTCTTTCTTCTACCTTGCCCAGCAGGGAGTCTTTCCTCATCTTTTCCTTGGGGATTTATAGTTGAGACTTGCCTGCTCGCTTATATCCYCTTCCTGGGGTGCCTGACAGCTGAAGTAATTATGTGATCTCTATTCCGCCCTTTGTATACTCACGTTTTTTTTTCATGAATGCTGGAAGCTGTGGGTTTCCAGAAGCCTTACAGGAATGAGAGAGTCTTGTCGGTGCTTATAAAGATTGGGAGCTCTGTCATGTTTGCTCTAGTCAGAATCTAGTGCAGGAACAAAATAGTATACTTAAAACTGTCAGTGGTAATTTTTTTTCTAGGTACTCTAAATTCCAGATGCCCTATATGAATTGCCTTTAGGACACAGTGTCTTGAAAAGCAATGACAAGAGCTGAAAATCAGGATCTTACGGGATTCAAATTGGGTTAGAGAATCTGAAGACACTATAAATCTAGGTCATACTCTAGTGCGTGCTTTCTCTAGCACCAGTTTAAATGACCCAAGAAATTGGAAGTATTTTCTCCCAACCACACTTCTATGTAGACCCTCGCCCCCCTTTTACAACAAAAATTTCCCAGCTGGATGGGAAGCTAGTGTATTTTTAACAGATATTTTGTTTCTGTTTCCCAGTGAGAAGAAGAGAAAATTAGAAACAGCAAGAGGACCCAAGCAACAGAAGAAATTTAAGAAGACTAAAGATATAAAGCAGAAGTGGAAGAAATGACTTTAAAGCCAATCAGTGAACTTGAATTAACGAGTGACGGGTCTGTACTTAAGAAGTACTATTCTCCTTTAAATCAAAAGACTTTCTTTTGGGGGGTGAGAGCTGGAGGGAAGTAAAAGCCTTAGAGGCATTTTTAAAGTGTTTGTATTACGGGAAGTACAGTGACACTGCCAGGAGACAGTCTATGAGGATTTTTTATGAAGTGTGACTGCGGAGCTTGAGCGAGGCACTGTGCAACACACTGGGATATTATGAGGGTGCTTTAGCAGCTCCAGAGTTTCCATTCAAAGAGTGCAGATCAATCTGTAAAATTTCCTGCATCTTAATGGTTGGTGTCGTTATTAAAAAAGAGTTTGGACAACAAAGGATAGAAATGTGTTAGGCTTTGGTATGTGACTCTACCTTTTAGCATTGCAGCACATCTTGATATAGGCAGCTGCTGTAGTACTACCACGCCTTTGTAGCTTGAGGGGGTTTTCGTTATGAACGACAACTGACTTTTTATTTGGGGCTGGCTATTCAGTGAGCGCTAACCATGTTGTCAGTTCAGACTCATGATTTGGTCCTTGCTCACAGGGTATACAATGAACACTTCTATTTCGGAAGGTAGTCTATAGTTCCTACTTACTGTGCTCCTCAAGCAGCTGTAATAAAGGCTGCTCTTTTGCATTCACACTTGCTTACAAGGTCTCAGCATTCCCATAGCTCAGTCATTTACATTTCCTAGTTCTCAAGCAGGGTAGCATGATTAACAGGTGCTGGGGAAGCTGCTTTGGCCATTCTTCCTGCTATCTGTTGACCTAGAGCTGCTGCTTGCCTTTGTTGGAAAGTTTTGTGTTAAGGTTGCCAGGAAATCAGCATTTTCATACTGACACCTGGTCTTAGTGATCTTCTCTTTTTGCTTGGGGGCCGGTTGAGCAGGCAAGTCACTGAACTCCCCAGCTCTGCTACTGGCAATAAATATGTACCAGTCTGGAGCTGGGGCTTTCTGTGACTGCAGTACTCTAGGTCTGGTGCCTGTCAGACTCCAGAGGCTTCAAAACCAGGGCAAACCTTTGACACAGAATGGCCCTGTCCCAAACCTGAGTGCCCTGGTGCATTGTCTTGATGTTCCAGCTTCACACCCTAGGTTTGGAACAGAGAGACCTACCTACAGCTGATAACACAGCTGCATTATATTTACTTGTAGATCTCACAGCTCCTTTTTCCAGCAAATCCTTGAAGAAACAGTTTCTTGCTAGGTAAAGACAGTATTTCTTCCCTAGGAGGCTGTTTTATGAAGCATCTGTATTGAGCATGGGCCTTGCACTGCACAGCCTGTGTATACCTTTGGTTAGCAGGCTACTATGTGAGAGTCAGTGGCAAGGGCACATCCCCCACATTGCGGGGGGCAGTGGAGCCCTGAGAAGGGAGATCTGCAGCTGCAGCCCTTAAAGGCTTGATGAGGGGCCCCGTTATCACCCAGCTGTGTGAAAGAGCAGTGCTGGCAGCCTGCAGGGATGAGGTGGTGGCTGGCTGCCCTGAACCAGCTCTAAAGAAGTTGTGAAAGGAGCAGACACAGAAGGCAAGAAGCGTGAGGCTCTTCACAGTCCTCAGGAGAAAAGGTGAGCGTGCATTCTCTCTGGTTTTGCTGTTGTTACTGTTAAAAATAGGGTAAGTAGCGGCCCTGCTGGGAGAGGGGTGAAGAGCTACAACCCCTTGCTTTGGGGGACGGGGTCTGCTGGACGTGCTGCTGTCTGGGTGCTGTCTGTGCCTGACTTGGTCCTGAGAGACAAAGAGCCAGGTGGTAGCGCAGGGGATGTTGCAGCAGGCTGGGGCAGGAGGGGCAGCAGCTAGTGCTGGAGCCCTTTCAGGGGATGCTCTCCGGCCAGGTGAGAGGAGAGCAGTTCCGACAAACAGGAGTAGCGTGGCTGGGCCTGGAGGCTGTTCCCTAGCTCAGGGGCTCTGCAGCATCAAAAACACATTTTCCATGGATACCTTGTAGGACTGCGGTTTTCCAGTGTCTCGCTTAGCTCAATGCAGAAACCTCTCGAGTTGGTCCCATTTGAGGGATGGTTATTGTAGTAAAAGGTTTTTTTATGGATCGTCACATCCTTTAGCCATTTGAGGAAGGGATGACAAAGATGTGGTTGAAGTGGTGGTCAGGTAAGGAACTGGTATCAAATGGGTACTGGCTGAATATCATTGGCTTGCCCACTTCATATGCTCTGCTTGGTGAGATTCAACTGTGGTTTAACAGGCTGCGAGTCAAAGCTTTAAACACTTTTAGAGTCCTTTTAAAGCATGTTGAAACGTGGCACTAATAAAGCAGCAGTAATTATTTCAGATTCTCTAACCTGTGCAGATTGCTGGGTTTGTTCACCCAGGTGGTGGCGTTTTACTTGCTCTGGGTCTTACTGTCTAATAGGTGACAGTATCGGAAGGCTTTTTTTTATTGCACGTTACTTTTTGTGCTAAGGAAATGCTGATTGAACTTCCTTAAAATGTAGAAGTGGTGCAAATTACAATGCGTGTCTCGGAAGGGCTGTTAAACTTGAGTTCTACTAATAGGTTCAAAACTAAGGTTTAAGAGAAGTTTTATTATAGAACACCCATGTGCTGTTAGGGCTCAGAAATTGGTTTGTGTTTTTTAATGGCTAAGCTGAGGATCAGATGGCTAAGAAGTTCAAAATAAGTTCATCTTTATATGAAAAATATGTCAAAGTTTCTGTTTGTTTATAAGGCCGTGCTAAATAGCTGTGAAACAGGGTATGAATTTGACTGTCCTCTGCTTCTGCCGGGACTATGCCAAAGCTGTGACCTGCCCAGCCCCGGGGACCCCCATCTACACGTGGCTGTGATGAAGCTGTTACTGTGTAAGCCTTAAGTCAGACTGAGGTTTCTGGTTGTTTCGGGAAATACGGTCTCATGCTAGCAGGCAGCAGTCACAAAAACTTTGACGCCTGACTTACTGGCACTGTCTTGGGGAAAGTACGTTGGAAGCATTCACGATGACAGGCTAGGTAGGAGCTGATCTATGAAAATATCTATAGTCCAGCAAGACTTCTTGTAAATTGTCTGTGAATCAAGGTGGAAGATAGTAGGCAAAATTAAACTGGATTCTTCAAGCAGACTCGAATTTTACTATTTAGCTGACATCTTTCTAGAGCTGCCTCCACTGCTTTCTGTAGGCTGTAGTAATTCTTGCTCTGTTGTCTGTGAACTGGGTGTACTGTGCTTGCTGTAAAAGACTTGGAGGATTTGAGCTGCATGCGTGCCCCTCCATTTCTGAGTGGGAGTTGTATTTGAGGAGAATTTTGCTATTTCTACAGAAAACGTGTGTATTCAGTTGAACCATTCTTTTTCAGGTTTTCCGTGTACATTTTATGATTCCTGGCAGCTTTTTGGATTCCTCTGCCTGTCTATTGCTCTTTGAACAGTAAAGTGGAAAAAAGCTCTCAGATCTAAAATAAGTGAGAGATGTGGATTTTTATTTTTATTTTTTTAACAAGTCTAGTCAAACCACATTTTCCTCTGTCTGTGCTTTCCATCAGTCAAGCTGGGTTAAAATTCCAGCTAGAGTAAGGGCTAGTTGAACGCAGTCCAACAACAAAGCAAGAATGCATGTCTTTCTGTAGCCAGAAGTGCACTAAAAATGCCACGCAACATAGGAGCTGAGAAGAGAGCGAGTTCTGTATCCTCGAATTTTAGGGTCGGGTTGGTTTGGTTGGTTTTGAGCCTAAGTTTCCCTCTGACTAGAGCAGGTTCCTGGTCTTTCTGTATCCCGATCCCCTGCAGCTGGGGCTGTGCATGCTTGAAGGAGCCTGTTGTACTGCTAATTGCAGCGCATGCATTTAACCACAGGCAAAGCCAGCTCAGCTGTCCGTGTCTCCTTCTTTCCTAGTCAGGGGGACAGGTCTTTGCACAACCCTGTAACCACACGCGTTAGCGTCTCAGGCCCTGTTTTAAACTTACAAGGTCAGCTTATGGCCTTTTTTCAGGGCTCCCTGGATCGCTGATGTGTCACGTTGCTGCAGGTTCATTCTCTCCTCCTCTCCTGTGCCCGAGTGAGCTTGTTTGCCTTTAGTGATGGAGTACTATGGCTAATTGGAGGAAAATGGGAAAGCCACGTATAGCTGAGCAGCTCTCGGCAGGTGGTGGGTAGATGTGACCTAGTTGTCAGTGGAATCATCCTGCTTGCTTGGAGACCCGTCAGCTATTTTGACAGCTGGAGCGAGCTGACCTCTGCGAGGTATCCGGGAGGAAGTAAAACCAGTGAAGCTGAGGATCTTCCCTGCTGCTGTGAGCTGGCTGTACTTTCAGGAGGGGTCTTGCCTCCCACAGCTGTGTGAGGGTGAAGTGAGCTGCCTGGAAAGCAAAGGTTGGTGTACTGGCTAAGGGCAATGCGTAGAAGGGGCAGGAGGGAGTATGTCTTTTCCATTTGGCCGTTGTGATACAGCCTTGGGAGGTGTTTGTGTTTTTTTTTTTTTTTTCTTTTCTTCCACAGCTGGATTTTTGTTTGACTATGTCACTTCCCTATGTAGTCTCTGAATCACGAGCCTGTCTCTTGGTAAGGGCCCAAAACTACATGCACCTCACGGCGTGCATTTTCTAACAACTGCTTTCTGTTAGCAGGCATGTGAAGGCTGAGGATGGAGAGAGGTGGTGAGGGACGCGGGTAGCCTTCTCCTGCCTGACCTAAACGTGGAGATGGGAGCATTGGGTGAAATCCTCTGCTCGGTCTAGTAAGCTGCCCGTCCAGTGAGTGCATAGGTGAAGCAATGAGCTTTGACTGCCCTGTGCGTGAGGGTAGTACTCCAGCTGAGCCGTTGTGAACTGGCCTGCTCGTTTTCTAGTTACCAACAGTAGGAAAATGGACAGCACTGAAATGACTCCAGCTGTGGGGCTGGGTGTTGCTGCCTTTTTCCCTGCTGTGCTGTGATTTTTCATCATATGACAGAAACCTTTTTTTCCTGTCTCTCTTTGAGCAAACAGTGCCGAGTACAATATTATATTTTCTTTGCTGTGGATTAATGGATCCCTTATACTCAAAACCACCCTTTGGGGAGGCAGATCTAGCTCCCGAGTCCTCTTCGCTGCCACAGGCAGTGGCGACAGCAGCTTGCTGCCCCCATTCCTCAGGGGAGTCACCATGCTCCTCTTCTTCCCTCTTGTGTCTCCTTGGCTGTCTCTGTTATGGCAGGTGCAGGAAGCGATGTCTGGTTGCTTGGGCAGCATTTGGTGAGGGCAAAGGGCCAGTTAGTAGCAGTGCTACATTAGCCAGCGCTTGCCTGCTGTGCAAAGGCTTATTGTAAAGCAAAAAGGTTTTATTTTAGTCTGAAAGTCATCAAGCATGTTCAGGCAGATGTGTGAGCTCTATTTATTTCCTCTGCTCCATGAAATGATAGAATTACGGCCAGCAAAGTTTTGTGCTTCCCCAAAGCTGGGCAAACTCTGCTGTGTTACTTTCTAGGACTCCAAGGGCAGCGCTGTATAAAATAGAGGTGGTATGCAACTAGTTTCCTAAGAAATTTCTATTTAATCTACTTTTTAGAGTAAAAGTGCTCCAAAGGGAATCTTAGGTGTTGTATTCCATGATTCTTGAGAACAASTCGGTGTTTGTATTGGTGGGTTTCCAAGCGTGCTGGTGTAATGGCACAACGCAAGAGAAAGCACCCCTCATCCATCATTCCCAGCAGACTTCTCTCGGATGATGTAAATCAAATGCTAAGAAATGCTTGTGACGGTAACTTATTATAGAACTGGATTTCAAGTCTTGCTACACCAGAGAGATACGCTGCATGGTTCCYTTTGTTTAGATGCATGGTGGGAAAATCAACGAAATTACGACGAGATTCTCAGCAGCCAAGTACAGGTTCTGGCTGGATTAATGGTTTCCTCTGAAATGTGCTTAGAGTCCTAAGAATGTATTTGAGTCCTGTAGAGGTAGCACCAAATTCAGAGTAACAGCTCGGCCATTATCCCGAAACTCGGTAGGGGTCTGCAAGATTTATGGGGTAAATTTGGTGGCGGTGGTGGGAAGTTATTTCTGGGTCAAATTCTTGCTCTGACAGCAGAATTAAACCCGCATATTTCTTACCTCATTCATAGATAAATAAATGCCCTTGCTTCCTATACTGTTGCATGCCTGACTTTGTGTGGCTGTCAGGGTGTTCTTAAATGCTCTTTGCTCTGACATGAATCCTGCTCCTGCCACAGCAAAGCACCAGACACGGTGCACCAGCCAGAGCCATTTTAGCCTTTTGGGTTCTGAGGTGACTCGGAAAGGGGGTGTTACCTGCTTGTTCACACTTTATTTGTTAGCATTTGGGAAGGAGTGAATCAGATGTTTAACTTCTGAGGCATGCTTGAATACCTCCAGGGTAGTAATTGCTTTAACCCTCACTGTCTCTTCTGCTGCAGAGAAGAAGCCGAGAATTAGGATTTTTCTTAGACGCTACCGTCTGCTGCTTTTTGATGGAAAGCAGGTAAAAATTACTTCAGCTAGGGAAAATGCAACTTAAACTTGGTACTTAAATGTTTGAGCCTAGGAATGGGAAATGAATGCCTCTCTATCCCTTGTTTTAAAGCATAACATTAGGTATATATACTGAAACACGTTTAAGATGCTAAAACTGCAACTGCCTTTTCCACAGAAGTGTCTTTAAATATGGTTTTTCTCATTGTTAGAAGAGCAGAATAAATAACAGCAGCTGTGTATTTTAAAATTATGTTGTTAATAAAATCCTGGTACATTTACATAAATGACAACATTAATGTACAATTAACAAAGCATTGTAATATTACAGCAACAAAAGAGGACCTACATATTTGTACAGATAGCTGGAGCAGCTMCTTGAAAATACTTTCCAAGATAAAGCCTTTTGTGGTATTTTTCAGGCAGACCAGTGATAATTTTGAAACACCTGTATGGCTTTCTGATAATAAATAGGGTTATTGAAGCTGGTGATTTTCAGAAGTGGATGTGTACCTAAAGCACAAATTGGAGTGTGCCCTAACTCGTCTGTCAGCTTACTGAGCCTAGATTAATCATTCTTATCCTTGCATGCAGTTTGCCTCTGATGTAAATCCTTTAAGAATGAAGCGATGTCAGATTTTGATGGATTTGTTGGGCGGTGCTGTAGTTCGTTCTCCTTCCCTTCATCTACCTAAACCATGTCTATGTCGCGCTTTGGAGCTTGGGCCCAGCTGAGCCTCCTTCTTCCAGCGTTTAGTTACAGTATTAATTGTTGAATTTCTAAGAAGCAGTAGATCTCCACTGAAAACTCGGCTTCCTCTTCTCCTTCACCCACCTATAACGAATGAAAGCGTCTTAGCAAATGCTTTTGGTGGGTGCTAACAGAGATCAGTGGGAATATCTCAAGGTCTTTCCTTAAAGCTATTGGTAAGAGCAAGGTCTGTGTTTTCACATAACTAACTGCTTTCTTCYGGTTGGGATTATTTAAAACAAAAAACCACACACAAAAACATTGCTTCAGACTCAAAACTGTAGATTGAACTGTCTCCTTTTAGTTCTCCTAAGTCAGCTAGAAGGCGGCCTAGAATGAGTCCATTTGGACCAGAAACATCTGTCTGCTGTGAACAAAGGAAGAATGCGAATCTCGGGCATTTGAGTTGAGGCACCTTGTTTAAGTGCTGCTGCCTAAATGTTAGGCTGCAGCCTACCTCGAGGAAGCAGTCGGGTGTGCACTACGCCCAGTCCCCCCTGAGGTAGCGTATCTGTGGAGACAACGTCATTCCACGGATGAGGCTGTGGACGCGGAGACTAGAGGTCAGAGCTTCTAATCCCAGCTAGCTCCAGAGAGAGAACAAACCATCAAGCTGTATGTTCCTCAGGGTTTTAGGGAGACTTTTATTGCTATTTATGCTATTGGATAGTCTTTTAGAAAGCATCTTTTATGGTGTCAGGTCTCACAGATAATGTTCAGAGACAGGTTTTTAAGGTGAAGGTGATTGGGACTATCAAACCTTGATAGTGAAAGGCTAGACAGTCTTTTTTTCCCTCCTCAAAACGGATCCAGATTAACAACTAGCACAGTGAAACCGTATTAAAAAAAAATACAAAAACCTAATTCTCCCCTCCCTGCCCCAGCTCGCTTCTTCATATTAGGTTTAAAGAGTGAGTAATTTCAGAGTTAGTATTAGTTTCTACTCAGCTTTGAACATCTACTAAATACCTCTCTCTCAAGGTGCAAACAGTTTGGGGGAAAATTTATGTCAGAGTCTCATGACATGTATGGACACTGGTGTGTATTACTATAGTGAAGTAGTTTGTGTACACCAGCCTTTGTGTTCAGACAGACGACTTGTTGAATGGGCAGTGGTCCATAGCATTAGGAAACTCCTTTTATGCAGCCTTTTTACAAGTAAAACATCTATGCCTATCAACTAGGTGGCCATTAGGGTGTGTAGACAGACGCTTAAGACTACATATTAGGTGTTGGGTCTAGGTAAATTGCCTCACTTCTCTACAGCCCTGCGTTGTGCTTGTTTAAATGGCAGCGTTGATCTTCTCTTCGGTTCAGGTTCTTCACTTGCATCCTCAGTTCTCGTTTGCGCTGTGACAGTAGTAGCACAGAGAAGCCAGCTCCCCCTCCGTCAGTGGGACGAGGCACAGCACCCTTGCCTAGGGGGTATCTGTTGTAGGGGATTTTCAGCAAGATCCAGAAGGCAAAGAGGAAAGCCGCAGCTTTGCCTGACGACACATCCCCGTGCAGTTTGAACCAGTGCTCCTGCTGCTGCCTCGTTCCTGCTTCACACCCTGGAGGTGACGTACACAGAGTGCAGGCGGCCGGCCAGGGCTGTCTGCAAGTCCCGCAGAGGGTCCAGGCCTTGCACTTTGCTGTTCCTGCTGTAGATCAGCTGTTTGAATGAGTCCTGTTCTAGAAGAGAGCTCATGTGTTTGAGGAAGAAGCCTTCACAAAAAGAGGCTAGTTCGGGTGCGTTGTGAATCTGCAGAAGAGAGGAAGATCAATTAGCCTTTTCTGTATGTCACAGACCTAAAGAACATGCCTGAGCATCTTCTCATTTCTAATGCTTTTCCTTTTAATGTTTTCTAAGACAGAAAAAGGATGGTAATAACAGTGGAAAAGCACTGAAGGTAGGACCAGTGATGGCTGATAATTTCTTTTGGTGCTTTTTGCAGGCACAGGTGTGAGCAGTGAGACATTCAAGCTTTTTTTTTTTTTTTAATTCCTTCCCCTGATGGCCTGCTGTTGGCAGAGCCACTGGCCTGCACTCCAGTCTCTTCCTCTTAAAGGAGCAGAGCAGCTGGCTGATGAAGTGGCCAAGATACCCCTTCAGCTGTGCAGGCAGGGAGTTCGTGTGCCGCAGCATAAAACACTGCGCTGCCAGATGGCGTGCACAGCTCATGGCAATAAGAATATGGTTCATAGGATGCGAGCCTAACTCCTAGAAAAAGGAGCTGAATGTAGGAAAACAGGGATGTTACACTTCTAAAACACGTTAGGTGGATTTCTGGCTGTGATCAGGTTCCCTTTGCTTCAGAACCAGTGGGGGAAGCTCAGTAATAGGAGAACAGTGAAACGCAAGTTCAGTATTAAGAAGCACTGTGCACGCACACACCCTGTTTCTGGGAACTTTGTGCAAATAGTAATGTAAGGAAAAGTACTAAAGGCCAGTAGGGAATGCTCTCTTCCCCCTCTCTACCACTGCATACTGTTAAATTTTAGGTCCTGAAAGAAACCAGCCTGAGTTCCATGGAAAAAAATGGCCCAGTGTGGGAGTCAGGAATTGAAAAGGATCAGTGCGACACTATACACAAAGTAAACACGCACATCGTTATCAGCCCTTTGTGTAGTCTTTCTGCTTGTGTTTAAGGGATCTGACCCTGCAAACTTCCAGGAGTGGCAGAGTGTTTCTCCATGATTTAATTGATAACGTGGATTATTTGCTACAGAAGTGAATGTGTATGTCACACAACAGAGTATATGCTAGTTCTGGAGCTGTAAAGAATATATTTTAGCAGTAGAACTGTTAGGAAAGGGTTTACTTCTTAGTTGCTGTACTAGGATCAATTGCCCCTGCTGCTCTGAGGATTTGAAGCTCTTGGGCTTTGCTGGATGATGTCGCTGTATCAGCCTGCTAAGACACCTCTCCCCTGCTCTGTAGGGATCTTGCATCAATTTCATACGTGATTGCTTTAGACAAGAAAACATACTAGGGCTGTGTAGGACTTTACAGACTGGAACTTGAATACATCTCACTTGTGATTGTGGTTGGGGTAGAGTTACCAGCATAGCAGGTGCCCGCGCTGTGCCTGTTGTATTTAGTTACCAAAACAAGACTGCAGAAAGCACGCATGCTGTTTCATTGTGATTCTTAAATAAGGCAGTTTGGCATATACCTTTGCATATTTATAGATGTTAACGGAGTTCTCCATGCTGATCGTCTGGGCACAGAGGATTTCACAGTGTCTCTGGAGGCCATCCAGTTGAAACAGGCTGGCAGCCGACAACAGCTATCAGGACAAGAGAAAAGCTATTTGAGATCATGAGCCTTGAAAGGCTTTTAGGGAAGGGAAACGGACAGAACAGATGATTTCCTCTCTGAACGATCTCCGACTCCCTGTTTTAAAGGCTGAGTCCTCATGAAAGAGCAGAAAGGCCGCTCGATGCCCAGCTAAAGTGACAGGCACATTTCCCCTCTTAGCAAAGGCTTGCTCCTCCTGCAGGAAGTGCATTTGTGCTACCTTCTGTCGCCATGACGTACGAGCTCTAGACTGCTCAAAGCCCCCTTTCCTCTCCTCAAAAAAAATAAATAGTTGTGTGTAGTCTTTAGCTGCAAGCTTTAATTTCACAGACTGCTTGTGACTGAGCAGCGTTATTGTAAAAGGGCCTATTTGTAATGTGGACGTGCTTGCAGTCCAACCTTTGCAGTACCACCAGCTGCTCTGCAGAAGTTCAGCTTGAAATCGGTCATATCTCCACAATCTCCAGCCCCTTGTTATTTGGCCTGCTGTGGGCACCAGAGCTGCTGAATCAGCTGCACCTTTTCTGTGCCCCACCAGAAGCGCAGCATGCCTGCTTCCTTCCCCCAGGACAGAGAGGACGTGCAAAGGAGGCTTCCACCCAACTCTGGGTACCAAAAGTACTGTAGTGATTTCCCTCCCTGCCACCGCCTCCCCCAGCATCTCACAGACATAATAAAACATAATTGGTAGTTCTTATTTCTAAGCAATGGTGTTTTGAAACTTTAAGCTCATTTCAAAGTGTAAAGCATACTCCTGGATTAGAAGCTTGCTGTTAGCTCCTTTTAAGCTCTGTTTATGCCCCAGTGCACTTGGCAAGACTTAGAAGAAAACGCTCTCACCTCTAAGATATCAGTGGTGGGAATTTCCATAGATTCTGTTCCTCCATAGTACAAATACTGCATCAGCATCTGAAACGGGAAGAAGGCCAGGCATGAAGCTGTTATCACTGAAGTCACAAGGGGCTGTGAATGGCTTCGCTCCCTTTCCTGAGCAGACGGGAATCGTGTGGTATGCTGGCTCTCGCCTCCACTGTTGGCTTTTTTTTCTAGTGTTGCAAATCTGCTGCTTTCTAATATTCTTTTCTTCCTCGGGCTCTGAAAAGGGCCCTGTTGAGGATTTTAGGCCGAGGGTGACAGTGTGTCTCTGAGCAACACGAATGTCCTTGTAAAACGGTTCCTTGGATCCGTTTTTGTAAAGCCTTGCAGGCTGGTCACACGCAGAGCTGCCAGCTAGCTGGAGCACTGAAACTGCCACGCCATGAGCATGTGTGTCTCGGGGACCTCCCAGCCACTTGCCTCTCCTGCTGTGCTTCTAATCAGCTTCCAGCCCCCCATCAGGGCCAGAGGAAAAGGCCTAATTGTTTGCAGGGAGAGCAAGAGGCAGCTTCTGCTCTTTGATCTACATGCGCACACCCCCAGCTAAACCAGTACTGTCTTATCTAGGCAAAGACTAGATCTGGTGTTGGAAAGAGAAGTCATTCCAGTGTCCTGGGTGCTGTGTAAGCAGCTGTGGGGATTGCACGCTGTGCTTACCATTTCTAACAGTAGCGGTAACAAAACTAAGCTTCTACTTTTAAAATCACCTTATTTGTATAATGGAATTACAGGGGAGCAAAGCTGCTTTCCAGCAGAGCCCTGTGCAGAACATAGATCTCTGGTGGCTCAGCATCCTCCATGCACCATAACTGAGATCGCTGTAGAATGCCATCATCTCCTTAACTCGTCTGATTTTATTTACCATCAAATTGTTTAATTCCGTAAAGTATTTCACTGTTTTAATTCTTTTTGATTTGTTGGTCTCTCCAGTGAAGCAAAAGTTTATCTTTAGAAACCTTTTGATGTAAAAATGTTGTTAAGGAGGCTTGTTTCAATATACTACCTCTGTCACAGCCTGAGCTGCAAAATGTGGATGTCATCTAGCCAACAGAAAACTTGCATAGCCCCTTTCAAGTAGAACAAAGGTGTTCTTACGGTCAGCTTCATTCCCTCTACATGAGATGACAGTACTGCTGACCAACAGCTTTGCTGTTTTGTTTGCTTATAAAAAGAGAAAAAGGAAAAGCCTCAACCCTGTAGTGAAACAGTTATACAACCTATTCTGCACTTCAGATTTCCCTCTTCTACCTTTCTTCCAAATTTGAAATGCAGATCTGGAAAGCTGGAATAACTTAACTATCACATTTCACTGACTTGTTTTTTTCCTTGGGTGTGTGTTAAGAAACCTACTTTCTCTCCATCATGAATGAACCTCCCTTAGGTCCATTAAATATGGAAATGTCATAAAAGCAAAGCGCAATTCTCAATTTTGAGCCTTTCTTGAAAGGGACACCATTGATTTCTGATCATCTGATTTGAATTAATATGAAGCCTGGCAGTCCACCTGCTGTAACTAAGTTTACTTTTTGCTTAGCACAGCATGAAAATGGTGCCTTAAAAGTACAGAACTACTTTCAGTAGAAGACTAGTTTCTCCTGCTTTATGGAGGCGTCAGCTGTCTAGTAAGAAAGTAAGAATATAGGCTGGAGGTTTCTGTTTTAAGGTTGGTCCTAGCTGAAAAGTTTTGACGAAGATCAGAATACTCCTGAAATACAGGTGTGTTGAAATGAACTCCATCTCTACTCGTCAATTACCTGTGATATTAAGCCTTGGCCTTCTTAGCTTCCAAATATGGGAGAAGATGAAAAGAGTAAAGAAAGGTAGAGTAAGTTACATACCTTGAAAATATTGTATTTCATATCGCTGATTTCAACAGTCTTGCTGCCATGGCTGTCGTGTTCTGTTTTATTGGTCATTAGCGTCTTAAACCTGAGTATGGTTTTAATAGATTTCTGTATTAGTGCTTCACATACTCATTACCCATTGACAAACAGCCTAAGCAAGGGGAGAATAAAGATCCCTCCTTGTTCTTGTTTGCAAGCTGAAAATGGAAACATTTCTTTCCATTTAATGACAATTAGTTTAGAACTTCAGGGACAACTTAACCTGTAAATTGCTTGGGTCTGATCCAATCCCACCCTATAATAGTTGCAAAACACTGTTACTATGCCAATAACAGAGAAAGAAACTAATAACTGCAAGTGTACCGGGTCAGGGGTGAGATTTCCAGGAAATCTGGAACAAGTGTGTAGTCCTAGCTAGCAAACTCTGAGAGGGGGAATGGAGAGGCAGTGAATGGCTGGATATGTACACTCCAACTACTGCACAGGTTTTTAGGGATAATTACTGGTTAGGTCATGTCAATAGAGCTCTGAAAATCTCTAACACGTGCTAGGAGTGGCTAGAAAAACTCATCTTTACTCTCCTACTAGTCTTAACAGTAGCAAAGAAGATGTGGCTTGGTCCTGCAGACCTGAATTCTGGTCTGTGGTCATATCCTTAGCCGCTGCCTTACTGCAATGAGTGATTGAGAGCTCGTCACACAAATGAGATACTAAAGGGCCAAACCTTCCTTTAACACTTGGCTGTGGAAAGTGACTCACCTGTTAGATGCAGTAACCAGCAGGACTTTGTGTGCATAAAATAGCTTTCCTTCTACTAAGAAAGTTACATCAGACATTTCTTTGTTGTTTAGAAAGTGAGGATCTGTCAGGGTAAGAAAAAAAAAAGGAGGGTGAATATTTTTTGAAACTTTGGATGCTTAAAAAAAAAAAAAAAAAAAAAAATCACAAGAATTTCACTGTTTAGGCGAGCATCTTACCTAGCCGAGCTGGCAGTGTCTTTCGGATTTCAGGAATGCTGGGTATCGGACTGCTGCCGTAGCAGTGGGTGAAGATGGATGCAAGCTGCTGATTGATAGAATCATTCTGTAAGGAGGATGGAACAGGTATCATCAATGGGCACTTTGCATTGAGCAGGTTTCAAACATGCTGTAACAGTTCACTTGAGGCTTACAGCAACTGCACTCTACGAGAATAGCCTCCAAGCAGAGGGACAAGAGCATGATCTGAACAAGTATGCTCTGATAGAATTCTCTCAGCAACAGTTTACAGGYCAACCTCTGTCAAGGGAAAAAGAGTCCATCAGCAAAAGCTCATCCYTCCACTTGCTCTGTAACAGGTAAGCCCACAAGCACGTTCTCAGCAAGATTTGGTTCACAATATCAGGTCGTTGTCAGATACGAAGTTCCGGTTCCTAGTTTGCAATTGTTTTTAGTTAGCCAGTTACATCTCTTGCTTTTAATTTAAAGGACAGTTACAGTGTATGTTGTAGTAACCAATTATGGAGGTACCAAGAGCTGTATATACTCCCCAGCTTCCCCTGTCTGTGCATTTCAAATGTATCCCATCTACAGTCAGCAGGCAGGCATCCCCCTCCTAACATGAAGGGCAACAGCCTCTTGGAAGAGAACATGGTAGAGACTGGGTGAACTTATCTGCAAAATGGGACAGCTAAACTATATAGCATGGATCAAATCCATTTTAGACATGCCTTGAAAAGCAAGGAAAAAACAGTACAGGCAACCTTTAAATAAAAGAAAAAAGTAGAAGGAAAATGTCACTGAACAAAAGCATTGTTCAGAAAACTCCTAGAAGATACTATTGAGAGAACCTGAATTGCCCAGTACCGCATTGATAACTCTTCCTCTTACATTCACGTGGTTTCAAAAGCCAGTTGCTGAACTGGACTTCAACAGAATAGCTTTCACTTCTATTGAAATTAATGTCTTTACTGTGAGGCCTGCATGTGAATTTAGGTAAATGCTATCAGGGCCATTTTCATACCATAACTCATTAGGGACTTTGCATAGGCATTCACTTGTTCTTGTTGTGCACCACCTTGTACAATAGCAAAAACCAAACACTTGATTTTGATACTGTTACAAAACTAATATTTACTTTGCTGGTTTTGAGGATATCAAACATGAGCTGCAACCCTTCATTAACCAGTTCTTCATTATAGTCCTCTTCCTTAATGGTGACAAATTCCCGTAAGAGGGTCTGTACGACTGAGTAACGAGACTGGTAGAAGGTTGTCCGTAGTGACTCGATCCACACATGGAGCTTCCATGGGACTCCTGTAGCCACAGCAAAAAGGACAGTGAAAGATGATGATCTGCTGCTATTACTAACACTTAGCGGCACTGAAGTAGATCTTTACATACATCCTAACAGCAGATACATTTTTGTCTTGATATTAAAGATGACTGAACTGGGTCATTGACAGATTAAGTGACTTATCTACAACAGCTAAGGATTGGTACCAGGACCTTAAGTTGGAACTTTCTGCTGATTGTTAAGGACCAGAGACTCCGTATTGTGTGTTTAGCTTCATGATTAGTCAGAACTACAAAATAAATTTGAAGTGAACTTGTAAGAATACCTAACCCTACACAAACATGGTGTGAGGTCTCTTCTCCTGGTTACCTGTAACAGTCTAGACACACAAGCTTCAAAGCTTCTCTTTCCTACCTTTAGGTCAAATCTGTTCTTTCACCTTAAACCATTTAATCTTTAATCTTAAGCACAATGCTTAAAATAAAGAAGACACCTTACCAAGTGCCCTGAGCTCCATGGTGATGTCTACGTAGCCGTGCTCAGCACTGTAATACATGGCCTCCTGCAGAGCCTTCATTCTTGTTTTACATAGCTTGACTTGCCCCTCGCTGGAGCTGCCCTGGCTGGAGGTGTCACTCTCCACTCCCTCAGCTAAAATCTCCTCCAGTGAGAGGACATCTCCCTTTAGTTGCTGGGGCTGGGTCAGGAGCTTGCGCAGAACATTCCTGAGGAGGAAGAAGAGATACCACTTATTAATAAATGAAATATCAACAATTCAGACAGGACTATGGTGATTTGGGTTTAGGGGTCTGGCTTGGTAAATCGTAATTTCCTTCCAAAAGACAGACAGCTGGCAGATACGGAGCAGCATTTAAAACACTCGTCCTTCCCTATCCCACAAGAAATTGATGCCCTGGTAGCAAGGGCAAAAGAATGGAATATGCTCCTGTACCTTAGTGGTACCAGGGCATATTTCAGAGTTTTAGGGCAAACTGGTTTTTATTGCAGTCTATACTTTGGCACAGAAGCACGCTTCCTTCTGCCAGCCCTGAGTGTGGTAACATCTTA
Organism: Phoebastria nigripes; assembly: GCA_035582835.1. Lineage (NCBI taxonomy): Eukaryota > Metazoa > Chordata > Aves > Procellariiformes > Diomedeidae > Phoebastria > Phoebastria nigripes. The sequence goes on along the minus strand of JAYKAV010000478.1, from coordinate 388,903 downwards.
AGCTCTGAAGTAAGATTTACCAGAGAGTGTCTGTTAGAACCCTTGCTATTTTCCCAAATGACCATCTTCAAGCACTGTTATGTTGTTTTAGTCAGACTCGCTTCCTGTATCAGTAAATAGAAACCATAAAAAAAGATAGTCCTGCATCACTAAATCCAGGGAGAATTTTTTTGGTTTGGAATTTCACACAGCAGTTGCAAGAAAGCTTGCATCATTGGTGTCCTACAGACAGCTGGAGCCATCTGCAGCAGACGTTCCCCATCCCAGCAAGTCCACCCACATACTCAGCTGTGACACTGGATTGCCACTAGCTGGTGCTCTCTTTGCACCCACACTACTCAGTATGACTAAAAAAATGTTAATTTTGTGCTTTAGGATCACCCTGCCCTATCCGATTGGAGAATAAGCCTTAAATTTCACAGTTTGCATGGTTAGATGTTGCAGAAGATTGCGGGAGGGGAACAGAATTGGGAACAGAACAGTGTTTGTGTAGTTTTACACTGTAAATAACTGCATTGGGCTGTTCCAGCTTTGCAGAGTCTGGGCCTCATTTGAGCTTGGGATATTTTCCCTGGTGTATCCAGATGTGCGATGTACCTGGAGGTGCAGTTTTGGCACCACTGTAAAGCACAGCTGTGTTCAAGCAAGGTAGCTGCTATTTAACATGCTACTCAAGGGCCAGCTGTACTGCTGTAAGACCCTGTGGATATCTCTCCGCCCATCTACATGGGCGGTTTCAGGGCTGTTTTAATTGGCTTGTTACGCTAACATTTTTTTCTGGGAACAGAAGGATTTCTGGACGAGATGTCTTATGTCTAAATAACTACCCTGAAAGCAGGGTTGGAAAGCCCAGGCTGGCTTTTSAGCATTTTAACGACTGATTTCTTGGTCAGCCATCCAAAAACCAGAGATGGAATCAACCAAATTCTGCCGCAGATTATTTTTGCCACCTTAGTGTGATTAGATGCTGTCTCAGAACATGAACACAATCTCATAACCTACCCCTAGGTGGAACTTAGTCTRCTCACATATGGCCTAGAACCAGCTCCTACTCATTCTTAATACTGCAGAGCTAGACCAGCAAGTGAGAGAATAAGAAAAAGCAAACAAAGATCTTTCTGTTATATTTTGTGCTTTTGACTAAAATATAATCCATTTCTTTTATCGAAGTTATAGTTGCTGAATAATGAAAGTCTTGCATCATTTTTCCTCAAAGGGATGCAACAGAAAGCAACTACCAGTCTAAAGAATCTTTCTGTTCCCCAAAATAATCAAAAGGCACTACCTACATCAGAATCATAATAGTCTGAGAAACTGTGCTGCACTAAAAAATGGTTGCTGTCAGGAGAGTCTTAACACCATCTTCTGAACTGTGCACCCAAGGATTTGGGTATCAGACACGTAATACAAAGTCACATAGGCATACCCACGGTAGTACCCTTAGGCAAAAAAAAAACCTGTTCTGAACATGAACAGAGCTTTACCTGTGCCCATGTGCAGCTGAGTGACTGAAGCAATTCATATCTTCATGAAGCGATGAAGACATACCATTGACTTCCAACATACTCAGGAGTGGATCAGCACCCCTACTTAGCAACAAGCTGACCAACTCGTAGTTCCCTAGGGAAAAATTGACAGGAACATAATGATGATTCCATGTCTATTACCTCTTTGAAAGCATGTAACATAGGACTGGTAGCAGACACTGCACCAGCAACTTCTATGCTACCAACTAAGGCTTCCAGAGCATCCTGCAAGCATGCATTAGGCTTCATAACATCTCGGAGAGAGCAACTGAGTCACAAAGCACTTAAATTACCTAATAACGCACAACTAGCTAGAGGYAGAATGAAAAGAGAACTAAACTGGTCTGGCGCTTTCAATACACACCAGCAGAGATGTATGCAACCAGTTTAACTAGGATCAGAGTCTCGGCTGTTCAGTTAGTGGATGAGGGTAACAGAGAAGGCCAGACRGGAGCTGCTCTATGCTGCGCTTGCTGACCAAAGCTTCCTAAAATCACCCTGCAGACAAGTATATCGGTGCAGTCCACATTCAGCCAGGCCTCCTTTCCACCGTTTTCATTAGGTATAGTAGTGAGTGGTGGCAAGAGACTCAGCACAATGAGTATCTCTTATTGGGAGGGGAGGAGGCCATTTTTTTATCCTTTCAATAACGGTCGGTGCAGAGCAAGCCAGAGACTTGTCTTCATAAACGCACAAAAATGAAGCAGAAAGAAACGAAGGAAAAAAAGTAAAACAGAGGTGAAAAGTGTTGAAAAACAACAGGTACTTTTAGGCAAGCACAGACTTGTTCACAGAATGCTAAACTCTTCTCATGACAGGTAGAAGAAATGCAGAATTTTACTTGTATTTAATAAATTAATAAAACAAATTTCTTTATATAGCAGTTATTTTTCCCCAGGCTGAATTTAAACTTGTTAATTTTTGCATCTGGAAGTTATTTAGATCCAAAACATGCCTAGACTAGACAGTAGCTGTTTTATGTTTCTTGACAGTGCCCTGTGTGAAGTAGTTGTTTCAGTCAGCTTTACTATGGAGGCTGCTGGCAGGAGGTGAGTGTTGGGACTAGTTGCAAAAGCAGACACTCATTTAGTGCCCATCAAGCTCTTGCCACATGACGATAGCTGTTAGTTGCTGCCAACCCAGATGGGGTTCCTACTAGTGTTTTAGAAATGAAAAAAATGCTGACTTTTTAGTAGCCAGCTCACTGTGCTACTCATTTGATATCTTTACCGTACCCACGGTACCTTAGAATGCTGTGCAAAGTGACTCCTAACGCGTTTTACAGATACTGGACCCAGGCATGAATTGGTTGTGGTTATTCTGTAGCAAAAAACAGAGTGTGCTGAGGCTGCACTGAGCTTACCTGCTGCTGAAGCCAGCTGAAGTGGAGTCTCAGCGTAGTTGTCTTCTCCACTGTTAACGGCAGAGCCCTCAACGTGGGCACCAGCATCCAAGAGCAGCTGCAACGGACACATGAAAGACAAGGAGTTGAGAAAAGAGCAATTCAGAAAGACAAAACGGAAGAGGCTGTGTGTTAGAAAGGAAAACCGGTAAACTCATAGTGCATGCGCACAAAGGGACCATCTCAAAGGCTAAAGCAAAATATCTATTACAAGGCAAATTTCTCTTGCGTTTCCTTGCTCAGCCTAGGGCTAAAGTCTCCACATGAATGTCAATTTAGAGTTTTCTTATTCTCTTTTGTTTTGCTGTGCTTTCAATAGTGAGTTTGTGCTGGAAAGGTGCTCAGCTGGCAGCTTGGAGAACATCACCTACTTTTTTTTTTTTTTTTTTAAATCTCCTTTATGAATATGGTTTTGCAATTGTAATTTTCCAACTCCAAAGAGCTCTGCAATCAGAGCATCTCTTCAGCGCAGGAAGTCCATCTTACTTAGTTTCACGCTGTGCTCAGGAAACAGGGATCCTCCAGGGAATTAGCCCTGGAGGCCAAACATACCTCTTGGTCTCTCAGGCTCTGGCAGCTGCAGTGATTTGCCACACAGAGAACCTGCTTTCATTGAACACACGGAGCCACTTGCAAGGGAAATTACCCCCCTCCCAGATGAAGGGGAGAAGGTTACAAGATGATGGGGACCTTTTATGGCCAGGTAGGGCTGGCAGACAGCATCAGGGCACCCAGAGCACCACTTGCAGCTGCAGACTGGTGGGTGCTGCCCCTCTCCCGCGACAGGTTCCTCCACCAGGCATAGGAGTCCAGCTGGCTGTATTGTATAACATTGTCACAATTTAACAGTTTCAGCCATCCCCAATTAGTGATGACCTTGGCCTTGGCACAAACAGCATATCCATTCACATTTTTATTATAAAACTTTTTGCAGAGCACGACTGCTGGTTCATTGGCTGGTTTGTTTCTCTCTTGAGATGCCAGCTATTCCATGCAAGTATCGCATTGTAGACCTTAACTGGAAAGGTTATTTTATACACCGATTTCAGCAAAAGCTGACATCTACCCTTTTAATAATAGTTGCCAAATGAAAAAAAAATTATGTAATCTTTATAAGTTTTAACCAAAATAAAAGAAACAAACGTAACGCAGTCCAACAGGAGCTTTGATATACTTGGCTACATCTCCTGGGAGAACCATGCTCTTATCTCACATGTAAATTAAGGCTGTCCAACCTTTCTAATACCAAAGGCTGCCCTGGCAATTTGCCAGGTGGAATCTAATCTTTGTAATTATTTACAAATGTACACAAACAAAAAATGAGTGTGTGCAGCCTCCATTTGCTTACATCTTTCCCCCCCCCCACCTTTGAGCAGAAGGTAAATTAAATTCACCAGCAGTTGACTATCTGCTGTGATCAGTTTTGAATTCCTCTTAAGTTCAGGTAGGGTTTCCAGGACTCCACCCCATTCTGCTGCCCCCTGCGTTAATTCCACAGAAAAGGAAGCAGGGAGGATGCGAGAGGCTCCGCTCCCACGACAGCTTAAGTCTTGTTCATGCAATTCTCAAGGATTATAAAGGAAGTTACAGATGATTTGCTGCCATTAGTGCAGAAATCAGCATACACTTAATTTTTGCACACATAAATGTATAAATCAATTAACRTCTAATGTCAGAAAGCATCCTGATCAAGCAGTCTACCTGTAACCACTCCACATGAAGCACTAGTTTATCTAATACCAAAGAAATGATTGTGCAGCATTGTTCTGCAAGTGGTAAGCCTTGGACCAATACTAAAACCAAAGAAAAATAAGGAAACATACTGTGTTTTGTTATCAAGGCCTTGCTAGAAATTTTGTCATCAATTCACAGTTCTGCAAGAAAAGCAGCGGTTGCATTCTCCTCATTTTCAAAACATGCAATTTTTCACTGGTTTTTTTCGAAGGCTTCCACCAAACTGCACATGGAGCCCGTGACGGATCCGTGCTCAGGAAGCCTGACGGTGAGGGYGCTGCCCAGCACTCGACTCACAGTGCTGCACTTCAGTCCCTCTGTGTCTCCTGTAAAGATTCCCAACCAGGGAATTTCCTCTGCTTACCTGAACAACAGAAATGTGCCCATGTAACACAGCAAAGGTCAGAGCAGTCCAGTGCCGGCTGTCGGGATGGACTGAAGGGTATCGTGGAGAGGTACTGGGAACCTGGGAGAAAGGAACCAGGTAGTTATTAAGCACCACAGTCTCTGTCTGCCATAATCTTTAGACTTGTACATAACTGCCTTTTTTCTTTGTAAGTGACAACCCCAGGGAATAGTAACTTACGCCGTTTGGAGAACACTGCCAGCTACTAGTCACTCTGTCCGGTCCCCTGGGCCTTTTTAATGGGCTTATTGGTTTCTCCTAGTGGCAGCTCTTTCAGGAGGGAGGCCCCTTTACCCCCACCATGCCTATTAGACTTTCCAATGCCAATCATAATTGGAGTCACTGAGTGCTCCAAGAGGTTTTGAAGGTTTTCTTCCCCCTCCCAAATCCCTGAAGCAATGATTTCTGAAAGAAGTGGCTTGCTCAGAAGCTTCCAGAAATGAAGCCTTCAGTTGCTAGGAGAGATTTCATAACTGCTCTTGTTAGTTTACAGATGAATAATTATGGGGAGAGGGTCCTCTATTACTCACTGGTATATCTAAATTTGCTCCAGCATCTATAAGCATTTGGACCATGGCTTCATCTCCAGCAGCACAGGCGTACATTAGTGGAGTCATACCCTTCAAGAAGGAGGAAAAAAAAGTTATCTTTCTATACCTATCAACAATGAAACTGTCACGAACACAGCGAGTTTGAATCTTAACATACAGAAGAGTGTGTGTGCGCATGTGCAGGCCTGCACGTGTGTAGGGACAGCATTCGTATATGTTCAAAACATTTTGGTTTCTATGCAGAGTGGGCACAATGCACTAATATTGGAAAGCGATGTGGACAAAACATCAGGGGACAAGATTGCAAGAAGGGATCACTGAAAATCCCAGCCGTGTATTGTCCACAACTCTTGAGCTTTCTCAAGGCTGCCAAAAAAGAAATACCATTTCTTGGATCATTTGTAGCTAGATGAACCAAAAGCAGAAAACAAAAAAAAACACAAGATGAATTTATTTGGCAACTTATCCCCATTGCTAAAATCCTATTTGCCACAACGTTTCAGCATTTCTATCCCATAAATCTCTCTCTCTCTCTACTTAACCAGCAAACCATGACGGCTCAGAGATGAATTATGAGAGAAATGAGCCTTACTTACAGAGTTCATTCCAGAAGTAGCCAAGGACAGAAAGGAAATGGCCTAGAGTAAAATCCATTCCTGCTCACATCCTAGAGTTTTCCCCCCGCTCCTTAATTATTGTGAGTGTTTGAATTTTTCACAGGCAGCATCTCCGCTGCTCATTGTGTAATAATACAGCTTCATCTTTAGAGACAGACATGGATTGTATAATAGAATTACATCTCACACTGAGGGGTTCTGACCTTGTATCTGCAAAGGCGTCTTCAAAACAGCCACATTCCAAGCTTCCTGCATTTGAGGCAGTTACACACATTTGCAAAGATGTTTCGGGGGCGGGGGGGGGATGAGTGAGTTTGGCTTTTGGGGGGCTTGGGAGGATCTACTGTCATTATAGACAAGTAAACTTAACTGAGAATTCAAAACTCGGGCCTGCAGGCACAAGCCCGTATTTACTGCCACAGTCAGGGTTCTAAAACTACCAGGTTTGTATAGACTTACCTTACCTTCCCTTTTTTTTTTTTWATTTTTATTTTTAATACCAGTTTTGCATTCCCTGCTTGTTCCTCAGTATGCAAAAGGGAAGAAGAGATTGTTTTCCTAAACACCTCAAATCCTGTGAAACCAGAGTGCTGCTTGGTACCCACCAGAAGTGAATACAGGGTCCTGCTCCAAACTCAAGTTTCTGAAGATATGTTCTGAATTCTCTCCCTCAAAATATCTCCATACGCATACACAGAGAAGTGGGTCTGAACACACACCTCAGCGTTGGACATGCTGACATTCTGGGAGCAGTCAAAACCTGAACCTGGATCTAAAGCCTGTATGTTAAATTAGTCCAACAGTTCTGTCTATTGTAGGATTTGCAACAAAACTTTTGCCATACTTGCCAGGTGAGAAATGGTCACACCTGTTTGCAGTGCCTCAGAGGTGCCTGCCTACTGTGCACTGTTTTAAGACGACGCATCATGACCAAAAGAAATCAAGATATATGAACTGAGCTTTACCAGGTGCCAGTGTTAAATATTCTATCCTATGACAGGACACAGAGACTTGCTTTCTGTTGCTATGCCTACGTCAGTTTTCCCAAGTCTGGGTATACTGGCTTTGGCTTATTCCTTCACAGGAAGGGCAAAAGCAGCTAGCTGCAAAGTTCAGATTTGGTTTCATATTCCAGCTATGGCAGAGTCACTGCTAGAGTTTGGATTTAACTCTCTCTGTGATTGGTAGTGCAATGGAGGACACTTGCTTAGCTGCAGGGATGAGTTGTTCCAGAATCACTTAAGTGGAGAATTTCAGAGCAAGAGTGTCTCCAGAGGGAGCCTGTCTTGCCCTCCTTGGTCAGTGCCAAAACATTGCTTTGAGACGTGGGAGCAGCGTTCTGCAAAGACAGAGCCGCCAGCACACTACGATCCCCCTGTTCACAGTAGGACTGGCTAGAGGATGACATCAACAGGATGACAATGAGACCATAAATAAGTGACAGCAGAAACTCCTCAAGCTTTCCAATGAGTTGTCTACAGAACGCAGGGTATTTATGCATACAAAAGCCAAACAGCTCCCAGTTTTCTGGCTGGCTGAAGAGAGGTAAAAAACATCCCGCAGTGAGAAGTGATGGTCTTGGCACCAATGTCTTTGGTGTTAGGATAGCAAGGTTCACAATGCAAAATAACCTACTTTGAGAAAACAAAAGGCCTCAGGGCTACATAAACAGGAACTGCAAAAACTGATGGGGAAAAAAAAAAAAAGGGAAGTAAGCGGCAGACCTTTGTAATACCAATCTGCTACCTTTGTCACTTTATTAATGTCAGTATCGAGGGCACCTATGATGCGATACCCCACCTCTGTGACCACAAAGCGCCTTGTATTGGATATGTAAATAAGGCAACTACATACCTAAACATAAGCTTGTGCACGAGTAGTTTCTGCTCCTATTTGTGTACACGTTCACACTTCCTTTAAAATTGCAGGATGGTGGAGAGTACCATGGAAGATGTGCCAGTTTCAGAATTTGGTCTGAAATGCTACTGCAGTAAAACGCTGTCTATGAGAAAACCTCTCTACTTGAACGTAAATCCTTCCTACTGCTAAATATCCTATTGTTTCTGAGACATGACAGCTCATTCTCATTGCTGTGACAGCTATAATGAGTGTTTATTTGGAGGAGTTTTGGGTTGGTGGTTTGTTTTTTTTTTTTTTAATTAAAAGCTAATTCAATGCATTGAATGATGCCCCAGAGAACAGACTGCTGTTACTTGATGGGACTGACAGCACAAGCAGAAGCAGCTAAAGACTCCCCGGACTACCAAATCCCTATGGTTCAATGTAGCTGAGCAGGGAACAGGTAAAAATGAAAAAATAGACACATCAGCATGATGAACTTTCAACAAAGCTAATACTGACTGATACCAATGCCACTGGGGTTCTTGGTGCCGTTTCTTATATGCCAGACTGTACTGAGAACACGTAACTCACTTCGCACAGGCAGCCCAAAAGCCATCAGACACCTTTTGGTCACTCATCACTGACCCAGACTGGATTCGGGCTGTTGAACCAGACGAGAGTATCGCTGGCAAAAAMCACTTTGTTTTGACATTGCCTTAGCATTAAGACATCAGACTTCCCATTCACAGCCAGTGTATTAACCTGTCTTCCATCAGCGCCTGAGACAGGCCATCCAAGGAACAGACCTACATTCCAGCTGATAAAGAAACAATTCACTCTGGGCTTTGACTGGCTTTTTGGGCGTTTTTTAAGGGATACATTTTCAGACTAAAACACAAGCTAGAATTAGAAAAGTCTTGGAGAGGCAACTAACGCTTACGACCTCGTGTATTGATTAGCCACATGGAAAGGAACATGCAATTTGTTCATGCAAAGAATTTCTGTGTGTGTGGTTATATGGCATACCTGATCATCCATGGTGTTAACCCCGTCAGGTCCCAGTGCATCGATTGCTTGGTTGATCAGATCTGTCCTTCCACAATTTAACATTCGGAAACCCAGATCCTGCTGGAATTTTTCAGTAGCAGCCTTAGCATCCAGTCTCCGGAAGGAACTAAAGCAGCATTCAGGTCTGTGAAAGACAAAATAATTTCTGGATTTTTTTTTTCTTTTTTTTTTTTTAGCCCCGTCTCCTACAGAAATCAGGCTTATGAATTTTCATGGTTTTACCTATCGTATACCTTCCCCACTGTGTAATCATTTCTGAAAAATCTGGCTAACTTCACTCATACTGGAGATGGAAGTTTTAGTTCTTAGTGAAAGACAGTAAGTTCATGTAAAGACTGCAAAAAAATAAGAAAAGGTGGCCAAGTAGACAAACCTCGTTGGTGCCCTCCTCCAAGGGAAAGGCAGGAAGAAGTTCTTACTCTTTGTCCGGAGTGGTATTTTCCACTCAGCCTCTCGCTACAAGGGTAGCTCTGGACCAGGCACTGCTTCTGCTACATCTTATCCAGCAAAACAGAAAAGAGATGCCAGAATATGCCCATACCATAATGGGCACCGAGCAACCAGGGTTACTGCAGCAGCGAGGTTATTGTGGTGGGACCGGTGTCACAGGCTGCAAACCTGCAGCAACCAGGTTTCCTTAGTTCTGCTTCTCACAAAAAACCCCACCAAAACCCAGTTGCTTTAAATAATTAGCTGTATATATTTTGTATATCATATTTGTGTTTTCCTGCTTGTTATAGGAGGATAGTCCATCAAACATATACAAAAACATATTGCAAGGAGGAGAAAGAGGTGGAGAGAAAGCGTATCTAATAAAATACCAGCGTAGTTCTAGGATGAAACAATTATGTTGTCTGCCTACCAGACTAACTATTATTTTGAAATAAAAGGCATTTCTGAAAGAAGATAATGATCCTTATTCTTTTCGGGGGGGGGGTGGGGGGTGGGGGGTCAAAATTTAAAAAAAATATGAAATCAAAATCAAATTCAGGTAGTGGAACATTTTCAACTCTTTTCCAACGCCTCAATAAAAGGAAGTGCGTTAGCATTTCTATGAGGCTCTATTAAATCCTTATCCTTCAGATGACTATCAAATGACCTTTACCTCATTTGGAAGGAGTCCAGGGATTACTGTAAATCCTCTGGTTATCTGCTCAGAGACTTCTGAATTCCAAACCTGGAAGTGTATCTCCTCTGCTGAAGAACCATTGCCAAATTGGAGGTGTTTCCTATCTCAGCTGGGCATTGATACGGTCAGCCCTTTGATGTTATTTCAGGGTGAATGCCTTCTCTACTAGTTCTCTGGTTTTCAACACAGGCTCTTGTGCAAACTCTCAGTGAGTGAGATAGCAGCCTGCCAAGTTCCTTTGAAAAATGAGATTCTTTCAACAAGGCTAACCTCTTCTGGAAACTTTGTATGGCCTGCCAGATAAGTAAAACACTCATCACTTCATGTAGAAGATTCAAGACGAATCTTAGTCAAGTTTTAATTCAGCTGGTCATTTTTTAATGCTTCTGAACTTGCATTGATGGTGGATGACAAATGGTGAGCAGATGCTATGAACAATATGCTGAGTTAACAAAGATCCCTCCTCAGCCTGGTGACTGGTCACATTGTACAGGGGAAACCAGGATCTCACCGCAGCTGCTTTCAGAAAGGAACTACATCGGGGTACAATTTGGGGAACAGCCAGCAGGGAAGCAAAGTAACAGTCTTGGAGCCACTAGCTCTTTGGAGATACATCTACAAATAAAATGTGTCTCTGAGGCAGCTGAGTACATCAGAAGACGATCTCTGAAGCACCCAGACACTAGATTAGGACACATACAGTACAGAGCACAAGAGGACAGTAAGGCAAAAGGCTTAATGCTAGATATATAAAATCCTAGAGCTAGGTTGGTCAATTAATAATCTTGTTCTAGCAAGGTAGTTGGTACAGTATCATGATGCTACAATATTATGTAGAATACGATGCAATGACTTTGTATAATAATAGTAAGAAGAAGAAAGAGAAGAATCCTATGCAAAAAAAGTGAAATAAAATGACATCACTTGAAATCCAGTGAACCTCAGAAAATAAAACTTTTTGAAGGGATGGTACCTGTCTTTGCATATTGTTTCTATTTTGCTAACAGGCATGATTCCACCCAGTGCTATTTACAGGCACTGTTGGAGCAAGGGTGGTGGGGGGACAATTCACCGATGAGCCCTGAAGAGCAAACAGCAAAACAAAACAGTTGCACAGAGCTGTCAGAGAGACCCAGCAAACAGGTGGACTGTAGTTCTTGGTGTAGAGCTGCCAGGAGGCAGCTGCCAGGAGGCCAGTTCAGGTGCAAGAATTTGAAGTTATAATTTGTGAGCTTTACTCCTGGGGGACCTGCAGGCTCAGCCCATGCAAAAGTTACTGTACGCTTGCTGTTCTGTAGTGGTAGCTTGACAGCATGCTCTTCTATGATAGACGCAAAGTAGCTTTTTTCTTTTAGAGTGTGATAAAAGTTAGAGCATCCTACAAGAGCCAGGGGGGGAGAGCTCACATACACACAACTGCTGTGCAGCAGCTGTAACCACAGCAGGTTTTCCATGTGTGAGTTGTTATCCTGTGGAGAAGAGAGGCAAACTCTTGCACGCTTCCTAGAGTAAAGCCTGTGCTCCTGCAATTGCCCAGATAGCAGCTCCCATGTATGCCCAGCTGTTCCCAGGGGATAAACTGAAGAACTGAAGGTGGACTGAGAGACATCGGGGAGGCAGAGCCCAGAGAGCAGGGAAAGGGATAGGGCTGACGTCTTAGTTTGGGAAGCTTGAAGAGGGAGCAGGAGCCTGGTGTGCTCTTTGGGTTTCATAAGCAGTAACTACTACTATAACTACTGGAAGTGAATGGTTTAAATTCGGCCTGCAGTAAAGAAAAAAAAAAAAAAAAAAAAAAAAAAAAAAAAAAAAAAAAAAAAAAAAAAAAAAAAGCAGTGTGTGATAACAACTTAATATTAAAATCCCAACATTTATATTTAAGTAGGTGGAAAAGAAACACAGTTCTCTGCAATCTAGCATTTCCCCACTTATGTTATCATTTAACCAGTAACAGGTGAGTACTGAAGATGTTTATAAATTGTCTGGCAAACATAAAATGAGAGCATCCTAGTAGAAGGCTTTATCCACTAAGACACAAACAGTTGTTGTGGAAGACTATACTGCCCAAGCAGTCTGTGCCAGAGAATAGACATTAGAGGTCTGAATTTCAGGTTATACTAATTACACTTTGTTCTTCTGCACAACTTCCCTTTCAGGGATTTCAACATACCCTACCTGATGCATCACCACTGCAAGGAACTATCATTATATGACTTTTAGCCTGTGCATCACGTTGCAGTTTGCCTATAGTCACACAGCACACCAGGGATAAATTTGGCTTCAGTTCCAAGGTTTCCTTTTCCCCTAAACGTGCTGTAATGGCTAGATCCAAGTGACTGCTTTAAAGGATCATATAATGGGCACTGGAAATGAGGCACTGCTCTCTCCTCATGTTTTTTTCTGTTAGTTTAAATCTTTTATGCAGCAAAAAGACAATGTTCTTTCTCTCATACCACACATCACAGAACATCCTTAGACCTCTGAAAATAAATCTCAGGCAAGACAGTTCAGAACAAAGACCTGATCAAGCTTAACTTTGATTTTTTGTCCTCTACTACAAAGATGATGTGCGTTACTTTAAAGCAGAGGTTGATCCACCTGCAGGGAATGCATACTGCATATGTCCCTATGGAGGAACAGTTTGGTGAGGTAAAAGGTGTGGAAGGATCTTAGTTTTCTTACAGAATTGCCATTCTTTCTGTAGTAACAATAAACTGGATAGAAACCTCTAACATACTCCTTCCCTGAGCCAGTACTGCTAACCCTTAACAATCCAGCAATTGAATTATCTTATGCCTGAATATCCCACATGGTGTGGCTGAGGCCCTTTATACCTGCTTCTCACTTTTATTTATTGCCTACATTATTTTGGACTTCCTGGGTTTCTATCGAGACCTTCATTTCATAGCTGTATCATTATGGCTTCAGTTTTAAGTTACTGAGATGAACCCCATTTTCACAAAGGCTGTCTCTAAGTGTTTCCTTTTAGCTCACATCAGCAGCAAAATCAAACACCCAAATCTCTGTCCTCTTTTTTGTTTGTTTTTTAAGGTATAAAGTAAGGGACTACTGTGCTTTGTATGTTAATATGCACGAAAAAACAGTGCAGAGAGAGAGTGGGATGCCTTCGAAGTGGAAGGTTTGGATTCAGTTTTGAAATCAAAAGTCTTTCTAAAGGAGAGACTGAAAGAAAAACCATGAAACTGACTGGAAGTACTTGTGATTAGGTTAGTCTTCTGCGGTACTGTTCATCAAAGAATTTCAAAGGTTTTGGCAAGCAGTAGGCACATATGTAAAATTAGTTTAGCCCTTATAAAGTTGCCTACACTAGCACCTACCCTCCACACGTAAGCCAGAGTAGCCTGTGCTTTAATTGACACACAGCACACGTACACTGGCAGAGAAAAGGGAGAAGAAAAGTGTTCCAGGAATAAGCGTACAATTCCTGCTTTGTGGATGCCAAGTCCAAGTTCAGCTGCTCCCTTCCAGTCTGAAGCCAGGGAGTTTAAATAACTGCTGAGGATCACCTGTGTAACTTCACTTTTAAAAAGATTGGCAGCACTCTTGGTCAGTCAGGTACCACGACTCAGGAGAAAGGCAGGAACTGAGAGCTGAGAATAAGACTAGGAGTCAGCTGCAGCCGATGAAACATTCAGTCATCTAATTGCACCAGCATACTCACCAACTAATTTAGTTTTGCATTAGGTTTTGTGGGTAATAAGTACTACCCTTCAATTCACACATGGGAAGACAGAGATGTAACAAAAAGCAAGAGCCTTTTTGGCTGCCAGAAGGAAAAGGTAAGAAGCAACAAAACCAGATCCAGGACTCCTTATTAAAAGCCTCTTGTTGCTTTTACAGTTCATGAAAAATAATTCTAAGAGTAAGGGTATATTTTTATCTTTTCAGGTGATCATTTCATCACTTAAGAGCATGATAAAAGTATTATTTATTGTTATTAATGTGTCCCACCCACTTATTTAACCCAAAGGCATATGGGGGACAAAATTCATTCAAGAAACAAGACTTTACCTTGTACTAAAGTTCAAGATGTAACCCTGATATCAAAACCAGTACTAATGACAGCAACTTGAAGAACTACAAACCTGAATAAAACACCTATGATGTGCTAATGAATCAAGCTAATTATAAATCCCTGTTCATTATATATGTGAGGCGAGGATTTTAAAATGTACTGATACTTTTCATCAAGGTATCTCAAAAAGCAAAGAACAATCTTGTAATTAAGGCTGAGGCATAAAACCCCCAAATACTTGTATTTCAATCCTTCTCTGTCTCATTCCTCCTACACAACTTTTGGCAAGACAAAATCTTTCTACCCCAGCTGCAGTGTTTGGCCAAAGTCTCTTTATCTCTTGGAGTACTAAAAGGTATCACCTGCATAGTATTTTGAGATCTGGCTCCCATGAAATAAAGTAAGAAGAATATGGTAAGAAGTTACAATTACTTTAGCTGCTTATAAAGCTTAGTCCACATACTTTAGCTGCCGGGGCTCACAGTCCAGTCCAGGTAAGAGCAGTCTGGCTGTCTGCCTGATATCATCACTGTCCACAGTTAAACTGCGCCGGTGCTCAGCGTAGGTGATAGCCACTCTCATCCACTCCATCAGCGGCGGCAGAAGCATGAAGGGTCTGTGCAAACAAGGAAAAAATCCATCATAGTTAACACTGGCCTGCTATCTTTTACTGTGATGCAAAAGCACACTTCATCGCTTCCTGGGCATGCTTGTGGGAGGCTGGCACAGATAAAACCCACCTGCAAAGGCAAACTCTGTCCCTGTGCTCAGCAAGACTGGCAGGTCACAGCAGGTGGAAGGAACTGGAACTGCTCAGCCTTGGTTATCTGAACTGCTTCTTACCCAAAATGGGGTCATGCCGGGACATGCTGGTTTCATGCAATACATTTCACCCTGTGGGAAATAGGGCCAGACTGAATATAAGGGACCTACTTCTACTATTAGCTATAGGTCAGGCCCCCTAGCTCAAGTGGCCAATGCTTTGTTTTGGATCAGAAGGGCTCTCATCTCAGGGGTGCAGCTTATATAATAATTGTGTCTGTTGTTCTAAATAATGCATATGTACGGGCTGCTCCACTGCTCACTTAGCAACACTGAAAATACTCTTGATTATTTGAAACTTCAGTTAAACCAGGCTAATTCAGTACTACCTCCATTGATTTTTATGTTACATTATCACTATCCGATGGCTTTTCACATCCTCTATTTCTTACACACAGAGCTCAGGCCTCCAGTTTTGCACAACTGACCCTCTAGACTGTAGAAGAACTGATGCAGCTATGTTTTAATGCGAACTGTTTTGCTAGGGAGGAATGAGTAGAATCAAAGAGATAACAACTAACATGGAGACATCTCTGTGCAAGAATAAATGTACAACATTACTTGAATTGTAAGCAATTTGTGGAAAAGCAATCTATCTGTTCCTAATTTGTACAGCATCCAACACAGTGAGGTTTTACTCGACATGAAGGGTTGTAAGGCAATAAAGGAATATAAATAAGGTAATAACAATAGCAACAACAGCCATTTTGAAGCTAGCTTATGAAGAGACACCCCCCCTTTACTCCTGCTATAAGAATGAACACAGTACTGAGATTACACATTAATATATAGGTACCATAATACTCTCATACACAACGTATCTCATCCATCCTCTCAATATACAGCCAGACTGATCTATTATTTGCTTGATTTTTTCCCGAAAGGATACCTGCCACCCTGATGGAAGGCTCAGAAGTACCAGCTGTAATTGAAAACACCTTTCCCATTTCCAGTAATGAATTTATTAACACTGGGAAAAAAGCCCTTTTCATTTAAGCATTCAAAAGAAAATAACTGAGGGGAGAAGGTACCAGTTCCTTTACAAAGTTCAGAGAAAAAAAAGATACATACCAGAAAATATAAGATGATTTTGGCACTAATGAAAGCAGCTGAACCCATGGAAAGGCATTTTCAAAGCTGTGCATGCATATGCGTGCGCACACTGCGAGCACAGTAAGAGTAAGCAGCACCAATCCCGTTAGAAACCATTTATCAATAATGGGATTTGCAAGCAGAACTCCCTTTGTATGACTTTGAACATCCTTCAGGGTGGAATAACTCCACTCTGTAAAATAYATGCCATCTGTTTCCATTTTGCTGGTTGCAAAGTGCACTCGAAAACGCTGCCATTATCTCTTTACACACATGTGCACTATTTTTCCCATTGCTCCTTCTCTTCTTCTGAGTAGCGAAGCAGCATCTACAAAATCAGAGGTCCTTTAAGCATCTGATCAATCCTGGATTGCCAATGCAAGGGTGTTTTTAACAGGACATCTACTTACTGCTTTTACCAGTTTACTTCTATGTCAAACAATCAAAATATCAGGGCTGCTACATTCATCACTTTGAAAATTACCCAGTAGCTCCTGAGTTGAAAGACTTTCTGGAACTCCAGCTTGAATCCCCTAAGCCGTTTAGTCTTTCTAACTTGTCCCAGACACGTGGGATGGGATGAATCCCTCCAGCTCAGCCAATTCAGAGTTGACTGACTTCCCTAAGGGAAGAGCAGCAATCCGCAAGAGGCATTTGGGAGATGCCTTTCAGCAGTCTGTTCCAGAGAACTTCAACCCTTATCTGGCCTACAAAAGAGGCATTTACACCTTTTAAATTCAGGCACTTAAGGGAGGAGCCTAAATTAACTATCTAGACTTTCCATGTACTCAGCAGAGCCTCTAGTATAGGATTCAAAGCTCCCAAGACATGGCTAGGTACGCTAAAAGCACCAAAATTAAATACTCAAAGTTAGATGAGGTGAACACCTCAGGAGCAACAGAAAAACTCATCTTACAAGTGATTATATCTACCACCTTTAGTGGTAGATAAGCTATGTAGGCCACATCACAGCTTCCCTGACATTTTCATGGTGGGAACACTGCTGGCCAGAGAACCATGTCGACCCAGCACAGTCCTGATCATCTTATCAGGTAATGAGCCAAACCTTGGTAACTGTTACACACTGCACTGGGCAGCAAGAGACTGTGGTCAGCCAACAGAAAATACCATTGAGTCTGCACCAGAAATAACACGTATCAGGAAGAAATTTCCATTCTGTAAAAAATTCACATGTGCCAGGGTTATAAATGGCTTGCATGCACAAGCAGACCCTGAATGTGGAAAACCTGGTTTGGGAGGAATGGAAAGGAAAAAGATTTTTTTTGTTTGTTTATTTTTTTAATCTCAACAGATTTTTCCAAAAGCTTTAAAACTCACAGCTCAAAAGACTGCCTAGTTACCCTGTGCCCAAAGGAGAGCAGACTTTGGATTGCAAAAAGAAATGTCAGGAAGGATGTTTTCCTCATACTGCTATCCTAATTTGTCCAAACCCCACCACTTGCATTGCTGTGCAAATTGGATAAATCATTATTCTATCAGGAGTGACTATAATAATTTCTATTTTGCTCTAAAAGCTTTACTTCTCTTGAAAATTTCTAGCTTGAGGATGGACTTTCTATTCTCCCCCCAACACAAACACACTCTTCTTTTATCCAACTATTTCCTTTCTTCATGCTGTGGGCATGCTCGCGGAACAGCTCTATCTTACTTTGCTCACTGACACTACATCAGATAGCAGTACTATCGCATGATCTAAGCAGAAAGAAAGAGATGCAGTTCAACTGAATGAAATGCCAACATTGGGTCGCGTTGCACTAAGGAAATAAATGCAATTATTCGTTTTCTAGAAAATAAACACAATTATCATCCCCGTGGCCCTTAACCTGGGTGTCTATCTGCCTCTAGGGAAAACACTGCTCATTTCACAGTCTGAAAAACACTGGAGGAGGGGAAGTGGAGAAACCTTCATGGAAAATTAACTGTGAGATGCTGCAAGCTAAAGAATTAATTTCTGTCTCTGCATTTCTGTCTGTGCCATGTTCTGTGCTGTGCATTTTCCTCTGGACTTTCTGACATGTAGAAGCATTTGGCAGCTGATTAAATTCTGCATATGAAGTGATCCAGCCCTACTTGCAGCAGTAGTTCACTAGGGACACATACTCTCTGATTTCTATGAAGAAGAATGCCACCATTGCTTTGTTCAGTTTCTTGCCACGAAGTTGTCTTCGAGTGATGCCACGTGTAAACTGGGAAAGTACACAGCAGTGGAAAGTAAAACGGACACTGCTCATCTACTATACACCTTGTAAAGAATCGCAGTAATGTCTGATACGGTCATGTGCTGTCAATATTTTATCCATAGGTTCTTTGAAATTTTCTCCATTTAGAATTGGACAGCCGCTCYGTTCCCCAGGGGATCAGGCTGGAGCTGGGTGAGATGTGCTCTGAGAAAGAATGGACGCTATTGTGGGCTTTTTCCCCTCATTTGAACTAAAACATGTTGTTTTATTTAGACATAACCAAGAAGGATGGCGGCAGCAGCACTTGGCAGAGAATTTATAGCAAGTTGTAACTTTTTCCTGGAAAATGTACTACAGTCATTTGATTAGAATGGCCTAGGACATGACCGGCATGTGGAGATCATGTGCAGCAGTCCTTGAGGATGTGCTGTGGGATCACAGACTTTCAGTGTTAACTCATGCATCACAAAGAAACTAGTCCCCAAAGTGGGCTCTTCTGAGAATTTTTAGGAGTGCTGGGGCCAAGGCATTTTTAGCAGAGGGAAGTTAATTGTATACAAAAAGGAAGGAGCTCCAGAGGAGTTAGAAAATTATGTCATCCTTCCTCTGCATTGAATGCTAGGACAATGCACTTGGAGCTTGACTTTCAGAGGTGAGGAACACCCACTATCTCAGATGAAAACAGTAGGTCTTCCCAGAAGAAACAGCCATGCTATCAAATTCCTCCCTCCTGCCTGGGTCCCCAGGAGGGTCCAGTGACAAGATTGCTGAAGAAAGGAGGAGCAAGGGGAGGAGGAGACATTTTCCCTGCAGCCACCTCTCTTCTCCTCCTCTGCTATTTTTCATAGCCTCCTGTTTTGCTACAGAAAAACAAAGAGGGAGCCAACAGTGACAGCAACATCAAGAAAGAAAAACCTTGTTCTTCTAAACAAAAATCTCCTTCTTCTAAAGCAGGAAAGAAAATACTGTCCTAATGGAAGCAGGTGAGAACGACAAAATTTGTCTCCCTCTTGGCAGTCTGAGCTGGCCCTGAGACACACATGCAATGGACAGTCTCCCATCCAGCCTGTCCCATATTCTTCTAAATGGTTTGAACAAGCTTTCTGTTCCCTTCTGCTGTGACAACTGCTCTATAAGTCCCTGCTACCATTTTAAACATGTGCAAACTTTAGCATTGCAAAACACATGTAAATATCAGAATACTTATGGTCAGAGTAGGGTAAGCCATGATAACTCCCCCATATTTGAGGCTACGTGCAGAGAAGAATCCCAAATCTTTAGAGATCGTTGTGKTTTTTTGCAAGGGACTGAAAAAAGAAGAAAGGCTTTCAGTGGAGTGAGCTGATGTTTGAGTTTAATGCTGGAACCAAACTCTATGGTTCAGTCCCATTTTACCCTAAAATGATATAGCTCAAAGTCACTAGCACAAAGCGAGTTAAGAACAGCTATAAAAAGCTATAGCTCAGTCTCACCTGTTCTCTCTTTTTTTTTTTTTTTTTTTTTTTAAAAAGGAATAAGCTTAAAAGTCACATTGTGTGTGTGTGCACAGAGAGAAGGGAGTAATGGACTAGCAGAGATACTGGGAGTGATTGCCAGATTGCCGAGTAAGCCAAGCAGGCTTTTTCATAGCTTTTCAATGCTCCTAGTCAGGAGTCCCAGAAGACCCACATGCAATGAGCAGAACTACGTAGTGGGAAAACAGTGGGAATAAGACTAATCTGCAACAAAATGGTGAATCGTGTAGGAGGGTGGCTAGAAGAAGATGCGTTGTTTGAATTTTAGATTTCAAGATGGAAAAACCCCAAGGATGCCAACAGAGTTAAAAAGAAAACAGAGTGAAGTCTCATTAATTGGAGAAGGGAAGAGACTCTGAGGCAAGACAAAGTATCCAAAACCTAAACCATGTCGTGTTGATGTGGAAAACAGTGGCATATTTACAGTTTGGATTCTCAAACACTAAACCCCTCTTCAAGCTGCAGGGAAAAAAAATATCTCTGAGTATGTAATTATATGTGAAGAAAATAACAACAGAAATGATGATTTAGAAAAAACACAAAATCTTTGCTCCAAAACACAGCCAGCTTAAGTCAGGAGCCATTCCTTTCAGATTCAAAATATTTTACTGAATTTGCAAAAAACCTCCCACATTTACAGAGAAAAGATAGGAATTACCATGCTGGATCTGATTCAAGGATCATCTCAACAAATGCCACGTCTTTCAAAGCAGACAGTCCCAGATCTTCACAGAAAAGGAAGAAGAAATTTAATCACAGCCAACTGGCCCAAAAAGAAAGTTTTCTTCTGAATTCCCTTGAAACAATGACTGGCTCACATCTTAGAAGATAAGAGTTCTCAAATTTTAGTGGATCATTATCAAGTTACTAAGGTCTTGGCTTAGATATGCCATGACACTAACTTGCACAGTTTAGCGAGTTATCCTTCAGTCAGACACTAATGGCGTGAAAAACATCTGGATAATATTATATCTATTGGGATCCTTTCTCCACTGAATCTGCCTTCACAGTTTCCTCTGCTTATAGAATATAAAATGGTACAAGAATAGTTTAAATCTAGAACTGGCAGCTCTGATCTTTCTTAGCAATCCTAGTAACCACAGACAGAAATACCACCTTTTCCGCTCTTGTCTGCAGACCGCACTTAGAAATAAGGTACAGCATCAGACAGGTTTTACTTCATGTTAACTGCAAATCAAAGTTAAAACTTAATTCAAGCTCACTAAAAAAACCATGAAGTAATCATTAGGAACTCACTATGAATCTTAAAAAAGACCCTTGCGTCTGTGGTTTATTTATTATAATCACATTTTGCAAACTTTGTTTTAACAACAGGGAAAAGATCCCATTTTCAGGCTGAAAACAAGTACTTGTGCTGCTCTGGAATGTGCTATGTGTCTCATTAGAAAAACATATTTGTAACATCTGTATGCTGTGGCAGAAGGAACTCTTGGTTTCTAGACAGACAGAAAATAATTAAAACCAACTTAAATTGTATATAGTTGATGATAAGAGTCAGATAGATATACACGACAGTTTTAAGTACAACAATATGGTCATAGTTATGTGGTCAAGGATGTGACTGACTTCCATCTGCCTTCCCCCAGACACACACAGAGCTGTTTGATCCCTGACGGGCACTGCGAGTACCCACCTCAACAGAGGAAATGCGGAGGAAGGGAAACCACCGATCGTGCTCGTCTTGCTCCTCCCAACTCCTTAACATCCTAAAATTCTCCATAAGCTAAAAACTACTGCAAACAATCTGGGAGATGAACTATTCTTGCATGACTCTGGACCTAATTGCAGCCTTGACCTCAATTAATACACAGCTGTATGTTTAAGTCACTTGCAAGAAGATCAGATGCAACTATGAGGACTGACGTGCTGAATCTCATATAAGACACAGAAAACAGCGCTTGTGAGTGACCTGTGTGTTGTTAGCCTGTACCACCAGATTTGCAGCGGTCAATTCTACAGATCTCCTCCAAAGGACCTGGGTCTCAAATCCCATCTCTGACTGGCTGAGAGCATCCTCGCATCGTCACCGAGACACAGGCTCTTCCCACCATAGACTAGTAGTTCTGGCCGGGTCATTTGCACCAGATCTGTTAAGCCTTTCCCAGCTCTTATAAAAAGGTGACTACCCTGGTTTGCAAGCCTTCCATTTTGTAAGCGCAAAATGCCTTCCAGACAAGACCTAACCGTGGCCCAGCCCTTTCACAGCAGTTGCTCTGAAGGAAGCAGTGCTTGTGTCTGCTGGGCAGGTGGGGTGGGAATACACCTCGCTGCTGCTGCCCCTCAGGCCTGCCCAGACCCGCAGAAAGGACGCTTTGCATCTGCATGCCCCTCAGAAATTGCTGTCTGTCATTTTTGCTTTTACAATTTAAGTTTCTAAAAGCCCAAATGTGCTTGTGCTGAGTTACACAGCAGGTCACAAACTGCCTCAAACTTCAAAATCAACTCACATGCAAAAGTCCCTTCATGTCCTTGTTTTAAATACTACTATGTTTTTGGGKTTTTTTTTGTTGTTTGTTTGTTTGTTTGTTTTTGGTTTTGTTTTTAAATTAGCATCATTGGCTAACAGAAAATAAGAAAAGAGAAYGGCCATTCTTGTGGATTTCCTGGGTTAGTCAGTGAAAAGGGTGCAGGAGACTTTGCAGGAAGACCAGAAGTGGCTGGCACGTCTTGTTCCCCCCTGAACCGGTCTGACATTTGGAGGCCTGGTACCCATGACCCACCCCAAGGAGACTGACCRAGGAAACCTTGCCATGTGCGACAATTCCTCCTGCAAAGGAAAACACTGGTACATGCTGGAGCAGGACGTGAATACAAACTACAAGCATTAAAGAAATGAGCCTGTAACAGCATGCTATGTGATAGGCAGAGATAAACACGGGCAGAGAGCCAGAATGGGTTGTCTGCTATTCTTGGATTAGCCTTGATCCTGTGGGCAGAAAAACCAAAAGGTAACTCCTATGGTTCATTCCAGCAGCTACGCTGGCAAACTAAAAAAAAAAACATTGCTATCTGCAAGCAGATTTACCTGGGGTCAGTGTGGTTCTTCACTATCCAGTGCTGAGACTCCTCCTTCATCATTTTTTTGCCCATTATACTTAATTCCCAAAAGCACTAGTAGAATTGAGATAACAGGCCTCTTAGTTATGACTTCAATCTGATTTGCCAACATGCATATGTTAAAAACATATGCTGATTCTCAAGCCAAAACCAATCTGCCAGATTCAATCACAGAACTAATTTTCAGGGCCCAGTTGTAAAATCCTGAAGGCAGAGCATTGCCATGCTTACGAAAATTGCCTGAAGCTCCTGAGTTACAACTGTGTGAACAAAGAGCCAGAAAGATAAATATTTTCGTGCAGCCCTGGAATACTGACAGCTGTTTAATTAATTATAACTGCAAAAGTTTGTTCAGCTAAACAAAGACAATCCTCACCAAAGCAAAGGGTTTTCACAGTAAGTAGGGAAACGTTTCCCATTTACCTTACAGCACAAGCCAAAACCTAATTAATATTTCAAAAGAGAACTTTTCAAACACAAAATAATGGTATCTACAGGCTAAACATTTCAAGGTTAAAAGATGATTCTTTCATTTTCAGGACTAAGAAAAAGTTGATGAAACTTCTAATTTTTCTAATGGCTTGACTGATGTTACACTTCTGTGCCATGTCATGCTACTGTGAGCATGGCCTTCTTATAACGTGAATCTCACCTGATGCTGACGTCAGTGTTTTCTTAATGAAAATCTAAGTAATCTCTTGGCTTTTCACATTCCTGGAATCTGAGAAGTTCCAGAAACTAATTTAGCATGAAGGCATGAGGAACACACCAATGCATGCGGATGAAAAGAACYGATTTTGGAGCTGTCTTAGGTACAATAATGTAATGGGTGCACTAAAATCAGGTACCCACTCCACCCAATAGGTTCTGGCTGCTGTATTACAATCACAGAAGGTCTCACAAAACAGCCAAAATTTAGGAGTCCATTTCCTTGAATAAAACGCAGTCAAGCCCACAGGGTGTAACATTTGTGAATGAACAGGCAGTAGTCTTCTCTCTAAGTCAGTGCCAAGTAAGACACATAAGATCTGACATTAATGAAAGATTAGAAGGAGGAGTAACATCATTGCTGGATGAAATAGATGCCAGCGTGGCATTTTTTAAATTATTATTTTGCAAGAGAACATCACTTTGTCCTAAGGGCAAGCTGCTCAATGAACATATTTCACCTACATCTTCAAGGAGCTTCTGTTTTGTTCCTCAGTTCTTGTCTTAAAATACTGAAAAGAGTTGCTGGGCAGAAATGAAGAGACAGTTCTGTTTCATCCAAAGATGTTTGGTACCAGTGGTGAATGAATGTGTTTCTGTTTTTTACTGGAAAGCATAAGGAGCTGTATGTTTGCATTTTGCCTTAGATAATTAAATAAATAGTGCCATGTAAGCGTATAGATATGAGAAATATAAGCAACAGAATTGTCCTAAATTTAAAGAAAACCACTGTTGTGATGAAGTCAGTGCCAGACTAGAAATGCCAGACTAGAAATCCCCTCACTCTTCCATTTTGTGTTTAATATTGTGAAATCTCCCTATTTCAAACTCTTTTTATGCTTCTATCACCATGATTTTTATGGTCATATCCATGGATATCAATGAGCCTAAGCAGCACTACAAATGGCAGACATAACTTCTTAACTATGGGATTCTGATAGGTGGACTTAATTGGTAAAGCTCAAATTCTTTCAGTTTCCAAATATCCTAAATTTAGAGTATGCATGCATTAAATTTCAACATTTGGAGCTGTAGTGCTTCTCAGCAGATGCCACAAATTCCAGCCATTAAGCCTGCTTTCAGCACGGTTACATAGATCTGCTAGCACTGCTGCTGAATAGCCTCTTGCTTTGACTGTTACAGTGTATGAACTTTCAGTGAATTTCAAATAATAATATTATGTTTCAATACCTCAATATATACCTGCAGGAGATTTTTCAGCAGATAACAGTTTGGTCTAATCAAGAACAATGCTGACAGGACACATGTAAAGTTAAGCTAAGAAGATTTTGCCACCTTGGGTATTAATAGCCTCCTGACATCTCTACTGAACTATAAAAACTGTGTTGCTTTCTCTTAGAAAAAGGTCCATAGATCTAAGGCCAGAGTTGTAGAGTTCCTATTATAATGAATTTATGTGCTGCAGACAATAGCCATAGTTGACAAAATATCATGAACTTTGGCAAGTCTGGTCTCAAGTCTTTCAAACACTGTCAGCCCATAAAGCTAACTCACTTAACTGCTCTCCGAGTTTCTCCAGAGGGACAATGTTATCCATACGTGCATTGCAGAAGCTAGCAGGTAATTTCAACCATTCCTCAAAACACATGTACTTCTACACCAGAAGTAGGGGGAATCTTCACAAACGACAATCTTGCAAACGAGAGATGTAAAGGCACTTACCTTCAACTCTTGATACCATCATGCACGCAGCTGCCAAGACCACTAGCACAAATAGGAGGCCAGCAGCATGCACAGMGGCATAAGCAATACTTTTCCTACAAGGCAACTTGTTATACTACCAAAGTTTTATATCTCATGTACTCTGAACTACAGAGTTGCAGATTTTACGCTGAGTTTGCAAATGACTGAATAAGACACTAACAATCTTTGTTTATACCCATGACATCTGCAGTACAGGCCAGGAGGTAGATTAAAAAACCCAACTGTCATACAACTCTCCATATCAAGGTTATCTGTTACCCCATCTCTCTCTCTAAAAAGGCACACTTAAATAGTCTTATATTAATAGATTAGATAAACATTCTAATGGGGGGTAAGAGAATGCAGTTTTCTTATACACAGCTAAAACCTGTTCTTGCAACAGGTCCAACCTGCTTCACTTTGACCACTGCAGAGGGTGCAGCACTGTGGTTACTACAGGAACATGGAGGAATTTCAAGCTCCAGCTACCCGCTCAGCTAATGACTAGCATGACAAAATGATAATTTTTGTTTCTAATACCAAATTACAAGGGTATTTTTTCTTTTCAGCCCCGTTAAAATTCTGCTGCCAGAAAGCAGATCTAAAACCACAGAAGCATCGATGAATGATATGTTAAAAATGACAAAGTTAAACACACATCAGTTCTAACACCAAGTGCAATGTGCACAATTTTTTTTTTCAGCTTGTTGAGAAAAAAAATAGCATTCAAAATCTTAATCTGCTCTACACTTCTTTACCTGTTGCTTGAATAAACCTTTCTATCAACACCCAGTGCTCTGCATTCCAAACACAGAGTAATCAATAAAATGTATACAAAACGTGGGAAACRGATATCTTTCTTCCCAGAGTTTTTACCTCAAAGAAAACTGAAGAAACAAAATTATTTGAGAAATAAACTAGTTTTCATTTGCCTTTCTTCACATCAGGTACCAGTGAGCCCTGACTACGTGAATAAAGCTGTACATAGCCAGAACTATAACACATGGCTRTACTGGGGCAAATGCCCATTCTACATGTACAGTCAGATTAAGTTAGTTTGGCCACTTGCCCTTAAACATATTGAGCATCTCAACACAGAGAGTTTAGCAGACTAAAAGAGGTTCCAAAGTGAGTTAATTAAACTATTGTAACTTCTTGTGTAAGGAAGAATGGGATGCCCAGGTGGAAAGTCATTTAAGGAACATATGTTTCTGTGATGTTCTAATGCATCGACTCTTCAGAGAGATCCTTCCTGAAGAATTTGGCAGCCACAACAGGGAACTGAGCATGGACTACCTGGCACAGTGCAGTGCAGCACAGAGGTAACTCTTAATCACACAGTCTGGATGCTGGAAGCAATATAATTACAACAAGATACATTCTAAGCAGGTTATATTAGTCCTGTTATAATGTCATGCTAATGTGCTTATATTCCTCTCAACTAGCTTAACTATCTTCTCCTAATACTGCATCATGGACAACTCATCCTTTCCTACTGAAAAAGCCTACCAATTCTGAAGCATCTGTCTCAGAAGAACCCCACGTTTCTCTGGAAGGATCTTTTGCATTTCTGAAGGAAGCCAAAGAGGTAAGGAATGGCTGAGTGAATTCCTTACAGTAGCAGAGAGTTTTTCCAGCAAGCCTAGGAATAAAAACTTACAGCTTCTGTCTCCCCACTCTGTTCTCTAGCCATTATGATATACTTTCTAATCCATGGAAGAAAGAACTTCAGGTACAAACTCTTCAGTGGAACTGGAGTTCCCAGTAGTTTGGCTGCAGGCTGAAACTACCTCTTCCAGCAGCATCACTCCAGATGTACACCGATAAGCAGTAAGAGCAAAACACAGCTCAGTCTCTTTCCTCTCGAAGCAAACACGTTAGACCAGCATGCATTGTATCAACACAAGGTTGTTTAGCCCCAGAAGAATTCACGAAGCTGAATCAGCTCAGACACGTAACTCATTTGAACAGGATTTGTCTTGCAGAGCAGACATGCTTTTTAAAACAGTCAGTTCAGTATTTACTGTAAAAACATCTGATGAAAACAGTACAGTTTAGCTTCGTCAGTGACCACCAAGTCACGGCAGTACGTGCACTCGTAGGTATAGGACGAGGAAGTGCAAACTGCCAGGGTCTCCTTTAAAAAGGAAACAAAGCAGAGACATACCAACCTAGGATTACCCCAGGGAAAGCTTAGTTTCTAATCTCCACAAGGTCAAAGCGAAAGAAAGATTGTTGCTATTATCATAAATTATACCCAGAAACATTTACTCTTCAGAAGAGCTTAGCTCTTAGCTCTCTGTTACAAAGATGTCAGGAACAATAAAAGCGAAAACCCCAACAACCTGCCAGCCCTGGCTGCTGCACAGCAAAATCTCAGAATTGTGTCTTTATTTAGTGTGGCCTTTGTTAAAGCACCAGCTAACTCAGGAAACAGGCAAGTTCTGCAAGTGAAGGTCTGTAATTTAGTCCAATAGGAAATAATATTAACTTCAGTTGGAAACAGCAATTACTGAAAAAGAAGAAACTTGTTGGCTTGTTACCATCATCGTGCTTTGCAATATGCTCAGAACCTTCCCTCCACAGAGTTACTGCTTTTTACTTGTATTAGTTACAAGAGCACTACACTGGTATCACGATACTCTCTTTAAGGATCTATGCCTAGGAAAAATGGAGACAGGCTGATATTAAATGACAGCAAACCAGCCAGAGTCAAGTAGAGAAATTTAGACTCTCAGTCAGTCCTCTACTATTTCACTGGGCAGTCACTGTCCGAAAGGTGGAAAAAGAAGCCAGGAGACCTTGTCTTATTCATGTCTGTCATGTGTTTCTATAATGCCTTTCTAGTAACACATGCTGTAACAGTTTTGGTTTAAGTTTCCCTGGATTATTTTTCCTTCATTTTTGATGCTAGCTTGCTGCTTAGTCTTCTCATCATAAAACAGCAAACAATAAACAATACACAACACAGGGTGCCTACAGGCACTGAAAATTTCTGTTTGTACCAGCCCTGAGAATCCAGGCGGCTAAGTTGCCAGGCTCTCATTTTCTTGCACTTTCTTCTTTATCTGAACAGATGGAAACTTAAGAGCAGAAGCCAAGAACGTAACATGGACATCTTTACAGTAGTTACAGTAATTACTGTAGCTGTAGTTACAGTAATTGCGGGGTGGTAGCACACACATGCACAATGGCTGTCATCTCTTCATTGCTAAACAAGACAGCCAAAGATCATCTATCTAGTTTTCAAACATTTTTACAAATAGGGGACATTTGCCAGAAATGGCTTAGGTCAAAGAGTGTCTTTCCGGGGGTTTCCAGCAAGCACTAAGGTCGACTGTAAAATGCTTATGAAAGCAGAAAATAGTGTTTTTTCAAACAAATGCTTTGTAACTGACAGGACAAAGACTGTCAGATGCCTTATTACTTCCCTAGGTAGGTGGTAAGGATCAACTACTGCCTGCTGTCCACCTGAACAGCCAGTTCTAGGAAACAACATATTGATGCCTATTGATGATTGGGAAGTTACCAGGCTGACACAGGTATAACAACTTTAAGGGACAAATACTGTAATTAGAACCACAGAACAGCTGAGGTTGGAAGGCACTCTTGGAGATCATTTAGTCCAAACTCCGTTGCTCAAAACCAGGGTCAGCTAGAGCAAGTTGTCCACAACCACGTGAAATTGGTAGTCTTTCAGGTGAGCTGTCCCGCTGCATGCTTATATCTGTGACATCTGAGACTTCTCAGACCATCCTTAACTATTGTCCATGGAAACCAGTGCATAAGCAGCGGCAAGGTTTCAAGACAGCCTAAGAGCCTGACTTTTTGGCACATGGCTTCACATACAGCCATTAGCATCAAAGTTTTGTCTCACTGTGTATGCTCTCTTTTACCCGTAATGTTTTCCCTGTGTGCCAAGGCTGGCATAGGAAGGCAGTCTCTTTACTCTCCATGAAGTCTGCTCTGTGCTGTTCGATTTCATATACGATGAGATTCTTCTCCTTGCAATTTTGCAGAGAATTTAAATAATCTATGTTTGTACCACACCCCTGCTCCAATACCAATACAGAAAGATCAGAAGATACAGGCTACTTTGGAAACACTCCAATAACACTACAAATTGCTTACAGCCAGTAATATGGGAGAAAGGCTAGTCTGTCCCAGGTGTGAGATACATGGAGGTAAAAAAAATTGAGCCGTGTTTGTTTATACAAACAACATGAAAGACAGGGAGGGGGGAAATCTAATTCAGAGTAGACTGCATTGCCAGTTTCAGCAGTTACCCTTGGATGAATTCGATCCTCCGGGTTTGCAATTAATTCCCTTCACTACTGCGAAGGTCACCCCGCACATTCCAATTTTGCAATCTTTGAACTACAAAGAAATGAACAATTAAAAAAATTACAAGACATAAAAATACCTCAATAGATGATGCCAGGCAAAGGCAGGAATATTTCCAGGAACCCAAACGTAACTACTGTCTGTCACCTATTAACTTTAATGTGACTTGTTTGTAATTCACTTCACATACCCAATGCTATGGTGCTCAGAGCATGCAGGGACACACAGACATGGAGTAATAAACAAATATGACAAACATTTCATCCTGGATCCCTCTTCAGTCTTTCAGTTATCCCTCTTCAGTTAGGATACCAGGAGCACATATGTAGAAGGAGTCCCACTAGCCTGGGATCTGACTCTGTTAAAAAGCCAGTAGTTTCTAAGCATTTCTGTTTTTTTCTGGCTAGATGTTACTGCTGTAATATGTGCTGAGATGTCACCATAAAGAGCAGGAAGATGGAAGTTGCTCACCACAAGTGTGATAAAGCTACTGACTCTTCCTGTTAAATGATATATGTTCTCAATTCTCAAAACTGTGGAAGATATTCAATATATTGCAACTATTTAGTATGGGCTCAACAAATACATAATCCTGCCTAAGGTCAGGAACAGCACTGCCAATGAACAGTTAATTTTAGTCAATAGATACATGTTGATTGTAGCTTATTGGCATCTGAAATAGGGCCATTAACTCCATCTTCCTTGTGAATGAGTATCTCAAAATCACAATTAAGTCTGACATTAACTTGTTGAAGTCTGAAACGGGCAAAAATACATGGTAACAGCTTCTCTCCTTAGTGTTGGTGAAGGAAGCTGATCTTATCTGTTTATAGCCTTCTTATTCTTCTAATAAATCCACCAAACTAATCTTTCATCAATAGCAAATAGCTTTTTTTTCTTTAAAACAAAGAGGGGCACATTTTTATGTCCACTCTGAACAAGCAATACCCTAATGGCACAGTTCAATGTAAGGCTTCGTTCTGTTTCCCTATATTTCATCAGTATATTTATATCAAAATAGCTCTGGGGGAAAAAAAAAATAAAAATCGATGGGACTATTGCATGGGGGTGGGACTGGAATATGCTCACTGACACATCTTTCTGTAATCACCCCATTGACTTCAGGGATACTCTGGGTGGATTTAAGTACTGTTAAACATGAATGTATGATTACAGCATTATTCTCTCTCAAGGCAAATGAATCGAGGTCTACTTTTATTATTCCTATATACCTATTCTTGACTGGTGAGGCAGCTGTAGGCAGAATAGAAAGATACTAAGATCTCTCAGACAAGAGATCCCAGAACTTATTTTATTGCAGACCTTTTCAAAGACACAGCTCATTGAACTAAGTGTATCAAGTTCTGTTCCTGATGTGGCATGGTAACAATGGGATAGCGCTGTAAAATAAAAGAATTCAGACGTAAATATATTAAATTTGAATTAGGAAAGGCTAGGCCACAGATAAATCTAAAAGACAGACAATGATGTAGCTATTGCACTTAATAAAATTCCATAAACCTGCAGTTAAAAAGAATAGAGGGGAAAAAAGCCTCATGACAGACCACTGAGAGTCTGGAAACATCCATCTGGAGAAAAGATTTGTCCTGAAAAGCCTTAGCCAGCTCTGAAAGCAGTGATACTTCTCAGTGATGTTGAGGATGCAGCTCAAGCAAACACAGGTCTCAGCAGCAGGCTCTGCAGGTTATTCCCGATTTTCCTTCCTTTTCTGCCAGTTGGATGCCCATGCAACACAGAGCAAGACTTTCTGGAGACAATTCACATTAATAACTGGCGTGTCAATATTCTCTTTAATATGAATTGATATCGTTGTATAAATTTGATCCATGTGACCAAATCACTCCTGTCTCAAGCAATTTCAGAATGAACATTTAGTTGTGCCAGGCGTTTTCTGAACACAGGGGAAGAAAGCAGCTAACCATGAGGGAAAGAGCTGAAGGCTCTAATTATTTCTAATGATGCACCTAGAGATCATCAAGTAAAAAGGTACTAAGTAAGATCACAGTAATGCTTTTTCAAAACATGAAATCTAGAAAATGTGATGAGGAGGCCATCTTCATCAGATGGTCACCGGGGATTTCGAAATAGCCATAGCACAGGGGCTCTCTATTTGCATCAACCACTGCAAGACTCTTGATAGGGAAACTACGCCAGAAGGCTCTTGAAAGTAGTGCTGTAGGAAAGCAGATGCACAAACTACTTGGAGATTATTTTTCTCTCAGTAGAAGTCAGTGGCATGTCTCTGATGTATCTGAGGACAGGCTGAATTTTACAAAGTATGAAAGATAAAATAAGGTCATAAGGCCACTGCTCTACTCAGTCTGGTCTGAGCATGAGTATTTGAATCTAAGAGCATAAAAGGCCAAGATGCAAACTTCATCACCACTGAGCCAAGGGATGCTTGGACAGGATTGTGACACTGTATCAGGAACTGTTAATTTAGACCCATCTCAGGTTTCCATGCTAGCCAGAGTAAATTTGGATTATACGCCACAAGACAAAAAATATCAAGTGTTCTAGCTAATGACGGTTTAAATCAATAGCTCAAATATTGGAAGAATATAGTATTTGAGCAAATAGCACTCAAGAATAGCATGAAAGGGCTACAATCTTTTCTTCTGGCAGCATCAGATGCATTTTTCATCCCTTCCCAATAAATAATGTTTCAGAGCAGGCATTGGTGGAAATAACTCCACAGAGAGAAAACCCAAGTAGATAGCTCAGCTCCTTCCTCCTCCTGCCCAGCTAACGTGGCCCAGGAGAGTTGGCACTAGTCCATTTCTCCTGCTTGACCCTATTGAAAAATATGGTTTGCACGCTTATCCATGGGCCCTGGATCACATGAGTTAACAGATGTAATGGGAGGACTCCTGTTTGAAGTAGAAAAAAATTTTAGGTCACTTTTGAACCTTGTAGCTAAAAGCAGCCATCCAGCTGAAAGAAGAACGAGCAGCAGCCTTTCTGAAGGATTTAATGCGACAAGGGAGAAAGTGAGTGACCCCAGGTTTGTTTACAATCACATCACAAAACAAACTCCTCTAGAGAAGTAGCAAATCTGAGGCAAGCCTTCTAGACGCCTGCACATGGAGAACAGAATGAAGCTTTCTCTTTTCTTATGAGGTGGCTGCGTGATTGCAGTTGGCTTCTTGCAGTGTCCACAGCTTTTCCAGCTGAAGAGCTGTAAATTTCCATCAAATTGGCAAGCCCCAAATTTTACTGTTGGCAGCTGACAAATCCTACATCAGCTCTGGAATTTCACTAGCGTTTTACTGGATTTTCACYGACAGAGTCAGATGGGTACAGTCTGTGTGCTTCTGCTGATGTAAATTGTTTTATACTCGTTGACATTTGGAATAAAATAATGCACCAGCAAACTCAGACAATGTGTAAAACTTGGCATGTCTGCAACACGGATAGCTCAGAAAGGTCTGACATGGCTGGATCCACGGGCACTGCTGGACAAGCCCAGAATTACTTTTAGAACGTTCTACAGACCAACAAGATCAACAATAAGCAAACACAATTTATAGTTTTTTTAAATAGGGTAGCTGGAAGAGAAGGAAGCTCAGCCTACCCAAGACCCACAGATAATCAGCTACACAAGGAAGCAGGATCCAACTTTTTTGCCTGTTATTAGGTATTAGATCATGCTAACTTTCCTACAATAAATGCTGTACACAGATGATAACCAAAAAGAGATAGGACAAGGGCAGTCAACGGTGTCTATTCCTAGCTTTAAGGCTCAACCACTATCCTGGCCAACTCAATTAACCTAGGGTAGACTAGTCCACCCAGCTGTAAAATGAGACTATAATATTGACCTCGATTTGTGCTCTATGGGGAACAGACAAATACTCCCCAAGATAAGTATCACTGATAGAGCATTCGTACCTTGACACACCATTAAAAATAAGACAAAAGTTTTATCTTTCACTCGGGGAAAAAGTGAAGAAGGGAGAAAGAAACTTTGTTTACCTTTGGATGGCCCTTCTCAAGTCACAGTATCCCAAACAATCCCAGCAAACATGCTCTGCTGCTCTGGGACATGATCTCACACTGCGGAGTGCTCCCAAGCTCAGCCAGCCTGACATAAGCAATGGGAAAAAACCCAGAGCAGAAACAGAGCAGAGAGAGAGGGAGTGCCACGCATCTGCTCATGGTCCAAAAACACATTGTCTGACCTCTGATACAATACAGACTACGATCTCTGAGAAACTCTAAAAATCTTATTGCCCAGCAGAGACACTTTTTGCAGCAACAAAGACAGATGTGCTCTCTGATGACACAGACAAGCTCTTAGCCTTCAGGCAGTCAGGTGTATCGTTACTGTGTAAAGCAGCTTGTTCTCACCTCAGGGTCTAATTCGTTTGCCAAAGTATTGCACAAGTGGCACTCTGTATTTGCAAAACACTTCCTCAGGTGGCCTATTTGACAGCAAACAGCAGATGGTTTACTGTCTGTGCAGCAGATACAGTCATTTTGGTGTTCCAAGTGGGTCATGGCTTGGTCATACAGCAAGCAGCTGCATTCACCGTGGAAACGTTTCAAATGTTTTGCTTATGATACCTGGGTGCTTTCTCTCTAATTCTGGTGCCTCTCCTTCTTCTGGTTCAATGCCTTTACCTGGAGGTAAGTATCAGAACCAGATATAACCAACCCACAAACTTTCCAGAGTTTCAATCTATTGGTATCCCAAATCACTCACATGCTGGAGGCCAAAACAGAAAGCTCCTCTATCTGCCAAGCTCTAGAGACATGACTACATCCACCCTATTCCTGCAGGACTCTACAGTTTACCCACCTCACTTCTTTAGTTGCCAAGGTGTTTAGCATGGATAAGGCACATAGCTTATATGAGTTTAAGCTGGCTCTGTTCATTGGGGTGCCTTGCATACCTAAGTGCAAGTGTGTATGTTTTCATACCTTGTACAGTTTGCTGCAGGATATGTTCAGACGCTTGGCTAGGTTTTTTAAAGCCCTTTATGGCGTATGACACCCTCCATTAGGCATGGTTTCAGAACTTGAATTCTATGCTTGCCTTCATGTTGAAGCGAAATACAGTAAAGACCTTCCAGACCCTACAGTGTTATGATTTTCATAGCACTTTGCATCGCAGTATGACACACAGAAAGCTCACAGACAACAGAAAGCCAAGACGGAGAGTAGGTTGTCAGGTCTCTAGATGTACTGAACAACTGCAGTTCCTTCCACTGAATCAACGTGGCTCACAGATCTTCCCAAGATCAGGTTTTACCAAGTCTGCAGCTCTAACAGCCTCTCTTTGCTAAATTTCAGATTGGTGTTCAATACTGATAGATTTATACAGCAGCCTAGAAACTGAAGCACAAGCAAATGCAGAAAAGGTCAGCATTATTGTCCTTGTTTGTGACCGAGATTTTTTTCAGTAGAAAACAAACTGGGATTGCACATAACAAGTATATTCCAGAGAGAGAGCATAAATGCACAAAAGAGCAATGCAGAGTTTGCAGCTGATTTAGCACAGCTCAGGAAAGAATAAAAAAACCTGGGCTGCACAGCTTTGCCAAGTCACATTAGGTGAATCAGTGCCCTCATCTATCATGCCATGAGTCCGACATCTTACACGCAGCCTCAACCATCTCTCCTCTTAAGCGAGGAAAGAGTAAACTATCTCCTGTATAAAGTGCTGCTAGCAATATTTATCCTACTGGCTAAGTTAAATAATGTGCGCAGAGGTCAATACAGTAAGACATATACAAATACATCTTGGAACAAATGAAAGGTAGAGTTGGATGTTCATTTCTGGTATTCGGGGCAGTATTAATTTTATTTCCAGGTTTCATAAACTTTTCAAAGCCAATTGTTTAAACCAATAGTCCACAGGTTTTGGGTTTTTTTCCCCTAATGTCAGTTTTTGCTCCATTTTAATATATCCTCTTTAATTTCCTTTACAGCTAAGTACTGGTCAGAAAAAAATGGCAGAAATTTCCCTTACACCAGCTGTTACAGGATCTAGTGCGGATTTTAAAATAGAATAGAGTTGCAGCCTGCATTCCAAAAAAACTCCAGTGAACCATGTAAAGAGCATTGTTTGGGAGCAATTGGAGAGATAACTGCACTCCTGATTTAACATTTATTATCCTCAGTGTACAAAACAAGTAGCTGCAGTAACATCATTATGCTGAGAGTACTGAAAAGAACACAACACAAAATAGAAAACTTAATCTACTTTTCTGATACAAGCTGTTTAGCAGCTTCAGCTGTACAACTGTGGGAACTAGTGGTACAACTTCATAGAATCTGGCCCCATGAAAACTCATTTTTTGCACAGTGTGCAAACATGAAATGCAAAATAAATCACCTTGCATTAGGTAGGGCATTTGATTAAGATTAGTGAGCGCAAAAAACAGAGCTACCAACGGGCTCCAAGTTGTGCAGCCATGCCTCTTCCTATTCCTATTTTATTCAACTTCACTTAATTCCTCTTGGTTCTTCACACGTRTACATCAGTTCCCTCTGATGCTACAGTTCTGCTCACAGATTGTTCTTTTTGAAAGGATTTTGAGGGAGGATCAAACAAAAAGACAATCTTTTTTACTTTGTAAAATAGTTGAGCTCCCACCAGACTGAGACCTCAAAGAAGTTGGTCTAGTACAAGCTACAATAAAGTACAGAAAGATGGTTCAGCAACCAAGAGAAAATGAAAACAAGTGACCGGTGAGGTAGCTACCCAGACCAGCCACATGCAAAATATTATGGCAGAACAGGCAGCTTAAGAGTGACAACTTTATATTTTTCTCCTTATTTGAAGTTTCCCTTAACCTAAAGGAACTTGCCAAGACTGAAATTACAGAGGCTGCCTTCTGCCCAGTATGTTTTTCTGCACCCTGGCCTGAAAATTCAGAGCCTTAGAAGGAGACAGTTCAATCTACTATTATTCTCAAGAGGTCTTCTCACTCCTGACTAGCCAAGCTCTGGCCATGAAGCCATCAGCCACAGCTCCAATGGTGGGGAATGCAAGCTACAAGAAGCCTTTAGGGCTGCTGAAATCAGCCGGCAGGCTTGGTGCAGGCCAACGTAAGTCTGCATGGGACGGGGTTGACTTGCAGCATCAGAAACGCACGGACTGAAGACAGTGCAGTCTGAGAGCAATCAGGAAGTGTCTCAATAAAAAAAAAAAACAGGCTACCCAGCATGGAGCAGAGGAAGAAGCACCATAAATCCTCACATGTACAGAAGAGGACAGGAAGAAGAGAGGGCGGGCTAACTTTTGTAGGTTTTTTTAGAATGAATTTTCAGAATTAATTATTTGCATGTTACCATGATTTCATGCCAACTTTAGAAGCTGGGGCTCAGTACAGTAAAGCCCAAGGTGGGAAGAAGAAACCATGTTATTTACAAAGCTGCAGAGATGTTCTCCTTTCCCTGCTCACCTGTCCAACAAGCACTGTGCTTTTTTGTTTTGTGAATGTGGCCTCACAACACCTCGCTATGCTATGAAACTTCCCAACCACAGGCTGCTTTTGGGAAGCGCCAGGATAGAGCCATCGGCCTGATGTCCAGCAGACTAAAATAAATCCAAAGAGTAAGCTAGCATAAATACTGAACAGAGTTAATCAGAAACCAGAATTTCCCATTTAGGTAAGATTTCTGAAATAAATACAGAATTGGATATGCATTTCAAACTGGGGAAACCTAACAAGTCCAGAGAGGCCTGGGTCTCCCTGCAGGATGCAACTGCAAGGCAGCCAGCTATCAGTCTGCCTTTGAGCTGAGGCACAGGAGAGGAGGAGCTGCCCGACCTGTCAAGGAACTCAACTTGTGGCCAGGGCTCTGAGGGCTCCTCAGCTCTCCACTGCCACCAGCTTGTCAGGCAGACTGCCAAGGAGCTGGGCAGGAAGGAAACCAGGGAGGTTTCTAACAGAAAAAACATCCCACTGGAAAATTTCTGACCCACTCTAATAATGGGTCTACTTTCAGAGTCAGTTGTGATGCTGGCAGAAGGTAGGGAGACCCACTGCATTTTCTGTTTAGTTATTGGCTTCCTATATAAATTTCTTTCTATATCAGACAAACAGCATCAACTGAAGTAATCCTTAAGAAAGATGTTCATAAATCCCTTCAAACCTCTCCACAGCAAACAACATTGCTTTTCCCAAGAATGATGACAATTGTTAATTGGCGCTATTCAGAAGGTAACATTTTCTTTGGTAAGGTCTTTACTGCTTTAGGCAACCACATGTACTTTTGGCAGCGTCTCTAGACAAGCCTTGTTGGCAGCATATAGTATATGCCTCGTTCGGAAAGACTGCATGAAAAAACAGCTCACTTTCCAGTTCCAATTCCAAGGCTTCGTAAACTTGGCAAGGCTGACAACATAATCTGGCTTAACTGCAGGAATAACTGATGCCTGATAGGTAGCATCCCACAAAGCAACCTGAGCTGCCCATGCATACGCAGTTACTCTACAAAAGGAGACCTTCTTAGCCTAACTCCCTGACTACTAACAGTTGACCGACCTACATACCGTTCATTGTTCAGAGTCATTCTTGGAGGGTCAAGGTTGGGGTTCTCCATGGACTCCATTTGAGGACAGCGCAGGAAGTAGTAGAGGGTGTGGAGAGCATCAGGGGACCAGGAGATGGGTTGCTGCTGCCGGGTTTGCCGAATGGGGCTCATTCCTGGGCGGATGGTGTTCAAGCACTGCATATGGTGCATTGCTCGTGATACCAAATCACCTGCACAAAGAGAAAGAATGCAAAAGCATCTCTTTACTATTCATCCACAATCCTCTTAAGTACACTTTTTGAA
This sequence comes from Phoebastria nigripes, assembly GCA_035582835.1. Classification (NCBI taxonomy): domain Eukaryota; kingdom Metazoa; phylum Chordata; class Aves; order Procellariiformes; family Diomedeidae; genus Phoebastria; species Phoebastria nigripes. The sequence continues at coordinate 350,321 of JAYKAV010000478.1, read as the reverse complement.
CTAAAAAAATCTCTCGTAGCTAAGAGAAACGTCTTTTGTGTGCACATATTCTTTTTCCTCCACAAAGGCATAAGCTGTCCTCAAGCTGCCACTTTGCAGGTAGTCGTATGGGAAATTTAACTTTCTTTCAAATGACAAGTTCTAGTTAGAAAATATAGAATGAAACTTCTCTTACTCACCATACATTCAGAACAACAGCTTTACAGTGATTTTTCTATCCTGTTTTAATGCTGGTTTTCTCCTCTTTCCAACCACGTATACCAGTTTCTTGCCTGCCTACAAAAACTACCGATATCTTTGTAAAATGTCCACTGCCCAAGCTGGAAGCATAGCTTTCACAAGGCAAAGCCAGTAACGTAAGTACAAACACTTTACTCTCATTGCCGGCATCACCATTTCATGTTATGAGATTGTTCCCATTTCTTTCAAGTGGGTTATGACGTTCCACCCTCCCACCCAGGCACTTGTGACAAATTAATGATGTTATGTTCAATATAGAAATCCCTTCTTTTAGGGGTCTGCTTCTCTCATTCTCACTCTAGCTGCAGGTTTCTCCAGAATAACAAGACCTGACTCTCTTATTAAAAAGCCAATCTTTATCATGCTGACTGTCACAAGCTATGCCAGAAATTTGCCCCTGAGCCTTGTAAGAAGTTCAATCCAGGAGCTTTCTGGGCTGCTCAGTCCTCTTGGTCTTTGAACTCGAGCCAACCTGCCTCTATATCAGAGTACTGGTGGACTTGAGGAGGCCTGGAAGAAGGTGACCTGTATTACACAGTTTCTACTCAGAAAGGATTTTAAGACTGCAGATTTTTAAAAAGTTCACAGAGCACTGACCCCAAGACAGCAGCTATGCAGTCACATAAAGCTGGTCTTTGTGTGATAAGCTTGCTTTGGGCACCCTGTTTACTCTCCTTTTATTGTGGTGCATTACAAACTCTCAAGACCTTTGCAATAAAGGCTTCAGACACTACATCTTTGAGTAGTGTGACTACCATACCAGTGAGCTGAATGATTACTATAGGTTACTATACATAGCTAGGATCTATTTTTTCCTTGGGAGAATCCTCTGTTGCTTTATGTTTTACGGTCCCCTAAAACTCTCACAGGAAATGTTACTCTATTGTGTCCTACAGTTACAATACTGGGAAAGGATGGAACTGAAATAGTCGCCCCATCGCAAAGCTGGTTCCTGAGAAAGCGCCCTGAACTTAGCCGTGCCACATATGAATTAGTCACGCCTCCCTCCRAAATTCTTAGGAAGTTATTATTTGTTCATTTATATCTAACAGCAATACACTGAATTTGCCAAACAACCTCCAGCTGAACCCACGGGGTTCTAGTGTTACATAGGTTAGGGAGAAACCCCCACAAAGCTACTGTATGTCTAAACACGACAACGTTATTAGTGGTTCAGATTGACGGAGTATTAAAAATCTCAGTTTGCAACGTAAAGCTGTGCCACTCGTTTGTTGCATAGTACGTGCAGTTTAAGGACCCACTTCAGAACAGAAAAATCTTCTAACATCTCTGCCTTTCCACTTCAGTAGCTCCTGACTCTCCAGGATCCAAACGTTTTACGAGAGTATCATGAATCCTCTAGCGTTGGTACTAACACAGAAGTCTGCGCAGTTATAGCAGAAATGCATCTGGAATTCAAATTTTCAGCTCAGAATAACGTTCCTTCTCCTTTGCACACTCACTCTATTTTTCTGGCAATGTGCAGCAACATTTAGGAAAAAAAAAAAAAAAAAAAAAATTAGGCAACTGTATCAGGAGATCTATTCACTAGATGTAATGACCAAGTTGGCCAAAGCAGGGACGGGGGAAGAGAGGGAGGAAGCTGTATTCAATCTTAGGCCCATGCTACAAATGTTCTCTTGTGTTCCAGGATAAATAGAGGTGTGTTAAAGGAATTTGAAAACCTCAAATTAAGGCAGGTTGCAAAATAAATGGTGAAACCCACAAACTCCTTGCTGGCCCTGACATTCATTAGCATTCAGATGGTGGAGACTAAGAAAGTGATGCCAGCAGAAATGTTGCAAGGGAAAAGTAGACCGGGAAAACACAAATCATTTTTGTTTACTTTAAAGGGGCTTTGTGAGTAGTCTAGGAATGGAACATTTCATTTGGTTAGCATTAAAAAAGAAAGTTTTGAACAAGTTTTTGTTACCAAAGTGCTCTCAGATTTTTTTTTCTCCACTTTTTGTTTTTTAAGTAACCAAAAAGCTTTTCCTTGAATACCCTGCACCCTTAACATTTCCACTGCACAAACACTAACAAAGAGAACCCTCTTCACCATCTGAGGGTGGTGCCACTGCTGTGTTCCACAGATGTACAAGAAAGCCTCCAGAGGCATCTAGGCAAAAGCATCCATCTTCTGCTGGCACTAACACCACTAACTACCAAAAGGCTAGAAAAGCCACATCTTATGCATCTCCAAGGTGAATTAAATATAAAGTAGTCTAATGAAACAACCTGATTTTCATAAACAGCACCACGAGACAATTAAATCTTACACAACATTAGCCAAATACTGCTCACGCTGTCAACAATGGCAACACTCCCGCTGACCTCAATAGCAGAGGGACTGGCTCTCCTGCTTCACTGAAAGAAACCCATGTTCGATTACATCCGAAACTTACTCAGTTCAGAGATGCTTCCAACGCAAGTTGCCAACAGAGACTGCTCTAAAGTTCGGAGTTCCAGCTGGGCGTAAGCATCAGCCCGTCCATCGCTGCACACAGAGCCATCGTTGTATGGGCTAAAGTAGGCAGGCAGAGACAGCACACCTGGGGATGAGAGCAAAGAACAGTCCTGTTACAAGTGAAGTTACAGGCGTGGAAAAGCATGTCTCTCTACTGATAGGAGCGATAGGGAACTTGAACACRTTTGCACCTTTCTGGGGGGATTTAAGGTCTTTTGAACAGCCCAAACAAAATCAAACAGTGCTGTAAATACCATTGGAATGGCTGAAACAGTGAAACTAGGCTCTAGGGAGTAAGGCTGGATGTTTCTACAGCCTTTAAAAACTAGAAACAAATTGCAGTTAAGATAAAACTACATAAAAAGCTTTAGTGAAGTCTCTGCTATTGTTTATACAACAACTCGGTTGTGCACACACAGCTTGCTTTTGAACAGCTGTATGCAGATTGCTAGATATAAGGGCCTGATTTTTAGAGGTGTGGAAGATAACCTCAAGTCCATCTAAGGTAAATGGTAGCCACAACCTTTGCAACTCTGAAAACAAAACCATGGGCTATGCCAGTTCTTTGAACCTGCATGCAGTTTCAAATGCGCAGACTGAGGTTTCTATATGTGTGAACCTTTGGATATGCCAAACTACGCCCACRAGTTTTGGGGTTGACTGTATTTTCATGTCTATAAATGACCCCTCTATGAGAGAGAGAGAGATTAGAAAGATAATTACATTGCACACACGCATTTACCACACACATACTCCTTCCATTTCATCTTCTTGCACACATGAGCATTAATGCACAGTAACTGAACAGAACGATGGATTTGCAAGTGGTTTTGTGTAGCTGTTATTGGGACCCCATCCTACTTTACACGTATCCCTACAACTCATTTGCATTGTGGGCAAATTAGAGACCATTTGGGTGAATTGGCTGGGAATGGTAGCAGAGACTGGTGATGCTACAAAAAACTTGACACACAGTTTCACATTAAGATGCAGGCAGCCTCTAAAAGGGGCAGTCATTCACCTCCCCAGAGTCATCTTTTTCACCCGTTATCTTTGGTCGAGGATGGCAGATCTGCAGCCACAATGAAAGCCAGTGCAACATAGAGATCCAAAAAAATATTGCCTCCCCTGCTTTCCTCCCAGAAACCCATGAGTTGAATAGTTTCTCTTCAAATTAGTAAGCTGAATTTTGTTGCCCTTTGGCCACAGGATTGCTCTGTGTGGCACCAAGGGAAGGGTGGGAATGTGACCTCTAGAGCTGACGTGATGTGGGGAGCATGGATATGTGACTGAGGCTGGGGCGGGAGAGCGGACCTGCCTCCTCCGCTGGCACCCTGGGGTGGGGATCTGATGAAACACAACGTGACACTGCATCCACAGTGCAGGCGGACCCTGAAAAGCCTTCTGCAGTCCACTCAGCCAGTGTTCCTGTACCCTTGTTGCTGCCATATTTTCAGCTGTGTTCCGTTGCTACTATACTTTTAATTACGGGTCTATCCCGCAATTCCAGTAGCACAGCCTGGCCCAARTTTTCCGTGATTTCAGGTGAGAACACTTACAGCCACGACTGCCTGTGCTCTTACCCTGCTGCATCCTGTRTTTTTGATTTTTCAACTTTGATCCATGCACAGCCATACCAATATATTTCAGCTTAGACCCACATTTCCTTCCCACCCTCACCTTCTGACCCCAGTTCAGTCTTAAATGTGGAGATACTTTACTCCTATTTGCAGTGACCTCCTGTCACATAGGTGCTGTGTATTCTTGTCAAACAAAACCCTGCCAGCTGAACGGCAGTGCATTGTGCAAGAGCTTTGTTTCTTTGTCTTGACGTTTTCTTTTGAAATGTTATGCTGAATTGATCTCTCCTACCCTTCTCACATCCTCTTTGCATCCTGCTTGGTGGTAAAGACAAGGGCTGCATCAAAAACTTCCTGGATATTTTGAGGATAAGGGAATGATTTATTCCTGTTGTGCTTCTTCACGGTACATCACTGTTAGTTAATGGAGAAAACTCTGCCAATGCCCTCTGTAACCTGAATAATTAGGAAGTAGAGGCTTTAAGAGCTAACAGAAGCGATGCATGCAAACTAGAAGAGCTTGCTTTAAATACACTGTAGCCTCCTATACAGAGCCTAAGCCACTTCCTTTTCCATGTTAAAGCTATGAAAGGATGTTTTAAAGACATATGGATTGAATTTATGGCAGAGGGAGAATGAAAATAGACTGATTTGTCAAAAGTTTCAAAGAGAGGCATATAATTCTACAGAGGCGAAAACAGAAACTGGCAGTTACATTACTAAGCCAGGCAGAGAAAAAAAAAAAGGGGCACATTTTCTCTGCCAGCCAGTTTCAGTTGGTTCTGTTTTCTAACAAGGAATTAAAAATAAAGATTTGTAGAATGATTTAAGTTGGCTCACAAATGAAACAACATTTTCTCAGTTTTTCAGTTAACAGTCTGCCAGGTGCTGTGGGTAAGAGGAAACAGGGATGATTTATTTACTTTTGGAAAAATTACTCATACAAGATAGTTGCGGACAAGATTTATGTTCTCATCTGCCTTGGTACAGCTGAGGAATATCCTCTATGTACGAGAGAGAAATAAGGAAGTTACCGAGACTCTGGCCACGTGCCAAAGCCCGATGATGCCACTGGGGATTTTCCCTGGCATCGCAGTGGGGTATGAATCAGGCCCTCATTACATAAGATTTCACAAAGGCTCCCCACCTCTGGCAGGTCTCCATAGGTATGAGCAAGCCTGGGAATGAGAAAACACACCTCTCGACACTGCTTTTGAGACAGACAGAGAGCAGTGACCGAATGGGCAGCAAAGTAGAAATGTACCCCACAATTATTACATCTTGCAGCATGCTAATCGTGATTTTCTCTTCGATATGTTTCCAGTAACTGCGCGGAGTTGGAAAAGCATCATCTTTGCTCTTCAGATCAGAAATTCAGGCAGAAGGACATCTGCAGTCAAGCTTTGCCCACTGGTATTATAATTAGGAACAGGACTTAATCTTTAATACCAATTAAAAACACATTGTTTGATAACAGAGGCAACTGCATTATGATGACTACTTGTACCCCAAATGGTGGTACCTGCTGTCCTCCCACCCAAATCAAGAAATTTGCGGTCAAAAGGTGTTATTAATGGTATAAACCGTAGGGGCAATTTCTATTTCTATCTAGCATTCACATTTCTGTATTTTTATATTTGTGGCAACACTGGTTTTAATCATGGCTAGCTAAATAAGCAAAACTGCAATTGAAATACATCAATTCATGTCAAAACACTCTCTCTCTGTTTGAAATCACGTTAAACTGCCGATGTATTTCCTGACGTTCAAGAACGTGTTTTCCCCACAAAACAACAACGTGAAACAGCACTTAATTACCGTGTAGGAACGAACCATTCAGGCATGCACACCACTGTTCTTACAATATTTTCTCTGATGTGGGCTACGTTGTGTTTCCTACACATCCCTGGCTGTATCCTGGCATTCTGGTCACAATTACTTTTTTTAATTAACCAAGATTTTAAGCATGGGATCCAAGCCCAGGTGAAGTTAGTGAGAGCCTATTAATTTGAGCATGGCTTAGATCAAACCTCAATAGCACAAGGAGCTAAGAAGTCACCTCTAGAATGGCRTGAGGCAACACCCTGTAGCAGCCCAATTGAAAGCACGTTTGTAGCGCTGTGATTAAGGTACGGCTGGCTAACAATTTGTTTCTGATATTTCCATAGCCTTTGAAATAGCAGCTGGAAATAAAGGCATAGTTATTCTACCTCAGTTAATATATGAAACCTGTTCATGGGCTCTTGCTGCCAACGATCTTAAAAGGCAGTCACGACTGGGTGAAATTCCAGTTAAGCAGTTCCTTAAACTCAAATTATTCTGCTTGCTTAAAGATTTTGAAATTGTTGTCTGTAATTTGATGCTTTTTAATAGCAACTGAAAATGTTTCCACAGTCTGAGCTAGGTCCAGGGAAAAGTCTGTTCACACTCTTGGACATCCTCCTGCTTTAAGAGGTGCAGCAGTTCTGCTGAGAGCTTTGGCTATAATGTGATTGCTCCCATGAGCAGGGCTGTGCAGAACTCCGCGTGATTTCCCCGAGCTGGGCAATTGGTCCAGTCCTCAAGCAACGCAACTTCTGTAAGGAACCCTGGTCCATCTCTGAATCTCCCGTGATAATTCAGAGGCTGGCATCAAGTTCTGCTCTTTTGATATCAAGAGACAAGAAATGCAGACTTTTACCTGAATTTTATTTTAAGATTTGAATGTTTAAAAACCTTATTTCAAATAATTTTTAATGTTATCTTCACACTTCATGCTGTTGCATGTTACATTCATGAAAAAGGACCAGCCGTCATTTTTACCTTGCTGTAATGATTTTCTCTGTGCTTTCTCTACTTTAATCTAAATCCTTCATGTTGGGAGACAACTTCCTAGTGATTAACTCATCAGCCATTTGATGACTTTCAAACACTTACATGATGTCTGGAGGTTAAGATGGGGCCACTCACAAGTGGCAAAGGGCCAAGGAGATTTGTCTGGAAAGCACTCGAATTCTGCTGTCTGGGATTCCTCACGGAAATTGCCCAGGATAGTAACTCCCTTATTTTAGAAATGCACTGGTGGTATTCATGACAGGTTAGGCAAAGAATCAGAAGTATAGTTAGGACAGGGGCACACACCGTAAACTACTGACACAGGGACACAGTAAAAGTGCTGGGGTTTTTGGGGGTRATTTTTTTGTTTGGGTTTTTGTTTTGTTTTATTTTTAATAAACCTAGTAAAGTCTATGAGACAATACAATTTGTATTGATTTCTCCCCTTTGGCCAGAATAAAAACAGGTTCTCTGGGCAAGGATTCTCTCTGTGTATTGTGTTTGTATTGCAGCTAAAACAGTGGCGATCATTACTGAACACTACCATAATACAAATTAGGACAACAGGAAAAAAGTATCTATTTGGCAAAACCAACCAGAAACGAAAGGCCTCAGAAAATTCAGGATCATCTTTATACATTAGAAATTGTTTCTAGAAGTCCCTAATACCGCAAAAAGCCACATATGTGAAATCAGAACTGCTGTGAATATGCTACAAAAATGTATTAGGAAACCAAGTAAGAACAAATGGTCTTGGTCTCCAGCATCAGCATACTTTTGCAATGTTTGGCTTGTGATAAATTCCATAATAAACATTCTGTGAGGTGAGAACGATAGCTGATCCCAGCGAACTGAGCTGTGATTTGGAAGGCAGATGGTGATGACCTGACTACACTGAAGTGAACAGCCAAATCCCACTGATTTCAATGGACCCAGTAAAAGCCTCATCCAATTGCAATTGCAGTTCCCACATTGGAATTTGGCCGTGACATCAGGATAGCTGTCACCTTGCACAAAGTCCTGTAATTCTTCATGGCAAGGAGCATTCAAGGCTCTCCTTGTTTTTTGTTTCCCATTCTACCAAGCAACACAATGCCATGCAGTTCCCTCTTGCCAATCAATTGGCAAGTACAGAGCACCACCTAGAATTAATGCCAATTCCTGGAGCTCTGTTTTCTACTTGCCAAACTACCACTGCTAGAAAAGCTCAACTCTCCTTTATTTTATGAAATGAGACAGAATCATTCTGACAGAAAATAAACAAATGCTTCTCACCTCCCCCAAAAACAGGCAACCAAAGTGTTCCTGATGTAACTCACTCAAATCTAAACACATCAGGCTCTATAATCAACTACAGTCATGCTATAGATTGTGAGAAAGACTTGTGATCAGGAAACAATGCATATAATTGCTAACATATAGGAAAATAATGTGGCTTCTGCTATGAAGCAGGCAGGCATCTCTTTCAGTTTGTCTCTGTCAGCAGTAAGAAAAATCAAACACAGTTGCTTGTATCTAAATCCACATTAAACAGTAACTCTGTAATTGAAAACAGGCAGAAAAGCAGGAGAGGGAAGAGCTTCAAGCAGAGAGAGAAGATCTTTGGATCTTCTGCAAGTGCTCAACTGAATCTCTCCATCGAAGAGCTGCTGTCCTAATCGGACACTTCTGGACAGATCTGTCTGATTCACACAGCCCTCACATGGGCTCCCCGGTCTTGGTCTAACTGCTCGCAGAGACAACGTCCCCTTCGAGTTAACAAAATGCAGTTTGCCTGGACTTCAGGAATGTTATCAGAGATGCATTGTCTTAAAGCATGCAGTCTGGTCCTTCATGTAGCTCAATRTCATCAGGCATCGCTTGACTGAAGTATCAAAATACCCCAGAACAGAGTTTTAAACCACTCTCAAAATCCACTACCTCTTTTATGGGGTGCAGGTCACTGCAGCACCTCGTGTTCCAAAAGCAGGTGAAAGCAGTGGAGCTCACAGCTTCTGCAGTGCAATGCGAGCTGTAACACTACCCTTCTGTATGCACTGCCACAGAAAGAGCAGAAGCCTACTCACAGTCACTACGAATACTTAAACGCCTCCTTACTCCTAGGTAACTAACTGTGCCCWGTCTTCACCCCACACTCGCAAACGTTCGACATACTTTGCCACRCTTTTGCTATGAAAATGGTGGAATTGGGCTGGAAGTTGGAGGGGAGAGGGTAGGAAGTATCTATAAGAACTATTATATTTGAATCCAGCAGTAATATACAGGACTGCAAATGACTATAAAAGTAGGAGAAAGGCCTTGGTTTAGTACCGAGTCAGTGTTTACTGAGTCATTAATCCCACTTCCATATCCCTGTGGTCTTCCGGACAACCGCTAACCTGGCTTGGCCCCAAGTGCTTAACTGAACATAAGCACAAGGGAACATATCCTTGGCTTATATTTTAATGACCGCCAAAAAACATAGCAAATTTTATCTTTAGCAGCAGCAGCATACTTTGCAAGATAAAAGGTATCAGTGCTTTTATGAGATGGTGATTGTCCTCATTTCCATATCCTAGATGGAGAAACAGAGACAAAAGGAGGAGAAGCAACTACCAAGCTCGTGCATCAGAACCAGCTCTTCGCGAAGTCCAGATATCCCAGTTCAGAATCCCTGTGCCATTAGACCTTGCCTGTATGAAACTGGCCAACACAGAGCCATTGGTCTCACWACCTGGATCCAGAGATTTGAAATAAATGGCATGATCGCGAGGCTTTAGTCTAGGTTTGTAGAACTATGCTACCTATTTTAGATGTCATAATAAAGAACTTTGAGAATATGATCTGTAAATATAAACTGTAAACGCTTCCTACTACTATGACTACAACTACTTTTGAAAAGGAGCGTGTGTGCTRGCACGTCAACAAGTACATCCCTAAAACTAGGCTGATCCGTTACAATTTTGCACATGTGGCTTTCCAGGCATTGGATCTTCTACACAGAGTCTGAGGATAGGCGAAGACCCACACTGGACTGTAATGTTAAGTTGAGAGATAAAACCACCTACGTTTCTAGGACTCCTATTTTTCAGGATCCAGTAAGTCGCATTAAAGAGAAAACCCCATATTGGGCTATAAATATCAATGAAAAAACAGAGAGAAAGTTTTATGAGGCATGGTATAAATAGATTACGAACGCTGTGAAAGAAATACAAAACCAGAATCCTGTGCCAAAAAATGAATGTGGTCCAACAGGCAGAAGACCTACCATTAACTAGTTGTGTAAACTCCGACCAGTTTACTCCATCTCCGTGTCCCAGTTCACTTATCTGGAAAATGGGGATATTGCTTCATTCCTGTCAAGGGTAGTCTAAGAGAAGCAGCGTTCTTGCTTCATTTGTCATTCTCATCTTACTCCTTCATGCTACTCAACATCTCAGCAGTGTCCCCATTTCCTGTATGTGTCAATAGCACATTTTTTGTCCTTTAGCAACAGTCYGTCTTTCATTTACATAGCCCTTTTTACCTTCAACAATCCCAAAGCTCTCTCAGACACAGCTACTTCTGAGATGAAAGGACACCACAGTGTGACAATGTATAATTCCACCTCAATGGAGCTTATGATACAAGAAGAGAAGCTTTATCTAACTAAGAGGGTTAAGAAAGGCAAAATGTAAGATTTAAGCCTAATAGAGATTCTGATGTGGATACAGTATCGGGACAGTTATTCTGACAAACACAGCAAAAATACCATAAGAAATTATAAAGAAGAAACAATGTATATATAAACACACACAAGAAACAACATACGAAAGCTAAAAAAACCCCCTTATTATTTTWAAAAAAGGAGGGGGAGAGAGAGATACAACAGGTAAACAATGGCAACTCCAGAAACACCGAGTCCTTTAGTAGCATTACTGTGGGGATTAGAAAGCTTAGGGAGAAGAGGTTTATATCACTTTCTCCATTCCCTTGGAATTCTTTAGAAGTCTCCAATTTAGGTGCTTTTACAGTAAAACCAGCTTCATTTGGAGTAACCAGTGGGACTGCAGCATAAGTCTAACAAAACTGCAGGCACCAGCTAGAGCCCTCATACCCTCTACAATACCCTCTTCTAATCCATTCCTTATTGTTCACTGTCCTTCCTGAAATACGGTCTTTGAATCATGCCCAGTTCTCCAGATGTGGTCTGACTAAGCTCTTTGTACATACCATAATGACCCCTCTTTACTTGCGTTCAATTCTTCTATTTATACATCCCATGATCTGTATGCTTGCCAAACACAAAGAGGATAGTAAATTTATATCCTCTATCACTCCCAGTTCCTTTTCTTAGGGAACGTCTAGATGGAGAATCTGACCAGGGCAGTACTCCAGAACAATCCCATGCAATCCCTTCTCAGCTATTCCAGAGTAATCTTTTAAAAGAGCTCACTCTACATGACCTCTGCCCATAACTTCTTTATACAGGTGAGCCCTTGGCCTGATAAAATCTACGCTGGTTAGGCTCTCCTAGCTGTAGTAAACATGCCATTAAAATAAAATTTTAGAAACTGTGGTCACTTAATAATAAACATCAAGACTGCAATTACATCAATTAATGACTTAAAATATCGTAAGAGCTGTTTATTCTACGCTTATTTTAAAAAAGCCATGAGGAAATAGGAACTCAACAGTAACCAAACTACTGCTCCTAAAGGACTGGTCTTTTTTACATGACTCAAGGATCGTCTCCATTAGCTGTCAGCAACACCCGCCCTCTGATGCACAGCTGTGCCGTTCTGATTTTGTCAGGGTGAAATATGCATCTGTCGCTCAATATAAGATTGAAATTTTATCTAAGTGAAACACAGCACAGTCCTGAGCCCATAAAGTCTGACCTCAAGAGGGCAAGGTTTGGAGTCCYGCTAGGATGATCACATGCATACCATGTCTGCAGACGAAAATGATTCAGGTTTTGAATCACTGGCCTGACAACACAAAACTTTGGGCGGGTGTATCCTGGGTAGTTCACAGGAAAAAAGACAGTATATTGTAGATTGGATACCTAGAGTTTAATCTCCAAAATTGTTGTCAGCGTAGCTACAGTAAATTGCTCACACCAGCATTTATATGCATGAATAGTTCATGAATCACAAACTTTGTCATTTTTACCCCAAAACTGCCTGGAGCCCAATATTAGCTTTGGTGAGCGCAAGTTTTTGGGACAAGTATCAACACAAACCTCCACCATACAGATAACAATGTTTGTGTTTGACATGCACCATTAGACAGGGTTTACTGTCTAGGGGTATTTTGATAGTGCTAAAGACCAGCAACAATTCTATCTCAGAACAGAAGCTATTCCTCTTTTAATTTTTATTTCCTCAAACAAATACTTGGAAGTATTTCGCAGTTTTYCCCCCCCCAATACAGCAAATCAGTCTCTTACTAATGATAGTATTTTGCAACTTTCTGCTTCCTCACATCAAAGCATCCTGGAGATCTTGTCAACAATGACCAACTGTTTAGAGACTCAGAAGCGTTGTTGAGGAATTCCACTTATTCACCAACTGCTGAATTTTGCCTTCTATGTTTGCAACACCTTAGCCTATTTCTCAGATCATGTGTGGTACTAAAGGACCATCTCGTATCACCTACATTCATGCTTGGCTTTCTTCCATGATGCATGCCACTTGCTCTGGCTTCTAGCACCTATTTTACTCTCTACTTCAGCATCTGCATTCTTCTTTCTTGTCCCACCATCACCTGCTCATCATCATCATGCTTGTACTCTTACCAGGATTCAGCCTTTCAAGGCTCAACACCAGTTACAAACCAGAGTAGATACAATATCTATTTTTGAATGTGCCYTTTAGGGGTGGCAACACTAAAAGAATTTGGCAATATTTGTAAAGCTAGCAGAAAAAAAAMCCCCAACAACTCCACTACAAGGCTCTGGCCTGTCTCTCACATTGCGTAAGTGCCAAACGCATTTCAAAGTCTAAGTCTCTTGGTTGTAGCCATTTATAGTTTGTATAAAAAGCATAACTTGTACACTTCCATTAGAGCCCTAAATATAACTGCCCTAAGCAAGTATTCGCTTTTCAAACAGTACCTCTTTGAATTTTGTTTTCAAAAGAATGCTGTTGCCACTATATTATTTATAGACATTTACATTAAGATCTAAATACTTGGTCAGGAAATGGCTCAGATTAATGGATCCCCTGCATTGTTTTATAACTCTTAATAGCTCAGAAGAAAAACAGGTTGCCTATATTTTTATTCTAGAACAGCATCTTTTTTGCATAAGCATAAAAAGCAGCAATGTTTACAGTGCTCAGACTGGATGGGCATGGTTCTTTGAAGAATCTGGAAACACTACCACATGTTTCAGTTTTTTAACTTAGCATCTGTGTAGAGGATGAAAATTAGAATCTCAATCTTGTATTTTATTTTTTTTAAACAGGGTAAATATCTTTATTACACCCGTGCACCGTATCTGTAATGGATTCAACCATTCAACTCAATTGATTTTGCCGCGTGCTATCTTCTTGAAGCTTTCTCGCATATGAGTTTCCAATTACACAATTTCATAGCACGCAATTATTTTCTTGACCCTTGGAACATAATTATTTGTAGAGTTGACCTCCTTCAGGTGATATGATGAAGAAATGGGAAAAATTGCCTTATGGCAGAAGTAAAAAGGAAAGTAATTTTTAGAGCAAGACACGTTCTCGTTGCTTTACAACACTGCGTGCACACAGAGACACTGACAGTGTCCCCAGGAGGAATAATACTGTGTAGCTCAGAGAGTGAGGACACGTGCCAGAACAGCTTTGGCAAGAGCGTGGCCAGCGCTCCAAATACCAAAGTGGTTGTTCTCCCAGACAATAAGCAAAAATAATGTGATTTTGTGCCCACCATTTCTACCAGAGAGAGAACCAAAATAATTTTCTTTAAATGTTATGGAACCCTTGCTGCTAACTGCAAAATAAAGTGGCATTTCTTGCACTTTTGCCAGAAGAGCAGCTCAGCCCCATCCCCATCACTGCTGGCAAATTCTGTGGGACCTGAGGTGTAGGAAACAAACTCTGGAGTGCCTACCTGCTTATCCATGACTGTGCGGCCCATTCTTCTAAATACCTTTCAAAATCAGGAAGCCAATTATCTTTCAAGTAATCTTGAATTATATGGTACTAAAATAACTTGCCCACGGTCACAGTCAGGGGCTATTCAAACAGCAGGACCATGGCAACCCACTTACTAGAGAAGATGACCTGAGGAAGGACACAAGTTGACTGCAAACAAAAAAGCAGGCAGTTATTATCCTTTTGCATTCCTCTCCCCCTTTTCAGTTAGCACTCATTTCCAACACTGAACAAGCCTGCTCCTAAATGTGAAGATATTCCTATGGCAGCATCTCGCACACTGGTGGTGAAGATTAAGATTACAGGGAACCTTCCTACAATTCTTCAGAAAATAATGGAAAACTGGCTCTCAGAGGAAGATCATTGACAAAAAATAACATAGCTAGAAAAACTTTTTCTTTTTTTAATAAATGATCATAGCATTACTTCTGTCTATAAAACTTCTGTAGTCATTAGGCTATAAGATAAAATTCATATTTTTTTATTTTGTTGGTTCTCTGCTGAACCAAGACTATGTTGCTCTGCATTGCGATTTTCTCTCTGATGGCAACGTCCAGCATCTCTACTGCTGTGTAGCAGAGATGCACAGCGTGGAAGTACTTGAAAAGCAAAGGTCCATACCACATAAATAATCCCATACCACATAAGTAATCACTTTTTGGATCCAGCTGTTTGTATGCAACCACTATATCCTAGCAACATTAATAGCTTTCACTATTACCAAGAAAAAATGTCTTCGAAGGCTTTTTAATTTTGTCATGGAGGAAAGCAAAAGCTAGAACCATGGCAGATGCAGATTTGGGGAGGCTCAACTATCTAAGAATACTTTTTTCCTCAAATGGCACTCTGTTCCTTTCACCAAATTATTGAAGCAACAGTTCGAATAAGAGACTGTTCTGTTAAAAAAGGACAAGCTGGTAAAGGCTAAAACTAGACTGCACTGCAGTTCCATTTAGGGAATTTCAAAATGCAGATAGGAATAAAGATTGGAATAGGAGATAGGACAGATCACTCTGATCTGAAACCCAGGTGCTCCACAACGTAGACTTATTTGGAGTTGAAATTTTACTTTAGACCCATCTTTCTCCCAAAAAGAAATACAACAGTAACAGGGAAGGAAAAGGAGCACACAGGAGACTCTGAGAGGCTGGAAATAGATACATGGAAGAAGGATGATGGGAAAGGAACATGAAAAAAAACCCCGAACATTCCCTGATGAAGGAATTAGTGAGAGAATGGGAGAGCGCTGGAAAACAGTCCAATAAGTAAGAGCCAATTCTGCTTTTTTATCTTGGAAATATTTTGTTTTTCCTAAAAATTTTCAGGGTCTTGAGGAACTTGTAACGCTCTATATCCTTTAACCCCTGATATAATTTGTCTCCCTTCCCCTCACCTCRTTCCCTGAAAAGTGGCACAATAAACAAAGGGTGATCCAGCAGAGCTGGACATGCCTCTTCATAATACCGATGGAACCTGATATCCACTGTAGCTATCTGGGCAAAGTCACTCAGTTTCCGCATGTACCTTCGCGGGCAGATTTCAAGATCACCATAATAAGATACAAAGATAAAGGAATCAATTTTTTAATACTGTTCTTTGAAACCTGAAGATACTTGGGTTTGTTTTGTTTTTGCTGTTCTACAGTTCTTCAGGGCAGAATAATCAAACACGAACAGAAAAATGCTACAGTCTCCTAACTACCTATTTTCTTCAAGATCCTCTTCACCTTCCTGCCCTATTCTTACTAATAAATCACTGATTTACTGTTACGGCCCTGCAGGCCCGACCGCTGCTTCTTCATCTCAGTAGGAGCCAAATGATGATTGAGATACCAATRTATTAGGCTGGCCTGATTCAAAGAAGGATAAGGAACAAAGCATTTGTGCAGAGCAAAGATAAATGAATATAAATCAAGTGCTGAGCCATTTTCTGTGATGGATTAGCACCTTTCTTTGACCTAATAATGTCAAGGGGTCTCCATGCTGACAGCAACTAATGTGGAAATCTCTGTGCTGTGTAAAGCTAGTAGGAATTCTGATCTCCAGCTGCACTATTACTCTATTTGTATTTTGCTGGGTGTCTCACTCAGGTGTAAGCAATCCATCTCCTTCATCTCACCTTGAGGAATGTCACTACAGCATCCACCTAACTATCTCTAGAGTACAGGAGAGATATTTCTTCCACTCCCTCTTCGAGTTTCTCCCTATAATCCTATTTTTACCAGTAAACCAGCAGGTCGCAGATAGTACTTACCTARCTGAGGACTGGACACAAAACCTTTCTCAGCACCTGGGGATGTTCTAGAGTATAAAGCTATACAAAAGCAGCAGCAAAAAGCAGATGTTTGGATCAAATCTGACAACTGCAGTTTTACCAAAAACAGAAGATAGCAAAAAAATTGGTATGCACAGAGAAAACTTCAATGGGAATCAAGCCCAAACCTCTCAGTTTTGGCCATAGGCAGTGGCTAGAGCTATATTATAAAGAGTTTAAAAATCCATTGTGTCACTGACAGGTGGCAAAAGCTGCAGCTTTTGAGAGCGGGAAATACGTCAAAGTCCTGCAGCTATTGTAGCCTCTACTATTCTCATTTCCCAGATGCAAAAGACTTGTCTATTATTTGTCCAAAATTGTCAAAAAAAGGAAAGAGCAATGTTTCTCCTGTGTTTGTGTTTGCAACATGAGCCTCTGTGTTATGTCTTAGATGAGGTGCCTGGACACTTGAGTCAGTAAAAACAAGCTTTTTATCCCTCGGCTGTTCTCACAGCTAGCTCAGGATATGCAGTTCCAACAAACAGCAACGGGATACTCAAATCACAGCTCTCACATCAACCTACCCCACAGGTGACTGGCACTTGTCTAACCTGTTATCTTTGTCTGGAGACTGAATCACCTTTCACCCTCTCTAAAGAGCTGACCTGATGAAAGATCATCGTTATAACGTGCTTCAGGCCAGACTGCACCCATATGTCTCCACATTACCCATTCCATGCAGACTAAGACAGATAAGAGGTAGTATCTCAAAGAGTCCTAGGGCATTAAAAATGAGCTGAAGGCTTCGTATTCTCATTACGCCACCTACATTGTTTTAAACTTGCAGTGAACTACCTCCAGTATTAGAGCAGCTGTGCTCCTGCCTCTCTGCTTTGACCCCGAGCTTTGTGTTCCCGGCCTCTGCTGTTGTCAGAATTGGCATTTGTGCAGTTGTATCATAAGATGCTTCAAGAGACAGAGGGATGTCTCTCTCTCTTGTTTGTTATCCCCTCTCTCTCAGTAGGCTTAGCTTGGTCACATCAATTCCTTGCCTCAGCATAAGCACTGTATAAACACATAAATGCAAGTGCAGGCATAAAAGGGGCAGTGGGAACACGTTTGGGGGCAAAAGGGGATGGGTGAGACRGCAGCAACCCCAATTTAGTTTGGCTTAAGCTGCCACAAAATCACACCCTTATATTGCCACCATGTCTTGTAGAAATAATTGAAACTGCCAAAATACTGAAAATCATAAATTAAGTAGGATCCTTAAATCTATCTCTTCTGCTTTTAGAGAAAATAGTAAAAGACTTACTTTTAGAAATTAGTAGAAAACTTATCCACAGTTTTGGCATTCTGAGGCAAATTGAATTTGCCAAGCGCAAGAAGTTGTTTATAAGAAAAGAAACAGAACTGGAAATGGTTCCAGAAAATTTATTATGATCCACCTGATTGTAGCCAAAAATATTACATCAGCCTAGATAGCCTGAGAACTGGAACAATATTACTCTCAAATTAGCAAGTTGCTTGGTACAACAGGCAGGGAGAAATGGTTTTGCAGGAGGTCTGGGTTCTCTCCCTAGCTCTGCTAGGGACCATGGGCAAGTCCGCTTCTCTGCCTCTAAACTTTCTACCTGTAACCAGAAATAAAGACATTCCTTCTCTTTACTCCTCAGGTTGGTTGGTTGGTTGTTTTTTTTGGGTGGTTGTGGTTGTTTTGTTTGTTTGTT
Source organism: Phoebastria nigripes (assembly GCA_035582835.1). Lineage (NCBI taxonomy): Eukaryota > Metazoa > Chordata > Aves > Procellariiformes > Diomedeidae > Phoebastria > Phoebastria nigripes. The sequence goes on along the minus strand of JAYKAV010000478.1, from coordinate 332,128 downwards.
TTTGTTGGGGGGGAGGGGAGATGGGACTGGTGTTTGTTTTTAAAACATCTTAAGATGTTTTAGGACAGTGAGCACCTCTTACTAACACTTCCAGAATTTGCAGTTCTCTGACATGAGCTTTCTTGCTTCACGCTTAGAAGATAGATGAATGCAAGGTAGCTCCAATCCAAGAGCCATAGAGCCATTGGTGCTRATGACGAGTTAGACTTAAGCATAGTGCCAGTGTGCCAAGGAATTCCATGTGTGGTAAAAAGGAAACTGTGTTTAAAAAAGGAAAACACAACACATGCAAAAAGGCCAGCTGATGCTTAAATATGTTAAAGGTCTTAGAGAACACTTTGTCAATATTTAGACAATTTCACTCCAAAATAAAATACAGCACTGATCTAGTTACAATATGACAGCTCGTCTAATAATGTTCTCTTCCTATACCAATGCAATCAAAGCATGCATATTCCTGACTTCAGCTGGAGGGTGATTTCTCTCATTTAGCACAACTGATAAATTACCTGTTTTATGAGAGTCTAAGAAGCCAAGACTCATAAACTCTCTGATGGAGCTAGCATGACATCATTAATTCTGAAGCAGTGTTAGGGATACCTTTTATCTTGAAGTATCTAAAAGAACTTTCTTATACATTAAACAAGGTAGTTCATAGGCAGTGCTTCTTGGAAAAAGGAAATACAGTCACTGCTGGGGTGAAAGGAAGACAAAAAACCAGTAGCTGCCCGCACACAGCAATGCTGTCGTACCAATTAAGAAAGGAAAACTACTATCCTGCAGACATACAAAATGTTCGGCTGTTCTTACGAACCAGTCTGGGGAACGCTGAGAAGTCAGGGCTGGACTAGTACATTTGGCAAGTCCAAAGCACCTCCCAGTGCCACAGCTCATTAAAGCCCCGGCCTGTTCAGGATACCTCCTCTCTTCTTCCCCACAAAAATGGTCACAAGGAGGTGGGAAGCATGGAAGAGTCTATGCTTGTTGCCACAGTACTTCTGCTGGGCCAGCCAGTGCATCCACTGACAAGACAAGAGGCTTGGCTGCCACGTGTAGTCCAACACCACCGAAGTGTGTTGATGATGCTCTGAGGGTCTTAGCATTGGCCTAAAAAGCTTTGGAGAGAGCAGTCATTTTAGACTCTCTTCAGCTAGACAGGTGTTCCTGTAGTGTTTCAGTCCCTGAGGACACAGTCTGAAGCTTATTCTTGTACCATCATTTCCAAATGAAAGACAAAACTTTCATGTAATTGTGCARATGGAGGATTCACAAGTGAGCTTTCATGCTTGTGACTCAGTCTGGCCATGCCTGCTGAGGAGACAAATGCTACAGAATTGGACATAACCCACAGGCTACTTTTTCCCAACTTTTAACCATTAATTCATTTACTAACATGGTGAGACTTTGCATACCACGTTCTCTGAGGTATGTATGAACAACTGTTCAAGCTCACGTCACTTGTTTTCTGAAAGCTGGAGTTTTAGTGAAACATCCTGATACAGTTTAACGTAAACAATATCTTTCCAACCSCATTAACTCACTTGTGACACATGTAGTTTAAAATTTTCTTCATTTCCTGGCCTAACCTGTTGTGTAAAGTTGCTGCTGTGTGCTTTTTAACACCTGCCATATTCAGCCCTGAAGGCTGCTGTTACAGGGCAGTTAGGGAAAATGTGATCTCTGAGTATCCTTGACATCACTCACACAGATGCGTTGACTAATTGGTCATCTTAAAATGTGTTGCAATTCTGGGTAAATGCTGGGGAAGTACAAACGTTACTGTTACATTATGGAAAAAGAAAAAACTTCTGCAATGGAGGAAAAGGTGGTAGGAAATTCTCTGCTCACACGCATGCAGATTTTGTTCCCTAGTATAGGGCAAACGTCAGGACACGGGAACACAGGTTTCCATGAAACTTGCTGACACCACCCCTGTGCAAGATTTTTTTCTCTAAGATTTGTTTCTGTCTATACATATGTTCTATTTGGTAATATGTTACCTCTTCATAAAGAAGATCTTTAGACAAATATAAAAGGGATTTTTTTGAAAGACTTTTTCTACCTCCTCCATCTCTCCCCGCCCCATACACACTGGAGCATTCTGATGAAAGAAGACCTGAAATGAGGTTCAGCTTCTGAATATCCAGTTCTTACAATGGTGAATCCTCTTAAACGGCTGAGTAATCTGCCATTAATCTCCCACCAGAGCTAACATTCTGGGGGGAAAAAAAAAAATATAATAATCTCTTAATCCTTTTGGGCTGGGGGAAGTTCCAGGATACAACACTGAACAAAAAGCATTTAGTATCTGGGCTAAAGTTTTTATTAAATCATCAAATATCTGCCCAGGATGAAGAGGCTCCCTCCAAGTTATCAGCAAGTTTCCTCCCTATCAGATACCTCCATGAATACCATGGGCACCCCCAGATGGAAAAATACGACTCCTAAGTATGCGTGACAGAGCATTTCAGCCAGAATTACAGAAGCTGTTGGGCCTTCACCGATTTTAGTTAAGTGATCTCATGCATTGACTTGAGTAAGAACTGTGTTGCATCAAACCACAAAGAGTCCAGCTCTTATAAGCTTGATCACATCATCCCTAAGGTCCGTGTTAGGTCTAAATTGTACCGTAGTTCATATTTTATATATTTTTTTTTTATCTATACAGTATATAAATCTCATAAGCAAATAGCTAATGAAAAGCAGAACGCAGGAAATTTTACAGGACAAACAGTGGTCATCTATCTCAAAGAGGCTATGTTGTCTTTTTGATTTCTGCTGCCAAATGTCTTCCCCACAAATAAAAGTTTAGTGCATTTGTTGCATCAGGTTTTATTCCCAATTTTGGTTTTTGTATTTTAAAATGAAAGGAAGTGCACTTCAGATATATTAGCATTTCTCTTTTCCCCACCAAGCACTGAGAAGGAAAATGGTTTTTTACCTACACCTGCATGCTGCCTGAAACCTGGGGACTGGATTTCAAACTATCATGAAAGGCTGTGACGGAGTATGCGGGCCCACTACACAGACACAGTACATTTGTCAAATTTTGGTTCAGATTTAGGCTTCACTAAAGACATCATCATCAACTCCTTTTTCAAACATGGTTAAAGTTCTGAGGTTCAGGTCTAACTGGGACCTTTAGGAACTGCTTCCAACTCTGCATTTCTTAGGTAGGAAGGAAGAGGTCTCTGAATCTCTTCTCATCTAATAGACTGAAAAAACAAACCAAGAATTCCTCCTACCCTTTCTTCTGGGATGTAATGAATAGACCTAAACCACTCTTTGCAGGAASACTGATTTATGTATTTGAATCAACTTAGCCCTTCCTCCTTTTAAAGCAGGTCAGCAACTGGAGTGGAAGTTTTAAACAATACCTACATAACCCCTTTCCTCAGCTATCCCAGCTCCTGTACAAAGGAAGGATTGATATTCACTATCTTTGTTTTTCAGCTGGAGAAATGGAGGCAGGGGCATCAAAGCCCTTGCCCAGCATCGTTCCCCGGTACTGTGGTGGAGCAGGAAACCCAGTGCTCTGGAAGTCAGACATGCTCCAGGGAAAAGGGTGGGAGAAGAGAAGTGGTTATCAATAATTCTTTTCCTGTTTGCACAGTTACTGGTGAATGCAGGGCACCTGCACAGTCTCCAGGTGAAATACATCTCCACCGAGCAGTTTTAGGCAACATACTATATGGTACCTGGCTGACAGCTTAAAAAGCTCACGGCATTTCCACATGGATATAGCTTATTCAGTGTCTTCAGCTGGGAGGTACAAAAAAAAAAAAAACCCAAAAAAAACACAACACAAACAAAACAAAAAAACCACCACACCACAGAGAACAAAACAAACCACCACCACCCCCCCCAAAAAAAAAAAAACCACCCCAAAACCCCCAAACACATTTCAGTGCTAGAGCCTACTTCAGTATTGTTTTGGTTACCCTCTGGCTTGCTTTCTTTATGTTCGCTTTCTCCTAAAGGATAGTGCCAACAAGACCTGCACCACCACAAAAAAAGAATGAAAAAGAGTCTAGAAGGAACGGATGCACTAAGTCTGCCACCTCTCATATTCTCTCCCTTCATTAAACAAGCGTCACTGTTTTGCTTCATTGCTTCTGTGCACCAGACTAACGGCTTCCAAGATTTTTCCACAACAATATCCAAACCCCTATTCCAGCACAGTATTCTGGATGATTTTTCCAGTGCGCACATATTCCCCCAGCTGACTTCTTTCATTTCCAAGTTATTGTACCATTAGAATGACAACATGAGATTTATTACATCGTAGATGTATCTTAAATAACCCAGAGAGGCGCTGACATTCCCTGCTCTGGATGGGGCCTATGCAAACCCCTCTCTCCTGCTGGAAGGACAAGCTGAGATCAGATTGATGTGGAGTTTTTCAGCAGGGGATGATTAAAAATAAAAATCTGGGGGAGGGTAGGTATTTTGAAGAAAAACTTCTCTATTCTCAGAAGAAAAGGAATACTATTTTGAGGCAGCATTATAAACCATAAGACTGTGCTGAAACAGAGGTTATAGTGGGAAAAGACTTAGTAGCCTGTAAAGGCAACAGTAGGTTTAGTACAGAGCTCATGGGACCCAGCAGCAGAAATATTGAATTTATTCCAGTCTGCCACTAAATCATGTGACTAAGGCATTTCCCTCAGTTTTCTCGTCTGTTAAACAGTTAACAATACTGCTTCCCACTTACGATGCCTCAGAGATGCTTGGAAAACACTCCGAGATGCAGAGGAAGGAAGCAGTACGGCAGACAAAAGCTCTCAGTCTTCACAGGGACAAGATCCTATCGTTGAGAACACTAAATTCATGATCCACTGAGATGAAAGGCCAAGCGTTAGTTGGTTGCTTTATATAAAACATAATGCTATATATAAAACATAATACTATATATCAGCCTCAAAGCAAGGCTACTTCATAATTCTGTTTTTCCTCCGAAGTACTCTTGGGGGGGGGGAACCCAAACAGCAAGACAACCCTCAGCAAACAGATACAGTCATGACAAAGTTCACAGCTTTTTCAATACAAGTATTAAGCTGAAAAGCAAGCAGTTTGTTGTCTATGGCAAGGTAGATGTTGCTGCGATTACAGATTTCTGGTACTCACAATTAAAACCCTAATTCTCAACCTATGCAGACCACAAGGCAGAGTAAGGGAACAGCTCAGAAGTGTTCTGTCCAGATCCACCATGTAAGCACACGGGCTGAGCGCTGTCTCTACACTTGTGGCAACATCTGTGTCCTGATGAAAATGCAATCTTTTTCTATTGATAGAAAACATTTTCCAAACCAATTATTCAGCAAAGAAGCTGTTTTACAACAAATTATGAGATAAGGCTAAAATCTATCTGCGCTCTCCTGGGCCTTTAAAAGACTGAACGGAGATGAAAGGCAAGCCCAGGCATGCCAGTGGGAGCAGGCAAATGACTTACAAGATCACCAGTTACACACATACGAAATTCTCTTTATTGCCAGTGTCTGACTAGAGAGGGAAAAAGAAAAATAAATAAATTAAAAAAATGAATCAAGCTGTTGTGGTTAGTCTAAGAGACACACAGCTTCACCAGCCATCTTCACTTTGTGCTTTATACAAAGCTTCACTTTGTTTGAAACTTCGAGTCTTGCAGCAAGAGATGAGCGCAAAGCTTGGTCACAAGGTAAACTACAGAAGGATGTTGTTCCAGACACAGAAACAGCRCATTACACTTCTTGGATTATATCCCCAGTTGGGTCTTTTGTTCAGGGTGTTTGGGATATTTTACTCCATGCCTCCTTTTCCACACCTAGGAACTGGGGAATAATATGGGCATTTTTATTACATATTTGCATTTTCAATATGGGAGAATATATTCTTTACGTGTAAGGCACATTTCCGCAGCACAGCTTCTCTTTGATCAAAGACTTTTTCTGTTTCAGATTTATACTGGTTTTAAACACCGGCTGAGCCAGGCAAAATAGGGAGAGGGAAATGAGTACACTGGAAGAAGGGCCACAGGTGGATGAAGTAAGAGTCAGAGCATGTCCCACAGGCGAACAGGTTCCTGCAGATGCTCGGAGAGCAGAGGCTCCAGAGAGGACAGTTTACCATAGTTCTGCAATGAGTAATGAATCCACATGGCTTCCAGCCGGAGCATGTGATCTATTTAACTTCTTAACGGAGGAAAAGGCCTTTCCCCACCACCGCCTGACTGGACAGTATCAACAGCTATTCAGACAACTGAGCTACACACTCACGTGCTCCACCGTCACCTCTCACATGGAACCAATCCCTACCAAAAATGCACTTATCATTCTCTACATTACTTTGTTCATGACTKAAGTTGTCATCTTTAAATGAAAGTTATTTCTTTCCTTGCAGCTTTCCACATTCCCTGCCTGGTTCTGAGCAACTTCAACTTCATCTGACGTTAATGACATCATCCCAGTTGGGACCTGCCGCTCCATCCCCTTGGGGGGCTCCGGCACAGCAAGTCAGAATTGCATCCAAGTTTGTGACAGGCAGAGCCGTCCTTTCTCAAATACGAGCCAAAGAAAAATGGCTTATTTCGTCATGTAAAAGAGACTGATTTTTTTTTTTTTTTTTTTTTTTTTTAATTCCAAACCAACTCCTTCCAAAAATAAAGGGCAAGTAAATGGTCAGTTCAGCTTCTCTGCTACCTTTCACAAGGCCATGACTAAGGGTTGGCAGGCTCACAGCCAGACTGTGAAATGGATGAATTTCCCCTCCCCACTCTATTAAAAAGCGTAACATCTTGGCTCACCCTAATGCCTCTTTAATCTCTTTTCAACATTCATACGTTATCCCGACCAACTAGAATGCAACTGCTGCTGCATAGTCTATTTTTTTTAAATAAACACTCCTTGTTCATTTTATTATTCAACATCATCTGTCTGACCCTGCACTACAGAAGCAGAGTGATTTTGGAATGCCTGTAAATCACACCACATAAACTAGCCTGAAATAACTTTTTTTATTATTAATTTGTTTTACAGCCTATCATTGCAACCAGCTTATGCTGCCATGTATAAAGTCTGGGTAGCTATCTGTTTAAAAAAAACCAACCAACAAAGTAACAGAAGACCCAAGGTACTAGCTGTAGCTCATACCACTAGAAGCAAGGGCTGAGGGAGTTGCAAGGAGGCAGCCCTTGCTGTCATTTCTACATTTACAGCGCTCCAAAATAATAATAATAATAATAATATCATCTTAAAGATCATTTGCCATACCATAGCAGAAAGAGATCAATTCTATGTGAAATTATGAAAAATCAGAGCTATTTACGAAATTGTAACTCTGACTTCCTGCAGCTTCACACAATTACTGGTTTCTCTGTCATAGCAAACATTTAGGAGAAGAGATGTCAAACTTGCTCTGTTTGGCACAGGGAATGCCAATCTCTCTTTCCTGATGCTTTAGTTTGGAGGCTTTGCTTTTAACCTGCCACTTTCCCAAGATGTCAGACGCAAGCAGTCTAAGTGTCACAGCACTATATTCCACTTGATACCACTCTGAACTCAAAGCAATTTTACATCAGCTTCACTGGAGTATCTTCTGCTTCCTACTGGCTCAAGGAAATCCAAATCATGTTCTCATACAGTCTTTCACCAACTAAACTGTACAGGGTTGCATGGTTCAGAATATTAAGGCAGAAACTAGAAGTGAAACAGTTTCTCGGTGATCTCTCTACACCTTCTGAAAAATGAACCCCAGGGTGAGAGTGGTTCCCTTCAAGTTTCTTAAGGCAACAAAAGCCCACCTGGGAGTCTGTTTGGTAATACCAAATTAAAGGGCTAAAATAAAGTATTACAGCTAACAAAGAATCGAGGGAAAAACCCCTCCTGCCAAAAAAGCACTTGCTGTATTTTGCTCATTAGACTGCATCAAACTGAAGCCTCATGGAAAGGGGAGGGAAAGGGTTATTCACACTCTAAATTCTTTTCCAGTTTTTGTGGTTTACCAGTCACATTTTTCTGGCTAATACTTAGCTTCTCTGCACTTCTGCTTAGGGACAGAGCCTTGCAAACAATAAAATGGTTTAAATGATTACACAGAGTTTCATTTGAAATAATAAAACCATAAAATTTCAATGGGAATTCACATTGGGCCACCAGTATATCTGTACTTGAGCCCTATCCTGAAGTCCATTACCAGATGTCTAAATCTGGATCTCCTTATGGGTGCCAGCTCTCTGGTGGACGAGGCAGACTATAGCCCATGCAGGGCACGCTGCTCACTACTGATGCGGCATCTTGCTGTTCACCAAGGGTTTGGGTTGGTTTCTTTACATTTGACACTCAGCTGAAAAACAGCAGACACGGAGGTTAGTCTCCCCTTGGACCTTCGACAAGTGACACTGGCCGTATCCAGAGCACCTCCAGTAACAGCCTCACAGTCCCTGGCCAGGTGACTTGTGCCAGTTGCACCAATACCATCCCCAGGGCTACAGCTTCAGTTCAAAGTTGCCCTAAATGACTGCCAGCTGGCTCACTGAAGATAAGAAGCAGGATCCTATCTGACAAGCAGGCAATATGAACAAGCTCAAGCCCAAGGTAAGAGGCCATGGCAGACAACCTTAATGTTTAATTTCTGTGAGACGCTACCCTTCCATGCTGCACAGGAATGACTGAGGATCAAACTGTTAAGCTTGGATAGAAGAGTAGCATGGGCTGTTTAAACAGTCAGACTAAGTCACTAACGTTAACATCAGCCTGCTTAGCACACCAGCACCAGTGTGGTTGCTTTTAAAGCGCTGGCAGAAGGGATGGCATCTTTTGCACAAGTTTTGTAGAGGAGACTGCAGGAAGGTACAGAACACGCATGAGGCTTGATAATAACTACATTTGCGTTAGTAGTTGAGGAAGAGCGGGAACAGAGCAGGGATACAGTGTAATTGGATCCTGGCTTAGGAAGGAAAGACAAGGCTGTGCTCTGTACGTATACACACACACACGGAGGAAGAGAGGAAGGAAAGCCAGGAAACCTTGACAGAGTTGACCACGCCTGCTTTCCACAACTGAGGTTTCCAGCCACCTTTTTTACTACAAAAGAAACAAAATAAATACAAGCAAAGTAGAGGATTTATGCGAGCTCTGTGGGCGTGGGAGCAGGACACATATGACATAAGCTGGTATCACAGCAAGACTGTGAATCATATGGTAATCAAATGAGAAGTTCCTGCCCAAACAATACACAGTGTTGGACGACAGGTCTTGTAGGCAACAGCACTAAGCTCACAGACTGAGAGCTAGGAAAAGCCCACAGTACTGACAAAATGGAAGCCCTTAACAGACACAATGAACAGCAAAAAATGAAAGACGTCCTGAGCTCTGTAAGTCACATTTTATCTATCTCCAAGAACAGAAGATCCTCAAATCTACAGACAAAACTTTTGCTCCTATTTCACCCCACAATCTCTCTGCTGAAAACTTGCCCCAGAACTTGCACATAAAGAATTCAATAAACAAGACTTAAAGATCTTCTCAGGTGCCTTTGAATGCCACCAAACTGTTATTTACTACATTAAGTAAACTCCCAAACACTCCCAACTAAAATTACCAGTTTTCTAACTATCTTTCACCAAACAAAACAAAAATGTCCCTGGAGAAGACACAACTGAGGATTTTTCTTAATATTTTCTGTGGAAAAGTCACCTTCAGAGTAGGACTTCCAGCTCCCTGGAAGAGAAGCATTTTTTGTCAGCACAACTGACTCAGCCCTTTGCTCCTCTTTGGAAGCTCGAGCCATTTCCACGCTGCTCAGTGCAGGTCATCCTTTCAGCYGAAACCTGCAAAGCCACACTCCTGTGTGCAACCTGCAGAGTTCACAGATTCCACTGTGGCCATTCAGGTGTAGCACCGATATGCGAGAATTAAGACAGATACGTCACTTGTGCCATTTGGCATTTATGGGGCAGCTTTAGCCCAAAATATTTGTTGTTTTCAGCCTTTGCCCTGGCTAATCCTTTCAACAGCCTCAAAAGGCATTCTCTCTCCCAATTTCTCTTTCGCTTTCAATCATTAAATGCTAAAATCAGTGTGCGATAGGTACACGAAACATTGTTCAAAGCTGGAAGACCCTGGATTTTAGTACTTTTTCAGGTTCAGAAAAGTAACGGTAACAGAAAAAGGCGGCAAAAACTCCGAGTCAAGCAGGAGATGCTGAGCCGACTTGGAATCCGGCTCTGACAGAGATCTGGACAACTGGTGCCATGCACTCAGAAGAAAGACAAAGGCCTGAATGTCATCTCAAAATATCCCACAACTCGAGAGAAGAGAAAAGAAGTGACACTCAACAAAATGCAAGAAATATGCAAGCTTAAACAGTAAATGCCAGAGCAGAAGATTAAAATAAATCACAGCTGAAGCAAATCTAGTGAAAACCACAGGCATAATAAAAAACAGACAGAAAAACAAACGTAGCTGGGTCACTAGCTATGAGTTTTCTCTGATAATGTTTCCAGTAAGTCCCAGAAAATAAATCTCATTGTGGAACCTATAAGAACAGCCCTTCTGAGTTACAAGAGTGTATACACGCACAGATGCATGAGACCGAGAAGCCGGTTTTAGGAAACAGCATAGTCTACGATTTTTACAAACCAGCRTAGTTGCACAGTTTTCTCTGAAATAACATCTGTATGCACTGAGGGGAGGCAGAAAGGAAATAATGCTCCTTAAAAACATGCTCCACTTCTTACAAGCAAAACCACATACACACTCTACCACTGTTAGCCCCTACTGTAAGGCTAGTGTGACCAGCAGCCCCCTGGGGCCTCCGGCTCTCTTATTTGAACATTCAAGAGTCATGGGAGACCTACAGGAATGGCCATGTCCAGAAGCTACAAAAGCAAACAAATCCCAAATTGTTGTGCTCTTTACAGCAGTCATACCCTTCCCTATGAGAAGTTGTGGCACAACCTGGAGTTGGGTTCGTGGTACTGACCACRCTTCGTCAGTACAAGCACTGACAAGTCAAGGGATATACACCTGCCAGGGGCACAGGCAGGGAAAAGGCAAGACCAATTTCTATTGACAACAGTCAGCTGAGTTGTTCTGCCAAGCTGAGCAGCCAGAATTCCACTTCTCTGTACATGCAGCCCCTCTTCTCCTCTCCTTAGGCCATCTCCATCCACCTTTTTTACTTGTTTCTTCTTCCATGGTTGTCATAGCTGCCTGTCAGAGCTCATCTCAGACTGAAAGCTCTTTCGGACAGAAAATGCAGTGCCTTGCACTGTCAGTCTTGACACACAGAAACAGTGCCCAGAGGTGAGCTTTGGTTTTGCTGGAAAGCTTATGATGGGCTGGTCCTGCTTACAGTGCAAAACAGCTCATCTTTTAAACAGTTGCTGCCATATGTAGCTAAACTACCGATGGTCCTTYCTCCACTGTAACAACAAAGCACACTGGACTATTAAACATTCTGCCTAAACTATCCCAAATGGAACCATGGACATATTTAAGAAGCCCTATTAATTGCACTGAATTGCCACACTGAAGACAGCCCATTGCAACAACAAGACTACCCAGGCAGCAATGCTGAGAAGAGAAGACTCTCATACGTAACAAAGGAATAAAAGACCTGTTTCTCCTCTTGCCGTACACCAGGATACTGCGACGCCACTGACTTATGCAACCTATGTACCAACATCCGTATGAGCAAAAAGAGACTAAGGCTCAGACACTATTYGGGCAGATGAAAGGCTTTGCAAAAAAGCAGGCAATAGTTGAGCTATGCAGTACATGCCATTATCTGCAGACATGCTTATTAAAGCTTTAGCAGCCTCCAGATCTTTTACCTTAAAGAAACAACAGTAATAGTGTGCAATGCAGTTTGGTAATTATCACTGGCCAGGCAAAATAAGGATAAGTTAAGCATGCACTTTTCTTTCCTCTCAAAGCTGGAGAATCCCCCTACCTCGCTGTTCAACAGGAAAACAAAAGTATACCTACACATACCCATCTTTCATGCATTGGGCATTCAGCCAGTGCTATACTCCTAGGCCAGCTATTGTCAGGTTAATACATCAGACTTGCTTTTGATGGCCTATATTCATTTCTGCCTTACTTACACATCACAGCTCGGGAAAAACCTTGGTGAAACCAAGTGAATTTCCCAGCAAACCATTTGCTCATCTTGAAGAGACTGAGAGTCTGGGTTGTATTCGTAGGAGGAAATGGTGAGAGGCTTGCAAAGCCAGCCTTGCATAACCTCACTGACATCAAAGGCTTGCCAGAGTTTTAAATCAGATCAAAATTTGACTATGCAGCATTTGCACTAGAAACAATCAAAACTCAGATATCCTTAGAAGCAATTTTTGATTCATGCTCAAATTTTAACCAAGAACTTTTCTTTACAATTCCTGTGTCTTTATTTTTGATAAAGCAGAACAGTTTAAGATAAGATTATTCATATTTAGTAAATCAATTTATAGGTCTTCTAAAGCAACTGCTTAAAATATCTGAGCCCATGCAGAGAACACTAGAATACTAAACATCTGACATGTTCAGTGAAGCATGTCTATAGAGAATTAAGAATAGATAAAAAGGGTATGAGGAAAGAGGATAAAGTGCAATCAGCAGCGGGGGGGGAGGGGGAACGCAACCTATTACTTGCTAGGTTTTCTGAGAGGCAAACAACTGACCTGAATGAAAACACAAATACCTGCTTAATGCATTACTTTTTGCATCATGAATAATACATACACCTCCCCTCTGTATTGAAAATAAAACTCTCACTTGAGCTTTCATGGTTACTGTGCAGCTGAAGAGTCTCAAGATTAAATGACATCCTTAGGTTACAGCTGGAAAACATGCACAGTTTTGTAGCTTGTAAGTGAAAGAGTTTTGTATTTTAGCCATTGTCCCAATTCATGAAAAGCATAGAGTGCATCTAGAAGACGTTCACTGTCCATGGAGGGAGAGGTCTTAGCAAAGAGAGGCCACATTCTCAAGAGCCAACCTAATCCAAACAACACAATAGCTCCCAACCTCCAAATTCATAGGCCCACAGTTCAGGGAAAAAGCTCCCATGTACAAGGTACATCACTTGCTGCTCATGTGCAAGAATCACACTGTATCAGCAGACCGCATCTCACCAGCAACCACATGCATGGGAATCTGGCACAAACTCCTAACTGAGAAGAATATTCAGTGCCAGCAGGAATGAGAGCTTTGCCCCCTGTTTTTTCCAGAGTCTATACCGAGGATGAACCTGTGGGAGGAACCGCTATCTCCCCACCGTCACTCCAGCCAAAGGGCAGGTGGCGTGCCACATCCACAGCACCCACTTCTTGCTGACACCAAGAATACCCCAGCCAGGCTGTATAAGGCATACACTGAAAAGAAATTTAGAGCATATGTGTAAAGGTAAAGACATATTATTGCCAAACAGAGGTATATGTACATCACAGGAGCAGAAGTGACCGATACTCGTAAGATTAAAAGTATAGTTTAGTTGGGGTCACTTTCTGCACAGAGAGGAGTTCATAAATGCCTTTGTTCTTAGTCACCTAGGTAAGACAAATTTACTCAGATGGAACAGATATATGAACAGCAACAAGGATTAATTACCACATAATTAATTAATGGAAACATCTGGATGAAATGATAAACCAGTGGAAAGATTAAAAAAAAAAAATTGAACTGTGACATAGATCCTTAGCAAACAGATCCATTTATTACCATTAACACACACAGACAGCATTACTCTGTTTCTCTCTCTGCCATATAAAGTCATAATTAATTATGCAGTACAGCCGTTGACACCTGAGATGATTCACTATCAGCTATACTCTTACAAGGCCAGACTCTTTGAGAGGAGAGAACTTTGTAGATACCCGATACTGCCTCAGCATCTGTTACCTTGGCATAACCAGATACTATCTACTTAACACAGCAACCACCTCACCTGGCATGGTACAGATGCRGAAAAAAAAGGGGGAGGGGTGGTATTTAAATTAAAAATATGCACTTCATAGTTTATCACATCCATTTTATGGATAAATACAGTGAGGCACAAAGGAGCTCACTGACTTGTGGCAAACCATTTGACCATGCCCTACTTTTAGCATGAGCTTCCTTTTTGGACCGCAAAGTCCTGGAGTTTGTCAGACAAACACGAGTAGGCTACGCTGCACGTCACTGACACGAGGCACTTTCTCTCTACAGCRGAAGATACAACAACTTTCACCTCAGAGAGTCCCAGAGAGGAATAATAAAAGGGCTGTGAGATTAAATCAGCCCAAATTGATAATGAACTCCAGGTTTGTTTTGAACTGAGCTCACTCTTAAATTGTGTCCCTTGCACTAAGTGACTCAGGGGATTGGTTTGGAATCAGGAATGTTTTGAATTGCTATGTTCTGGATTTCATTATTCCCCTCTGGGCAAGTGGATGCATTTGAGAGCTTGAAACTTCATTTGTAGAAATGCTGCTGTAGCTGGAAAAGCAGGAATCAAACCAACCAGGACAGAATACGTGCTGATGCCTCTGAGTCAGCATTCAAATTCCTGTTCCCCTTCAGCATTTACCAAGTCTGGAAGGGGTGAGGAGGGGTGGTGGGGAAAGAAGAAAAACAACAACAACAAAAAAACCCAACAAAAAAACAAACCAAAAAAAAGGCTTTCCTTACAGTACCAGCAGCACACAACCACGTGTGTGGTATGGGAAGCAGTCTTGGTATCTGCTTTTCAGAAACTTTTTTCTACGTGAAGAAGTTCATTGTATAATACTTACAACTCTATTCCTGTTCCTGGTTTACTCTGTTTCTCACCTTCATACCAGCTGGTTGCTGTAACTGCTGATATCTCATCAGTTAGCGAGAGGTTAGTATTTTTCCTTTTGACAGGAGACTTGTTGCTGCAAGTCTGATATATTTAACATTCTTTCTACCTGGTTCATTTACTAACACACAATAATTAGCTTCCAGAAACAATTTGTGTAGCTCAAAAGACTTGTTCACTGAGATTTGTAACCAAAGTTTTTTGTCTGAGCAAATACAAGGAAGAAAAAAAAAAAAAAAAAAAAAAAAAAAAAAAAANAAAAAAAAAAAAAAAAAAGAAAAAAGAAAAGAATAAAGACAGAGCATGTGTTCAAGATGAGACTTGAACCAAAGCCTCAGCCCAGTACAGCTCCTGCACAGTGCTGAAACCCAGGTGATAACAACAAAGGAATGCACAGAAGCAGAAAGCTAAATTCTGCAGTACAAGCGGACCTCAAACATGATTGCAATTATGTGGAAGATGTGCTTCTACTCCTTATAGCGGTTGTCTCTCTTGGCTTACTCCCAGCAATAGTCATAGAGGTTTTATGGGCAACTCAAATATAAGATGAGACCAAAAATTAATGGCGATACTGACCGCACACATACCATACATTAAAGTAATTTGATTTAGAAGACAACTATTAGTGCTCTTCTTTCTACAGCTACCTGCCTTCCCAAGAAATACTCAGGAGACAGCAATTAAATCACAACTTTATGCTCCTTAAGGAGTTAAAGTAAATAGACATGTGTCTGTCACATTTAAAACAGGAAAAGAAAAAAAAGTACTTATTTTGGGAGCGGTAGAGACAGAAAGAATATTCTCAAGGGTTCAAAGGCAGAGGTGGGAAAATGAGGTGGTGAGATGGCCCCCAGGTCGTGGTTTGTACAGCAAGAGACCAAAGCACTAAAACAAAAACTTTGATAGCTGACTGGAATCACCATCAGGGCGGGTTCAATGGAGAGATTTCAAAAAGTTCAAGTGAGAACAGCCGCTGTCTGGTTAAGGCAGGCAAGTGCTGATTGTGGATAGAGGGGAGTTGGACTTTGAAGACAAAAGTTAAGATGATATTGGGGTTCAAAGAACAAATTAAGAAGCAAGAGATCTCGGTCTTCACCACCACCTCAGACACACAGTTTCATCTCCCACTCGATCACTACTTGCCGAATTTTCAAAACTCCTTCCATACAGCATCTCACACTGAAAGCAGCAAATGGCTGTTGTGAATCAAGAAATTCAAGATCTAGCTTTGTCTGGCTCTTCATGTTTTCATTTGTAAAGTAGAGGCAATAAACATCTCGCTACTTCAAAGTGCAGAAGTGGTTTGAGATCCTCATAATGAAAACACTAGGTAAACTACAGTTATGATGTGCTATGTGATCACTATATGAACAGCACAAGCTTGCTCTCTCAGATTTACAGCTCCTTTACAGATCATTCATTTTATTTTTTGTGTTACAACTGAAGGAGCTGATGACTAACTTACTGAATGCAGAAATGCTACTGTACTCCTTGGAGTATTCCTTTCTGCATCTCTTTCCCCACCCCCAGACATATGTTAGTAGTTAGAAGCAGCTTGCTGAAGCTCAAAGTTTGATGGGGCGGGGCGGGGGGGGGGAAGGAAAAAATATATACCCATGTTCAGAACACAACACAATACCTAACAAGACCCCCCTTGTCTCTCTACCTACATACACACACAATTGTTGCCTCTATATAAGGTTTTTAGTTAAGGCCAAGGAACATCTAACCAAGTGAAGCAGTAAATAATTGAAGTGGCCCCTATTATATATACCTGTCCTTGAATAAAAATAATGGTTAAATAACAAAAGAACTCAGATTTTGGTAACATACATAAGCTGTGCATTAGTACAGATCAGAAGGAGTTATCCCTTAGCTTTAATGATGACAATATCAGCACAGTAACTATTGTAGCTTATCCTGCCTTTACTGATGTGGTGGGAGTCTCACAGGAAGGCTGAGCCCTGTATCCGAAGCGGTGCGGTACTCCCTAACAGAAGTTCTGCGGAGGAACGGGGAACAACACACAGAACTAGTAAATGGAAAGGAAAAATGGCAAACCTGCTGCTAGGAATCCCTGACAGACAACAAAAAAAGTTTTCCTGCCTTCTGGTTTCTCTTATGCCAGAGACCTGAAGAGGGCAGAAGGTAAAGAAAGAGGTAGAGGAAAGAGCCGCTGACCTCTCTGGGCCAAGACCAGGAACATACAGCGATCAGGAGCCAAATGAGAAGAAAGAGTGTGGTTGGTGGTGAATATGCCACCAGGGCAGGGAATACCATCTGCAAAGTGCTAATTCCAATTGTCATCACTATGACAAAACAAAAAAACCCCAGTGCTCGCGAGCATCAGACTACAGCCAGCCGTATACTCTTATACATATCGCTTCAGAGCAGTAAGATGATGGGAACCACAGGAACAGACACCAAATCGGTGCCTACTGTAAGATGGATTCATATCTCATTCACTTCCTCAGAAACACGTCTGTTACACAAACCCCCAGAAACACTGGCATCCCGCCCAAAGAGCACTTATTCAGCCAATTCAATTAATGTTATCATTAAGTCACAATATATCTAATGAACAGGACAGCCAAGTTACTACTTATTATCACAGCATTTCTCTTTGGAACAGTGTTAGTGATGGGATGCAGAGAGCACATTCTGATGTACAGACGGTCGGGAGCGGATAAGTAAAGCTAAAACAGCCTGGACAAATCAGCTACTCTGCTCTGACTTCCAGAACTGGTCCTGGGAACAGAACTGTCACCTTGGCTTTTATTTGCATAGGGCCTATACCAGACTTTCTCCTGGTAAGAAGTGATTCTGAAGTGAAGAATTCAACAAAAGCAAAAATATTATAGCTTTTTGAATTTTTAATCAGTTAATTAACCAAAAGACTGACAACAGTATTCTGGAAGCTTTTATATGGCGTTTTTTTGGTGGGTTTGTTTTGGGTTTTTTTTGAAAGAGTAGAGCAAATGCACTCAACTCCAGATCACATCTTCTTTCACATTTTGTTAATTGCTTGGCAGCACACAACCTGATAAAAATGCTGCCTGTACATGTTCATGTATTGAAGGTACCCAGCAAAGGAACAGCAGGGGATTCTTGGAGTTTCAGCAACACTAACAATTTCACTGTTTTCATTCCACTGGGATTGCTTTCTAAAACCTAGTTATCTCAAAGTTAATACTCCAAAACAGAAGCATTCTAAAAAAAGATGACATGAAAAGTGTGAAATTCCACACCTGCATCTCTCTGGATTTTAGCTCCCCTTGTAGACCCTCTATCTAAGATGCCCTAAAGCTTCATGCACTGTTGTAAATACAGTGCGCTGCTAAACATGAGTCATGGACCAAGATGTTAAGAGTTGTTCTGCTATGGCTGAAGCTTGGTATGGCAGAAAGCTGCAGATAAGCAATGAAATGCTGACAGGGAAAGGGAATGGAACTGGACTTCCATTCCTGGATTATCATTGGGAATAAAATCCTGCAGGGTTCATCAGCATAGGCAATGAAGCTTGGCAGAAGCATTATTTATAAGGTCTCATGTATGCTTATACTCACAGATGTAAAAAGAATACAGGATTTTGTATTAGAGTCCTAGCTTCAGACTTTCTTCAGAAATTTAAATGCTCCTAGCTAAACGACTAACTTTGGTATTTCCCATGCAATATGATTAAGGCTTCATAGCTATAATTTCTCACATGTGGTTTCGAATGTACTGTTTTGTTTACAAAGGACATTTGATCCAGTTCTCTGATCAAACCCAGTGCCTGGCAAGTCAAAAGCTATGATCAAGGTTGACTTCTTCCTTAACTCTACAGACCAGAGTTCAGGATTTGCCTGATCTGAATAAACTGCACAGATCAGAGCGTTTTGATTTTAGGTCTCCATCTTATTTAACTGGCAGAAATACCGATTATTGCTGTTATTTTTGCTGATGCTGTTTTCTAGGAAAAATGCTTAGCTGACTGCTGAGCATTGTAGAGATTCTTGTGATAAGTCTAAACAAGTTAGCCTAATCACTGGAAGCACAGTAATTGCAATAGCACAGCACTAAACATGGCTTAATATACCTTGCTAGTACTACCAGGAYAAATTTGCCTGCAAGGAACTCCAGGGCACCACAGCTATGCTTCCTCAAATATTCAGGTCAGCTCTGGTATATGCTGCAGCATAGGAACACCTGGAATCTGAGAGAAACAAAAATATCTAAGGGAAAAGATGTTCATAATTAACTGGGAAGTTAAACTAATTTTTCTTGAGTTTTCCTACTTAAGTTTTCTCTGTAGTTTCTGAACCTTCCAATAGTTGTTCTTACAATTACAGATCAGGAGGACCTTGGAAGCCTGGGACAGTATTTTTGTGTTTGTGAACTGAAGAGGTGCATGCTACTGCAGCCTGCGCATGGAGGGCGAGTCACTAAGAGGTTTGCCACTGCCCTCTCGGGTACTCCAAGGGCAGCTTGCTATGCTAGACATGTTGGTCTTGCCAGCAGGCTGCCCTTGCGCCTCTGTGAGGAACAGAAAAGGGCAGAATATCCATGCCAGTGTTGGCTGTGGCCCTTCAATACTAACTTCTGAGTCAGTCTAGATCCAGATTACTCTACAGATTTTGTAACAGATAGGGAAAGCTTGTTCGTGTGTTTCTACAGCACGCATCTCTGATTTGAGCTCCTGGGCATTAATGCTATATCAATAATGATATCTGAGCCTCTCAAATTACAGTAATTGAAACAGACAAGACTCACTGGGTTTCATCTTTATCTCAGTTCAGGACTTCTTCCTCGTCTAGGAGACTTTCATGTTTCAAGCAGTGGGGCTTTCAGCACTTCCCTGCAAGTCTGCTTGACAGAGCAACAGATCCACTGTCAGGAAATTCGTCTCCCTTGGTATTCAACTTGAAGTTCCTTTTTGCTTCCTCTTTTCTCTGCCAATTACCTCTCTGGAGCACACTAAGCAAATCCTTCAACATTTACATCTTTAAAATAATATGGCATAATTAACTCCAGGGGAACAGCTTTCACCAAACTACATATATTTATCTCTTTTAATCTTGCGTTGTTAATTTAACCCCTCCAGCCAGTCCCTGAGTTGTTTGGGTTGCTCTCCTCTGAGCTCATGCCAATTTGTTAGCTTTTTTCTGGCGACTCAAATGAAAAAAGCTGAGAGCAATGTGGTAGGTGTGGTCTTTTCTGAGCCATAGAGAAAAATCTCTATGGTTAAAGTCCATTCTGAACCATAAAGAACTACAGCACATTAAAATACTTCGTAAATGGAAACTAATTCCCGCACCATCTCTCTGAGGAGGGGAAGTAAGCATCTGACCTGTTTCACACACTGGAAACAAAACATTTTACCTGTGGCCACAAGGGGAGAGTCAGTGTGAGAACAATGTCTGAAATTCAGCATTTTCCCCTTAGTCTTGAGTTTAGACCATTTCTGTTGCTCTATAAAACAAAACGCAAGGAGCTTCAGAGAGAAAATTTTCAGAAAGAAGTGACTTAGTCCCAATTGTCCTGTAATTCTGCTTCTGGAACTCTGCTCTTATATTATCGTATTGGCTCTGCTACCGAGTACCATTTTGCTTCCCAGGTTTCAGACACTGTTATGATCCTTGACTTCCCTCCCTCATTCTCATCCATCTGAAATTGCAGTCTGAACCTACAACCCTCCGGAGCCCAATCCACTTAAGCTTTGAAGCAACTGTCAAAATATAGTACATCAAAGCATAAGACTGAGAACGTGCAACATCCCTGAAAAGCCACAGTGCGAGAGAATTAAGTTTCTCAAAAACTAGAAGTCAGAGGTGTAGATTTGTAAAAAGAACTGAACATAAAGCAGTTCAGTGTGGGATCCTTCTATTTGGGTAAAAACTCTGTAACATTATAAAGTGTTGGCACCATTCAACTTGTGCTTCATATGTTTCAGCAGCGCTGTGTTGTTGTTGGTCTTGACAGACTAAGCAATGCCAAGTCCTTAGGGAGTGCTGCAATGAAACTGTTGCATGCCTGGCTAGAGAAGGAGCAGCTGTAGAGTGAGACCATATACTAAAGAGAACATGTTTCAGCTTGATTTTTATCTTTTTTTAAAGCTGCTTCTAACACCTTCTGCGTGTAGTTGCTTCCTTCGCACTCTCACTCACGCTCTGAGAATGGCTCTTTTTTGCGCCTGTTTCCCCACATGACTACTTCTGTAATCTTTTTCCAAAAAGTTCAAGAGAACTTTCTAAAAACAATACAAATATCACAGTCCTTCTATATCACTGTATTAGTGACAACTGCAGACAATTCTGGTTTAATACCTTTGATCTACTAAGAAGATGACCATATCTATATGCTTGATAATTAAATAGAATGTGAATAACCTGAAGCAGTCCRTAAGGCATGAGTGCACTTTGTCTAGCACTTGCATGAGTTTCCAAAGAACGATGACAATGTAAACAGCAATGCTGAACTAGACACAGCTAAAATCAGTGCCTGATGCACCATGCTCAGGCTAACATGTATTTCTTTACTGCAAATATTTGTCATGCTCAGAAGTTGAAAAACAATGAGGAAAAAAAATTGAAAAAAAAAAAAAAAAAAGAATCCTGGGATATTATTCTAAGATTCAGGAACTTTCAGGTTTCTGCATTTTTAGACTACACTCCATGGTTTTTAAAACTTCTCACTATCACAGAGATCTAAAACCAACTTCTTTTGTAGTGAAAACTGAAATTGTCCTGTAACTTTCTAATTATAGCAGCAATCACTTAAACAAAAAACATCCCAAACACAACTGTCAAAGAAGCAGAGCTTACCACTATGTCACAAGAATGACATCGTAACATCATACAGCTTTCTGGCCTTGGAGCCAGTTGCAAGAGGCGTCTCATCTGTTTCTTCCCTCCTCAGTCCCACGTACGCTTCATGACAGCCTCCTTAAGCATTTGTATATCCCTTGTCTGTACTAATTTGAGAGCTCACACAAGACAAATAATCCTAAGGCTTCCAAAGCCAGCACTTCTCCATTCACATCCCCTTTCCAAAACAGCTTTTTCTTTCCACAGTGCTGTCACCCAATTGCTCCAGTACCTCCCATGCGCCAACCTATGGCCCAGCTGTACAGAGCAGGCAGCACCCTCCAGTCTCTCTACCCATGGGAGGCCCCACTCCTAATCTTTCTGATGCTTAAAACAGGGGACCCAAGACAAAAAGTGACAGACCTTTCAACCTTCTTTCGTTGTTATCTGGTACACCCAGAACGTGGAGAGACACCAAGCTATGGAGACTTACACAGTGTTGACTCTGTTCTCTAGATAGAGTTTTGCAGTGACTGTGGAAAAAGCCTATACCTTCCACCAACACAAAGTATAAAAAGCTGGAAGAAAGAAAATAAATAAATTGGAGGAGGTGCTTGAGAGATCCTAGAAGAAAATATGTTCCAGAAAAGCAGAATCTCCTGATGACACAGCCCTTCCAATCAAGGCAAAAACAGCCTTGATTTCTGAGTCACAGAAAATCARGGCACTTGTAGAACCATGTAAATTAGAACAGAAGCGATAAATACTCTCAATTCTGTTTCTTAATAGGTAATGGTCATGCCTGTATCTGGACAGGGAAGAACACCATTTGAGGGGAGATTTCATTTATCCTGGAACCTAACCTTTCCCTGGGGAACCTCTTTCACGAAGTTGCATACAATACCTCTATTCATTGACCGCTTTTTCCACTAGTTGCTTTGCTTTAGGGGGTGCATTCCCTGCTCAGCCCTTTCCTCCAATTCCCCCTCCTCTTCACTGTACTATCACACGGTCACTTTGTGAGCCATGTTACTTTCTTCCATTCTGTTATCCTTGCAATATATATTTGATGTGCTTGGCGTACAGAACTGATGTCCGTTTAGATTAAAACCATGTTGTAATTTGGAGGAAAAACATACAAAGCCACGGCTGAGCATGACAGAAGAAAGCTATCCCCGGTTTTGGAAGCTGCAGTGTGTCCCTACTGGGAATAGCCTAGTACCATGTTTATTACATTAACCAGAAACAGGGGAAATGGCTGAGGTTTCACTGATCTTTCTGCTCCATACTGTACAGAGGCCAGTGCTCATTCCCCCCAGCTATGTAGGGTGAACATTTTACACATACTCTCATTTCTACTTAATGGTTCTTCCATCCTTTCAAATAACTCTCTCCACTCCGGCAAGCATGTGATTTATGGAACCTCAGCAGAAACGAATGGATTACACAGCTAATGAATGAATCAAACAAACCCAAGAGGCTAGATCATATGATCAGCTGAATGGGACTGCGTTTTTTAAATGGCACTACTACTTAGGTCTTTGCGCTTGGTTATACTAAGGTTTCAAAGAGCCAGAATCCAGACAGATACTGCATTGTTTAAAAAACACAGAATTTTTCAACATGGATCTGCCTTCACTGACATCTTTCAGCAGCGTTGTCTCCATCTGAATTAGCTGCGATTGATGCAAAAACTTCTCTATGACCGAACAACTTTGGGAGCATTCTCTCTCTCTCAAATGCAGCTATGGCACCTTGCATTTCTAACAGGATACTTCTCTTGGAAAATATCCAGGGCTATGAAATTTTATCTGCACAAATTCTGCCTTTTTAGTAGTAATATCAGCCTGAACATCTAAAGCTGGCTGCATAMAAAATGCATCCTAAGCGTGGCCTGGAAAAGGTGGGATACCTGGAGACTCCAGCAGAAACTGCAGACTTTGCCCCAAACTTGCATTCCAATAACTATCTTTCATAAAAGCTTTGCCTTTACATCAGCCTGAAGAAGCTCTTTGAACATCATAGCCTATTAAGCTCATGAACGTAAAAAAATAAAATAAAATAATCTCCCTTCAGACATAAGAAATAGTAGTAGCCTTATATTAYGGATACAGAATACTGTGCTAAGACAATGCAGAAAGTCATTGAAAAACTCAATAACTTAGCTAAGGTCTGCTATGTCCCAGTCTCTTAATTAATGCAATAACTTCACATGACTCAGTTTACAAAATACAAGGCTCCAACATGAGCAGTTAACTTTATTAATTGTGCTGATATTAGAAGATGCGTCCCCTAGCTGTTCTAATTTGGTGTCTTAGGAGTAAGAAAAATTCTGACACGTGCATTTTCTCATATTACTTTTTTTCCAGTAAACCTTTGAGGGTTTTTTTTCTACAGGTTTTGACTTAAGCAAATCATCATTTACAGACACACAAAGCCAGTGGTTGGGTTGGATTTGCAAAATCTTATCGTACGTGTTTTGATTTTGTGTGATCAAAGCCACAGATAGTCTCGATTCAGGTCCAACTTTATTCAAATATGAAAGGCGTTTCTTCTGAGAGCAAAATTGAGGGTGGTGGTTTAAATACAGTTTAATTTCTAACCTATTTCTGGACACTTAATTCATATGGTGGAGAACGGAAATAAGTCTAAGAACAGTCCAAATTTATTTTATCATACCACAACAATACGATCCAGACAAATCAAGTTAGTGTTCTGAACGCCAGCTTTTACTTACTGAGCTATGCATACAACTTTGGGCTTACTATCAAATTATTTTTAAAATGTGAAAACTTGTTTTAATTGAAAGTTTCTTCTTCTGCAGGCAAATTTAAAATGACAATTCATACTGACATTAAAATCTTTGCCTTTTAAATATAAAATGGAAATGTTTTAAAAACTTTYCAAATGTTAATCCTACTTATTAGGCCTATGCTCTGAATTTGATGAATACCCATTTTTAGCTAAAATAAAATTGCACTTTTGGGGAATGAACTATTTGATGAATATTGCCTAGCGTTACTCAGTATTTCTTCCGTTCTGCCAAGGAAAGGTCACCAGAGAGAATGAAGAGATTTAGCTGAAAATTAGTTTAAGATAATTATTATACATCTTTCAGGCTCTTCCTACATACAGGAGAACAAGTATTGCAGAAACAGAAGTTGCTTTATGCACATAATTTGAGAATATATTTTGTAGAACAAGTGAAATTCCCAARTAGGACATTGTAGTTCACTTATTCAGCACACATGCAGCAACAGCTTACAAGCTTTCTTCCCCCCACTCTTTTGGAGTTCTTTGACTTATTCCAACTGGATAACTCCTGCAGACCTAAAATCATTAAAGTGGTGGCTTTTTTGTTAGTCCTGCTAAGAGAGAGAAATGATATCTCTTTGAGTGGTGCCTTGTGTTGATGGGAAGAGAGAGGTAATCAAACAATTTCATACATGGTACTACAGGATTTGCTTAATTAGACTTTACCATTCTGAGCTGAAGATCATCTCAGCAACTTAGCCATAAATACTTACCAAGACTAGCCTTTTTACTGCCCAAACACTAAACTGTTTTTTACTTAACAAGTCTTGTGAGATTCAGCATTTTGATATCAATCATATTTACTATTAGCTACCAGCACTGAAATGACAAAAACTACTTCTATTCTTGGAGACTAATATAATTGATTGAACCCTGCTCTGCACTTTAYGCCATGTGGAAAAATAGGTGGCAAATAGTATTTCTCCCTTTCTCTCCCCACAAAGTCTGACGTTTCATTTCATCTGAGCGTTTTATTGGTTCTCACATCTGGATTATATAATTTAAAGCACAGTTTTCAATATCTGTGTTGCTTAAGGTTACAGTATTTGACAAATCCTATTCGCCAGGCTGTCAAATTAAATTAACATGGGCAATGGAGGGGGAACAAAAGAATAAAGAGSCTAAGTTTTACTCCCTTGTATTCAGAAAGTGAGACAAAATTAACCCCTCTGAAGGGGAAGCACCAGCCCCGACAGACAAGCCTGCTAGAGTGGTAACAGGCAACATGACATAAATCCAGAAATTACGTTGGCTGGCATCCCAGAGATTAACTGGCCTTTACCAGGCCATCAGGTTCCTATGAACAGAAGCCATGCTTCAACTACTGAGAGCTTCCTGAGGCAGTAATACTTTTTGTTGTACCATCAACTAAAGTTTTAACCACAAACCAACAGCAAACACACTAGGTAGGATACATCTAACGCTTCCTTCAAGGATTCTTACTTGCATTCAGTCAGAAACTTCTGAAAGACACTGTGAACTCACCAGTGGGCCAGAAAGATTAACTGGTCCCATGTTCGTTTAGCTGATCAGGAGAGTTAAGTCTCGAGGGATGCTCTTCGTATCACTCCTTTGAAGATTCTTCTTATGTAGTTGCCCACACAGAATCTTTTTTTATCTTATCCTCTAGGGTGGCTTTTGTGCTGACACCATGCTTCAGCAGCCATATGCTGTGGCAGGCACTTACCATCAACAAACAGAAATGCACACAAAGCCCAGAAAAATAGCAACAATAGAAGTAAAAGTCAGGGGGCTTGTCTGCATGAACCAGCTTAATTCATAACAGATGCTTAAATCCAGTATAGTGCTGATTAGTCTTACAGGTGAGACAAACTCATAATAGCAATCCTGCATGTGACCAGCACTTACTTTTATCTGTTAGGAAAAAATCTTGGSTTATAGTCTGCATCAAGATGGCATTTGAAGGTCCCTGCAGGGACCAAGAGGGAGAATCCTTTCCTCAGAATTACATGGGGGCTCTGCAATCACTACTGCATTTCTGAGATGAACTTGGGAAATTCATGCAAATCCAAAATCTTTACTAGTGAGGTAGCCAGATCCCAGAGCTGAGACCAGGTGGTCTCATCTTCACTCTTCCTGCAATAGCATTTTTGCCCCCACTGGCTTCCTGCATCCCCCTCAGGTATGGATGGACAGGCTCCATACATTTTCTCTTCTTGGGTGCAACTCTGCAATTCTTGTTCAAAACAGAGACTAAAACTCACGTACGCTCCATGATGCTTACCTAAATAGAACGAAATGGGCTCAGCACCTGAGTGCCGAGTGAAGAAAGTCAGTGAAGACCTGAGTCAGTGAAGAAAGCGACAAGACAGCTCTCTAACATTAAACCTTAGCAGTAAAGCATTTTGACAAAAAGGACTGAAAACATACGCCAAGACAGTTTTGATTTCTTTCGGTAGTTCAGTATAAAAAGGCTGTCAGCCCAGCTGAGCTTTGGTGACTCTTTTATCATGAGATAGAGGCTTTTAACTATTTACAGTGTATTTGACTGTCTGGCTCCCAATATTAACTTCCACATTATCTACTTAGAGGGCTTCAGAGAGAGCATGTTCACAGCTATTACGGCATTTCTTCCTACTATCTGCAAGTAATTTTGGGGGAAGCTACAGTTTAACTAATTCTTCTTAGGCTCTATGCAAATCAGTATTAAACTTGAGTAACATCTTTGTATCTTAAACATCTTCCTGTTCATGGTACATACATTACATAGACCCCCTATTAAGTAGCCTCATTAAATGGGGACTTATATTTTAGGCAATGAAGGAAACCACACGGCTTGGTTATCAGGATTTGTGGTTGTTAATAAAGTATGTATATGTACAGATTGAACCGTCTCGTAACTTCATGCAAAGAGTTACAGGAAGTCACATGACATGCTATTATCATTGTCAATTTGATTGAAGGAAAAAAAAAAAACCAACAACCCAAACTGCGTAATAGGCTGCTGTCATGATCCATACTGCCATTGCAGTGCTGAAGGGCAACGATGATTGCTCCTTCCAGCTTATGATTTGGAACATGCTTTTGCTTATCTCAGCTATCTGCTGACAGGAAACATGCATAAATGTGATCATCTAAACATAGACATTGGTAGATTTTTTTTAAAGCCACCTCTTTATGGCAAAACTAAGGGACTGATAGGCAGTAAAAAAGAGCAGAGAAAACATTCCAGCAGTGATGCTGTTCCCCTGAGACACAGTAAAGCAAGGCACATCTGTCGTGAGATGAAGGATCACAAGAAAAGTTTAAAATCTTTTTTGTATGTATACATATATGTACATATATATTTGACACTGTACTGACAGTCTTGTTAAGCATTCTTATATACAGTCATCATGATGTCAAAATGGTACCAAGGCTCTCTAGAAGCCTTGAGAAGAACTGGCATGTTTCCCTATGATCAAAACCAACTCTCAGCTGAGATGAGTTAAAGCTACAGCCACTCCTTGGGTATTTTTCTAAGTTTATAATAGTGACAAAAACTCAGAGATGAATCACGCTTTTTGTCCTCTCCACTCATCAAGTTTCTGCTTTTACAAATAATATAATGCACTCCCACTCCTCCCAGACCTGTATATTACACTGAGTCATCTGAAAACTCTAMCAAACCAATGCTCATTAACTCACTTCAGATACCTATTTTTTCAATAAAAAGAYGACAAGATTCAGATAGCACGCTATTGGGCGTACAGTCTAAAACTGAGCAGTGCCAACTATGGCTGAAATCACAGATGCACATCATCACTGTCCACGTATGCCTACAGGGACATGACAGCTACCAGAAGTTCTTCTATAACAGGCATGTTTCACATAAACATTTACCAAAGGCTCTTTATTGGCAAAAGGCCATACTAGGGAAGAGACAAAGAACAAAATAAAGCAGCAATAATCCAATACACTAGTATYTGCAAGTATGTGGGAAGGAGCTATGAAAAGGTAGAAAAGAAGTCAGCGAAGAAAGGGAGCCTAAAAGAGAGAAGACTTGCTCAGATGCTATTCTCAAGAATGGAAAGAGGGTTTAGGGAAAGTCACTGAGGTCGGTTCAAACGAAGGGCAGTCAGTTTGCGCAAATGCAATGGGTTTGGAATTGTGCTGAGGGGGAAGCCACTGAAGACTCCTAACTATGGAAAAGTGAGATTGAAAATGGAGGGGAAGAGGGGAGAAGGACAGCTATGTTTAGAGGAGGGGAACCTCAGAAATACAAGTATGATGTAAAGGGTTAGTGGCTAGCTTCTATGTCAAGGAGAGTCTTTTGGCCAGTGTTTAGCATCATTTCTGCTTCCTTAGACTCCATGCTAGAGTTAGCGCAGACAACATTTTGAGACCAATGTATGAGATTAGATTTTTCTTTCCCAAAGGGAATATGAAGTTAAAAACTGACTTCAAAAAGAGGCAAGATCCTGCTTATTTCCTTATCGGTAATTTCTTATCTTTGCAAGAGGGAGTGCCTCTCCACTGGTGCTGTGTTCTGAACTCAGCAGCTGGGAGCCCCCAACTCTCACAGATACTGCGCTTCAGATGCTACAGCTTAGGTTCCTGGCTGTCGAGTTTTGCTTTATGCATCGAAGACCTGCCTAAATGCTCTCCTTTACACCTCTTCTAGTCACTGCAAACCTTTTGTATCAAGAAGCATTACTCCAAATCTTACAGAGCCCGAGAGACCTAGTTGACACAAGTRAGGGTATAATAAAGCAGCGGGTAAGTTGTTGAGCATTTACTTCTCTAAAGGATTGCTTCTATCCAAGAATCTGAGCAAAGAACAGAAACTCTTCAGTTAGGAGTAAAACAAAAACTGTCAAGCACCCACAGAAAAACAGCTGATCGATCGGTATCTGAAATTGTTGAGGATGTAAAACTTCACAGTGAATGAGGCAGATCACTCAAGCCAGATACAATCAGAAGTTACTCCTACGCTCTGGCATGATGGATAATGTTACACRAGGGTTCTTAGGCACATTAATAAAGCTCAACATAATGATCATTCATCCGTCCAGATCAGCAATTCTTTGGGGGCATTACATTTGCTTGGCAAAAGAGAATCTCCATCTCCATTAGATCTAGGGGAGTACAAAGTAAGAAGAAAAACAACACAGGGCAACGCTCATACTTGTTCAGAAGGAAAGATTTAAAAATGAGATCGTTTAATGGACTATTTATTCTAGGGCAATTTTTCCATTAAAATCAGTTTTATTGTAGATCACTCAGAGAGGAAATCAGCCTTTCCCAAAGCAATTGGAAAGAGCAGAAGCACAGAAAGCATTATGATTATTCAACAAGGGACAACAACCTCACTGAAAACTATTAAATCCAAATTTGGAAAATGAAGGAAGAAAAAAACCCCACAACACCCAAGACCAAGAACGAGCTGCACTCCTAMCCCCGAACCCTGAGCAACAATACAAAGCAGGGCCACATGTCGTAGCAGCTACTCCCGCATGTTCTCTTCCACRCTATTATTGGTCCTGCTGTCATAGGATCATCAAAGGGAGAAGGCAAGATTCATTCTTGTGTGGCTACCAATACCAAACGCTGCACATATGGCAAAGTATAGTAAATAAAAACCTGATCCCATCACCCTCACTTTGGAATCAAAGTTTTTTATCCAAATCTGCTTTTTGTGGTTTGCTCCAGTCCTAAGGGAAAACCAGGAAAACACACATCCTGCAGAAAAAAAAATTAAAACCCTATTTGAGAGGGATTGAACCAGGAGAAGAAGGAAGGTCAAAAATGCAAAGAAACAATAGAAAATATTCCTGCTTTTGAAATGATCCGTATACCAGCTCTTTATAGTACAATGCACAGATGTCATGAAAGCTAAGAGCAACACCGTTAGGCATTTCACATTTCTCCTAGACATTTATTATTTAGACACCATTTCTCTTTTATGGCTTCCCTGGAAGGTCAAGACAAATTTTCTCTCATCACCTCCAAGGCCCAGGTTGGTAATGAAACACCTACCCAACAAAATAATTGCTGCATTATATGCTGTAATGCTCCATTTGAAAAGGGGAACACGAAATAGCTCTATCCTTCAGGGAGCAGGGCTTCCACTTAGAACACCAATAGCTTTCACATTTCTCTCATTTTTTTTTTCTTCCTTTTTTTGCAATATCACGTATGTCTGGCTAGAGGTTATACTGAAAGAAATCAAAACAACTTTTACACTTTTTATCCTTTTCATTGATCAGACTTGAAAACTGAAAATTAAGAAATCTAGTAATTGTAAGGAAAAAGGCTTATGAAACAGCCATGCTAGGGAAAACCAGAGTTTTATACAATAATTCATATGATTTTTTCAATATTGCAGTAAAATTCAGTACTAGTAAGCAATACTCCCAATCTTCTGGTGCGTGCAAAGGACCAAAAGGAATTATCCATCTGAATTTCCTATTCTCTTTCAAGAATCAAAGCRCAGACTCTGCTCTTGCTTATGCTGTTGTGACTCTGATTTCTTTCCATTTACAATTTTCATAAATAAGCCTGGAGTTTGGCTTTCATATTTGTATTTGTTCTTTGTGCATTAATAATGAACTATACTAACATTAAAATGCAGCTTCAAAAAAATGTGCTTGTGCACATTAATGAAGCCAGGAGAGGCAGTTTGTTACTGTTATCCCCCGAATCTGTAACTGAACAAAAGCAAGCAGGTAAGCACAAGGATTTTTACCACGGTAGTAAAATATTTTTGCAAAGACATGCTTTATACACCAAGCTAAGATTGTACATTCTGATTTCCAATGGACAGTCTGCTCATATTTGATAGCATGATTTTGATATTTTTTTAACAATTTTTTACCACGATGTATGTGCTCAGGCCAGTTAAAATGAGTGCTCTGGCATGGGAAATTTGTAGCCTCACTGGAATAGCTGGGAGGAGAGAATTTACTGGCAAGCTCTTGCTAGATTGTTCAATGCAAGCTCCTGTTTGTGCGATACCTCTACACTTGTGTTGCTGCACAGCTGCCCTTACAGCCACAGACTGGATTGCCCTTGCAGTAAATGGGGAAATGCTTAACAGAGACAGATGTAAGAACCAGCCACAAAGCAAGGTAACCTGATAAAGCTCTTTTTATTAGCTACTGTAATAAAGAACATTGATCTGCAGAGCGCCGGCTCTTGAATGCACAAAGCAGAGTGAATTTCTATAACAGTCCCCCTAAAAATGTACAAAGGTCTGCTAAGTGCGGCTTTACTCCTCCCAGTGATAAGAATTTCTGTGGGGAGACACACCAATCTGGGTCTGCTCACAAGTCCATGATAGACCTAGTAGGGCTATCGCTCTCCTAAACGTGGAAAATTAATTTCTTTGTTCTACTTTCCACTGCCAAGGGGCAGGAGAGTGGTACTAAGACTATTTATGACAGTCCCCAATTTTAAGTACTATAACATGTTTGTTACTACATACTATTTTTGCAGTATCTGTTCCCACCACAAAGACAACTTGGCCCAACAAACCATAACTTTCACTGACTTAAGGTTTGATTCTGTGGTGCATATCCCATCAGGTTACCTGTAGGGACTACTTCCATGAATAAAGCTAAAGGATAATATTATGCTTTATAAATGCCTTGACTTCAACAGAGTTACTCCTGATCTATATCAAAGCAAATGGAAACAAAGTGGATCAGAATGAGATGAGATCTTGCAAAAAGCTTCTAGCAAAAAAAAAAAAAAAAAAAAAAAAAAAAAAAAAAAAAAAAAAAAAAAAAAAAANAAAAAAAAAAAAAAAAAAAAAAAAAAAAAAAAAAAAAAAAAAAAAAAAAAAAAAAAAAAAAAAAAAAAAAAAAAAAAAAAAAAAAAAAAACAACAACCACAAACAACCCCAAAAAAACACAAGAAAATCTGTGTCCATCCACTACTTCATGTATTATGAATCAGAAAGATTACATTAGTCCACAGGAGTCGAGAGGATAAATCATTCGTTTTCACCCTGGAAACTGTGGTCTCCTGGGTGGTTGAGTCAGTCACCAACTTGAGAAGCATTCACCCAGAACACTAACCTGGGCTGTAGCATGCTTCTTCCTGCTTGTCCGAGTCAAATAAATGTGTTTAAAGACTTGTCCACACCCTCTGATAAGAGGTTACATTGCAGACAAGTTTCATGTTTATCTCCTTTTTCTCTAGGAAATACCCATGATGTAACAGATGCTCAGTACTGCAGGTAATGCATTGGCAAGGAGTGAGTCAGTGTACCAAGGACATTGTATTTGCCTATTCAAATTCTACCCATTTCAGTGTTGCGACATGCAGTGCTATAACCATACAGGGTAGTTCACATCCAATAATACAGAATCAGGATCTCGCCCTGTAGGTGCCAACTGATGTTTTAAAAAGATCCTAAGTATTCTGTATACTTAAACTAGATGGAATCAGAGTTTATAACCTAAGGTCACAGTTCTACACTATGCTGGCTGCTGTTGAAAGATGAAGTCCTATTTTCTTTTTCCCTAAGGTACATATTCTCACCCTCAATCTTGCACAGGATTATGCAGTCGTCTGTCTCAGGTCAGCAATCCAATCCAATGGAAAACTTGCTTTTATTTTTGAAAGCAAGTTTTCCATTAAGTCAGCAAACTGATCCAACTTGCCCACAGTCACAGAGTTGCCAGAGCAAACACAAACAGTGGAAGCACATGGCTGGCCCAGGGAGAACAGGATCTCATTTCATTGGCAGCCTAAACTTAGGCTGAACTCAGTGTAACATAAAACTGCACCCTGAATTTTCTACAACACTGTTTCCTAGCTGTGTTCTGTGACTCAGAATACTGAATGATATCTCCAGGCAACTATGAAGAAGTAGCTGTTCATATGTGGCTGATTCCTCTTCCCCCCATTTGAAAAAACTAAATATACGTTAAGTATTTTGCTAGAATGGTTTTCCTATGTAAGTGTTTACAGAGCTTGGCACAAAGCTCACAGTGGAGAAACAGAGGAACAATGTATCCAGAAAGCGATCATGAGACATTTTTGATGAAATCTGGTCCACGTACTATAAAAATAGTGTCTTACCTTCTCATATAAGCTAAAACTCAGTAAAAGCAAGATTTACCCAAATTATTAATTATTATTATTAGGGCTATGGAAGCTCTTAACAGCCTTCAATGTGAAGT
Organism: Phoebastria nigripes; assembly: GCA_035582835.1. Classification (NCBI taxonomy): domain Eukaryota; kingdom Metazoa; phylum Chordata; class Aves; order Procellariiformes; family Diomedeidae; genus Phoebastria; species Phoebastria nigripes. The sequence continues at coordinate 298,602 of JAYKAV010000478.1, read as the reverse complement.
CAAGACTCCAGTATGGTAGTTTTGCCAATACTTGCCATTCTATTGCAAATCAGGAAGTTTCTGTGGTTCTCAAGCACATCTCCCAGAGTTTTAGCATTAAATGAGAAGAATGTTCCTTAAAACAAAAAAAGGCAAACAAAACATCCTTCCTTCCATTCTTTACAGATGAGAAGAATAACTTAAACACTGCAGGCTAAAAATACCAGAAAACAAAGCTAACCAAAACTGAGGTTTTTTGTTTTGTTCTGTTTTAAAAAACAGCCTCTTAACTTTGGACAGCCAGGTTAGGATTTCTGAAGATTGAACATGCTAGAAGAACGTGCTAGAAAAGAAGAGTCCTTGCTCCTGCAAATTAGAACTCTTTAGTATTCCAGGACTACCTTCAATATCTAAACAATATATAATGTATTTTCTGCTAGAAGGGCCCTTCTAAGTTAGTTGGATTTGAAAGACTTCAGTAATTTATATTAAGTTCCCTATATTAGTGCTCCTTTCTTCTGTGATTAATAACTTGACTATTAGGAGGATCCCAATTATAAGCATGAAAACTATTTTATACTATCATATATTCATTTCTTATTTTTTATTTTGGTATCTGCATCTTATGCCAGTTCTGAGGAGAAAATTTGGAATTTAACAACTCACTTTGTAGTTACCTTACTTCTGCCAGGCAGATCTTCACTTAACATTTCCCATGAAACTAATCTGGCTTCTGGTCAAACAAAACCTGTCTAGCTTGAGTTAAGCGATACTTTGAACTCGGGTTGGCCTCTTCAAAACTGAGCAAAAGGTAAATCGGTAAAGATGGTAGTTTTGTGCAGTTTTTGAAAGCTGGGCTAGAAATTTGGTAGGGATGCCGCAGCAAGAGTTACAAGTCACTAACTGCTAGTCTGATGGCTACAGTCTGAACAGCATTCTGTCAAGCACCAACTTCAGCACACTCTGAACCGGAGCACTCTTACAAGTGAAGAGGGAATCTCAAACTGTAGCAGATGCTTATTGTTCAGATCTGTAATTCTGTTGCAGAATATTAAAGTTCTTTTTTGAAACTCATTTTCTAAAGATGAAAAGAACTCTTAAGATCAGAAACAAACCAGTCAATCTGACAAAGTCTAATTTGGGGTCTAATTCTAAAGGACAACATTCTTCAACACACATACAAGTTTTACACAAGCTTTTTAAATGGCTTTCACATTTATTTTTCCTCTACATCACTGACAATACAATACAAAGGTGTCTGAATTTAAAATATGCATTTACTTTCCACTACAATGGATTTATCTTTCTAGCAGATGTTGTTTGGAATATCTAGTGACTGTAAAAGGTCTTGATCTAAAATGAAGACTAAACGTGTACCAATATCCTTTACACCCCCTTTTTTTTTTTCCCCTCCTTTCTCCAGTGAGATTGGTTTTTTGCAGATCTAGTTCCCATCATTGTGCACATCAAATGGGTGAAGCCATTTGTGGGACAGCCTTAAAGCTCAAACACCAGGCACCAAGAGGAAGTGTCAACATCACTGTATATTCTAAAGCAATACTGATTAGTGAACAGTGCTTCTGATCTCTAGGCCAAGATTCCTCAGCGTATCAGGTTTCCTTATTTGGAGGAATGGCTTATTTAGAAAACTGTAGCAATATTCCTCCTGGAAAACAATGAAGGCAGTTGTTTGAAAAGCAGAAGCTGACCTGGATTATCTGAGTGTCAGGGCAAGAACTTCAGCTGCTTGATATAATTTTTAGTAAGCAGTCCTGGAAAAGTGCAGAGCATTTATAATAACAATTGCACAAACATTCTACTAAGTTGTTGTCTGCTTGGCCTTTGAAAACCTCTGCTTCAAAACTGGAATGTTTTGAAGCCTAATGTAGGTATTAGTGTAGTATATCCCATATTAGTATGATGTCTTATTTGCACTGACTATTCTAACAGATTTGGACAATCCTGTATCCGCTGTAGCGACAGAAAACCTAGAGACTGAATACTGTACAATCAAGCTTTCAAAAATTTCACCTGTAAGCAGCTGCCTGCATACAAAAACCTCAGTCTTGTTCAGAGACTGACTTCACTTTTGTTACTTCACTCTCAATGATTTTTCTTCCAAACCCTCCCACTCATTTTCTTACACAAGTAACGGTTATTTGATTTCTCACACGCACATACCTGTAACACACATTCTGGTCTCTACCGTTACATAGTGTTCAGAAAATATAGTATCTGTTCTTCATACAAATATATAGAAATTAAAAACAGCTTAAAGATTTAAGAAAAGCAATTTGCCTTTTCTTGATAATTTTGAGGTTTTCTGAGGGTTTTTAATTGCTTTTGCTAGTAGCTATTTGATGCTTCTATGATAATTTATCTTTGTTCAGTATTAGTTTAGCAAGTCCTCTTCAACAGACTGCAAATGCTATAAAAAAAAAGTGAAACGAATCACACTTGTTTTGCAAGTTCAAAGCTACTTTTTAAAAAAAAAAAAATCAGACTGAAATCAGCTACAGCCATGATCAGAATTAAATTAACTTCCATCAAGAATTTAACATCTGGATTTCAATTAAGCTTAGAGTTAATTGTTAACCATCTTAACTCATAATTCATCAAGGAGTTAAAAAAAAAAAAAAAAAGAAAAAAGGGGGAGATCGGCCTTTGATGCCAGTTTGAAAGTTGCTGAGCTATTAATCAGTAGTTATCAGTTTGCCTTAGATGACTAAAACTCATTAATATAAACGAGAAGCCTGAAAGGATCACATTAGCGTGCTATCAGTTTCATAATTTACAACACTGAAATAGCTAAAATAGTTAAGCTATCACACACCGCATAGAAGGATAATTTGGCATCATTAATTTTATTCTGCCATTTGCCAAACATAATTGGGAACGATAGGGGCTTGTAAATCTGAGTTCCAGTAGCTTTCGCCCACATCCCCTTTTATTTTTTTCCCCAGAGTCCTGGCATTTAATGAATGAAATAGCACCAAAAGCATGCAAATGTTTTAATAACTTGTATTTTGGCTATCCACCAGTGCCACCCATCTCTGTTCCCCTTCTGCTCATCTCCAGAGGCCACATTATTCTGCGTTTAAGCCTCTCATCCACAGATACTCATCCGCTGAACCAAGCCTGCTTTTTGCTAAGGTGATTAGAAGATAAGGGAGCTGTGGAGTTGTCAGCAAAGATGCAGAGGATCTGAGCAGACATGACAGAAGCCGTTTAGCCTGAGGAAAGTTTTACATTCCTTTTGATTTCAGTGACTATATACTTCCTAAAAGCATAGTGCTGTGGCAATTATTTCCAAAGCTTGTTTTTTTGTTTCTATTGCCTTTCTACGAACAGGGTAAAAAGTCTCCTCTCATCATCTTCATTATGTACAATATGCCAGTTCTCAGATAAAGAGCTATTTACTGTTGGCCAGTTACTAACCAGCACACAACTTAGCTATTCGCCAGATCTATTTAATACTGCTCACTGGCCAAATTGTTCATTCTTAAAGGCACTTTTACACTTTTGACACACAAGGAATATTACGAAATGGAAAAAGTTTCTCCCTTGCTAGTTAAAAATAAAAAAATCTACTCTTTGATCATCAGTTTCTCAATTCAAAAAGTAATACCCCAGAATTAATCCTGGAAAAAAGAGAATCATATCATAGAATCATTAAGGTTGGAAAAGACCTCTAAGATCATCGAGTCCAACCGTCAACAAAAACAATGTATGTACCTAGTCATCAAATGGTTAACACACTAGATCTTGAAAGCAGTAAAATAATTTCTCTTTTTTGGTTAGATGTGCACTCAGTTTGTGTATATGGCTGACAGTGAGCAAGACAGCACTCTCTCCTCAGCCTTACTACCACTGGATCTCTGCCTTTGAGTAAGAGGTTAGTATTTAGCTGGTTCGTGAATAAAAAAAAAGTAATAAAAAGTAATCCATAAACATTAAATATGACTAATTTAAGTATTCAGATCCAACCTACCTCTGATTTCAGGCTTGCAAACATTTTAGTTAGTGCAGGGAAAGCAATTCTTAAGTAAATTCATGGGTGGATATGCCTATTCTAGTTAATCTTTGTTCCTGGTCACTGTAATTCACCTAAATATATAAGCAAAGCTTAAAAAAAAAAAAAAAAAAAAAAGAAAAAGGAAAAAAGGTGGTGTTCCAATTCCGGAGGTAGATAACCATATGCTGGATCAGGATGACGATTATCTACATTCAACCTAAAACTGAATTAGCCTTCAACTGCAGATAGACCCCTTGGATCTGAAAGGCTCCGTTAATTTCAAGGAATCATTCCCGATTTGAACGACTGATGGGGAAGAACAATTTATACCTGTGCTTTCTGAAGAGATGTCATTCACCACATAGAAGGAAAGCATTCACCTTTCACATTTTGTTACTTCACAGATCACCCCTTTAGCCTTTGGGTTGACATACTTTATAGAAATTCAAAACAACCATCCACTAAACTTATTTCATACTGCACTGAAGTCTTTTATGAAGCTCTTCAAAGAGCACTCTTATTCCAAAGAGATAAGAGAGTTCTTTTGTCACATTGACATATAGAGTTTATTATCCTTTAATGGAAACTTCATCATCTGTGGCAGTTTTGAACCTAAGGAGGTTGTGCTATTAGACACAAGAGACATGCTACTTTTAACTGTAAAAAGTTACAATTCAAACAGTTGTTTCCACTGTTCTTGATATATTGCAACGTTATGCAAGACATTTGCTCTTTTCTTGCATGCAACTTTCATCACAAGAACAATGAAATTAGAGTCCTCATTCAGAAACTTTTTAGTGAAAAAACCCCAATTTTTAAAGACAAAGGAAAAACAAGGGCTTTTCACAGCTATGGGTTCTGAAACTTGGTATCATTAGCTCTGCTTCACACACTGAGAAATAACGATCTGCAAGCCAATAAAGAACTAAGTCTAAAATGGAAGCTACTCTAGGGGATGGTTCAAAGCATGGAGCTGATGGAAAAATACCTCTCCAGGTTAAAATTAACCTTTGTGAATATTACTTTTAAGCCCCAGGTCAATGGTGTCTATCCATTAAGAAGTGTTGCCTAATTAAAAAAAAAAAAAAAAAAAAAAAAATTTACTTTTCACCTTGAATTAGCTTCTGAAATGTCTCTTACTTCCTACCTGCCCTGTGATTAACTAGGAGAGCCTCGCTGCATTCACATGCTCAGCAGCCTTTGGAAAGTGGACACTAGTTTGTCAACACAAATTCAGTGCAATAGGATCTTGGACAGCTAGTGATATAAAACAACTTAGTGATTCTTTTCTCTCTGCGTGTGCGTTCAAAACTTTTAGGGGATGGCACATTTTCCTTTCTTTAAAATTATACACTCAACAGCAATATAAATTTTACTCTAATTTCTTTTCAGTCCATCAGGTTACAACTCTATCCTTCAACTGGAAGGATTAATTGTTAAATCTCTCCTTGTGATGCGAGGAATCAGACTGTCCTGCGAAACCTCTGCAGGCAGCTGTGGCCAGCCGCCTGGACATAAAGGTACTGCTTTGTAGGCGAACATTTCCATGCTGCCCACAGCTCCTTAGCCTATGGGTTGAAGTGGCTCTGCCGCTGTAAGGTTTCTGTTCTCAGAACAGTACTTTACTGAGCTGTAAAGCTCATCACTTAGGAGACCCCAACAGACACACCTTAATGACAGCAAAAGGTTCTCAAATGAAGCTTCTAACCCAGGTTTTGATCATCAGCGATCACTAAAGACGAGCAGCATTACTTCAAGGTGATATTTTGTGCTGGCCTCTTTGTGGTACAGGTCTGCACGGTTAAAATTTGCACGTGCAGCTGAAGACTGCAAAGCCATTTACAAGGACAGATTCATTAGTATTCTCAACACATTTACACTGGAGACCACCATCCTGGAAACAAAGATGTGTTAGCAAAACTCATGTTACCATGTACAGTAATAGATTGGCTAGACTATTTATGATTCCTTTTACATTGGCATGGATTATGCATCAGGTGAAAAAAGTTATCATTTGCTCACTACTTACACAATCCATTCATAGCATATATTAAAATATAAGATGTTAAGGAGGGACAAATTTTTTCCCAGGAATTCACCAACACTGAAGCTTTGTTAGCCACAACTCCTTGGATTTACATAATCCCAGAGTTTGAAAAATGTGAAAAAGCATACAGTACCAGGGTGATGTTTGTGAAAGTATCTCAAAGGAATAATTTTGTAACCTCCTGACATTGTGTAAACACACTAGTCTTAGGGGGCTTTTTCAAAAGCTTTCGGTGCATTTTCACTCTGGCTAAGTAATATAGCACATACCAAAACATTCTGGGGGGTTAACAGAAACATCCCTTATTGTTCTATTTTATATAAAAACATGTTCAGTTAATAGTAGGAACATAATGTTCCTTCTAGCAATAGGAACTACACTAGTAGGAAAAGTATAAAACAATAATACTCCCACAGTAGTAGTAACTTAGTTTTGCTTGTTGTTTTATGAAGCGAGGTTCAATCTGACAAATTGCATGTAACTGAGATTCTGGAAGGCCCACAAAGTATTTTATTTTCATTAATATAATTGGCTGAAGGAAGACAGTGTGAGGGGGATTGTTCTGAGACCTTCAGAGTGCTTGCTGTACGAGCGAGGAAGAATTCAGCTTCATCTCCCAGTGATATGCTGGAGTTCCTGCGACTCTTCTACCCAAAGCCTGCATCTTTGCATGCAGCAGATACTAGAGCTGGACTTCAATAGATAAAAACAAACCTTACCAAACCTGCTTCCAACCCAATCATGCTTTACAATCACACGTGCACTTCAAGCCACAGTGCTACCACGATAAAGTGTTGGTAGCAGAACTGTCAGGGGTTAACAAAGAGGCTGAGAGATGAGTGCTAATTAGCATGGTCAGAATGGTATCCACACCCATTATTATTTTACACAGCATTGGCAATTCCTCATTACTATCACTTCTGACACTGGATACTAACTAGTTTCTTCAAGAAAAGATGAAGTTTTTTGATGCTTCTTTAAAATCACCTTTTTTCCTGCACTTGCACAGTAGGTTAAACAGAATCTAGGCTCCTCAGCCCACATAGTTACATTTCTTATCACTTGTGAGGATCCAAGTCCTGCAGAAGTGGAATAGGCAGTGTGAAAAATAGGATTAAGCCCTGGCCACGCCATGTAATCAAGCAGGTTTTGACATACAGGGAGCAAGTAGGGAGCATGTAGACAGAAAAATCAAAAAAAAAGAAGTCTGGAAAACAAGAGCTTCTGAAAGAAGCAATCTCTGTTCACAACACAGCCAAGCAAGCAAGAGGGGTCAGTGCACAGAGTGTAGTAGTTTAGTACAGGCATAGCCATCTAGATTTGGGCTAAAATTCAAGTTAGCGCCAGAGGTAAGCTTACTACTTGGACATACAATTAAAATCTTTGTCAGAAGATGAAATAGAGTTTGGGATGCGTGACATACTGGACTAAGGAATACAACAGAAAAAAGTGATATGCACTTTCTGGCAGAAGGAAAAAAATAAAGATGTATGAGGGAGAGGGAGAGGGAGAGGGAGATTCCAAGTATCAGTCATTAGAAGTGTCCCATTTTTAAAAAGTGAAAGATTCACAACCAAAATTTCACTACTGCGTTCCCCTGTGGTGTCAGAGAACGCAATGCCTCCCACAGCTACATCAGGTCTGCCAAATACATCAACTCAGCACGTATTCAAGTCAAGAGATGGCATTTAGAAATTGCTTACATGATACGCCTCGAATTCTTCTACTCTGGTACTGTCAATATAAGTCTGTTTGGAGTATAAATGCATTTTAGAAACATACCTGATGATAAAAGATGACAGCATCTATTTTAAATGCAATTATTATTTGAAAGGTGCTCATTATTGGTAAATGATTCCTCTTTGATAGAACTAGTACGTGCAACACACACTGGTATTCAACACTTCCAGAAGCAAACAGTTCTCTAAACTGCTAATTAATGTGATAACACAAGTGCTCCTCTCAGATACACTGTAATTAAATTTAGGGTCCATAAAGAATAAGCTCTACCATCTGTATCTGTAGAGAGGGAAGTGCTTTATTTGGACAGCGATGGGGACTTTTTTCTCTTTAGCCAAAGGGGGAACCCTCTAACAGGGGATTGCTTTCTGAGAACTTGAACCCAATGTGTTTATGCTGATGGTGTGTTATTCCCTGTCATGCTTAATGGGAAGTCTGTCAAGCTTTGTCTGCAATAGTTTGTTTGCAAATTTTCTTTTTTTTTTTTTTTTTTTTTTTTTAAAGCACTTGTGCCACTGTTTCCCCCCCCAGCAGTTCTGAATAATTGATGTGTTTTTACAAATTTTGTAATTAAAAGACCTACTGCAGTTACTATAGTAACAGGGACCTTTAGAAATCAACTAAAAAAAAACAAACAACAACAAACAACAAAAAATGGGGTTGATTGGTTGGCTTTGATCTTTTCTCTTTGTTGAGTGGTATTAAGAATATTCTGAAAGATAATCTTTTTTTCCTCAGCCGCAGAGTTCAGTTATATTTCAGGGCTTACACTGTGTAAGAATTAGTATTCATCAGCAAGCCACGGCATAAACGTAGACAACTTTCTGTATGCTATTTTCTTTCTGGGAACAACCCTAACAAATGCAGAGCAGCTCCACTTACGCAATTTTAAGATAGCCTTACTGAATTTTTACCACCGCTTACTTAGCATTGAAATCCCCACATAGAAAAACTCTCAGCAACGATGCACATTTTAGTAAATATTCCTCCAAAAATAAAACCTAATTCAAGTTAAAGAGCAAAACTCAGTGCTTATTAATTTCAAAGCAAGGTTCAACTGTTAACTTGTTTTATTGCAAGTGTTCGCTTTGGTTTTGGTTCCACTAGCACCTGACTCTTCAAGTTTCAGTTTGAAGAGTGTTTCTAGTTGAAAAATTACTACGAAGCCATGATAACCTCTTACTCAACAGCTCTGTTCCTTCTCATACTGTGCACAGACAGAGCCAGATCATCAGTTCTTAGGGCACAGATCAAGCCTTTCTTGCTTCTCCGTTCTGCTAGCAGTTTAAGAATCAATGCAAAGGAGAATGTGTTTATGCTGATCATTGTATTTTAACTATGCTGACAGACAATATAAGCCCTTGTATACTAACATCACAGTATGTTACCTTGGAATAACTCCTCCAACACAGAAAAGGAATGGTAGTACCTGTGCAAGTCACTTTGTCTCAATACTTCAACTTGACCAGGTTTTTTTAGTCACTCAATTTATATCTAGTGAAAAAGAAGAAAAGAAAAGAAGGGGGGAGGGGGGAGGGAATCACACCAGAAATTTTCACTAGGAAAAATACTCCACCAGATATAGAGTACAAGCCACAAAGGAAAAGACCACAACAGTCTGGATCATAGGCACATGAGAAGGATGAGATTATATTTACCAAGTTCTATCTTATTGCACCTAAACACAGGTGTTGCTTGCTTTGGGATACAAACCCATCAACAACAACGTAAACACAACACAATGCAGTTGCCACCCACATTGGAAGGGCATAATTTGCACTCCAGAACCTTTCTTGGGAAAGGATGAACCCAGCTCAGTTCTCAGAGGCTATACACAGAGCCAAGTTTGGACTCTGTTGCAAGCAGCYACCTACAACATGGTTACAATTTGCAGTGATGAAAATGAAACTTTTTTCCCCATAAGAGACAATTACCTTTCATTAAGCTCATCATATTATTTATTGGCATCTGCTTGAAAAATACCTCTTTTATGAACAATTGTCTCATTTCCTTGCAGAAGTAAGATGAAACTATGAATCTGAATGTCAAAATACCATACCTATCCAAAGATATGGGAAGTTTTGCACATCTCTTGTGTAACCACTACCCTATGGCAGCATGGCCCCATTTGGTCCTCATCATCAATCATGCCTAACCTACAAAACAGGACCACTCCAGGGAAGTCTTACTTCCCCAACTATGCAGACATAAGCCTACTGGAAACTCCTGTTTTCCTTAGAAGAAAACTTAGGTGCCCAGGCAACCAGGCAGACTGGGGAGGAGGTGGAGAGATGCACACTCAAGTCCTGTCCTGCCTTGCGGCAGGAACATCAGGAAGGTGTTAGACCCGATCTGCAAGGCACACCGGAGAGTTAATCCACCCCACAGCTTACGCATAACCAGCAAGACCAACAATTTAAAATGATGTGGAATCATTTTTCTCCAGAGGAAGAGAGATCTTAGAAGAAATTTAGCAACAAGGAAATTCAGCCACTCATAAATCAATAACATTTCCAGAGGTTTAGCACATCTTATGAAAATCTGTTCTTTAAAATACCTAATTTAAGACCATTGTAACAAGTTTACTAAACCAGGTAAATTTATGGTAAATTTTATGAAAAAATTCATTTACAGAATGAGCCTAAATTTCCATGCAGAATTTGATTTTTACCTAACATAACCAAGTTTACTAAGTAACTAATTTTTATCGGTCTGAAGGGCCATTGCTTAAAACAGGTTTCACTGCAGGTAAGAGATAAGTCCAGATGTTCATTTCAGATACACCACTGTAACTAAGATGAACATCAGATCCATTTGATGAAGTTAGAGCTTGATGTGAAAGTAATAAATTGCAACCTTTTGTTTTATATTTAAGTTATGCTAGTGAACTTCCTCAGACCTTTGGATTTTTATAATCGTAATTGAAAAAGAAATATGATGCAGAACTGATTAATGTCAGAACCTGTTTCTACCTAAGCTAAAACGGTTCTTATTTAATGCAACACTAAATTGTGTTCCAGTCCTAAAAGGAGCCATAAACACAACAAAGGATCAGTTTCATGCATTGATTTTTTTTTTCTTTTTTTGGTAAAGTTTTTATAAAATAGACAGTAATGAGCTCTTTCTGCAGCCCCACACATGCAGTAGGCATAAAAAGAGAAAAATGCAGTAGCAGGTGTATCCCCCTTCATCTTCAGCATCTACCATAGGGCAGTAAAAACTGAAAACTCTTCTTCTGGGAAGAGCCAAATGGAAACAGACTAAGATTTCACTTTCAACACGGAAAGGAGTTTAGTAACCAATTCATGTGTGATGCACTGAGAACTTGCTCGATCTGAGAAGGCGGCCCCCATTCTTGACTTACTCAGCTGCAGGAGCATGCCTCTCCAGCAAAATTCACTGCAAGACCTCTAATCATAATAATTGTTTCTTAAAATAAATGGTTAACAATCTATGACCTAAGAATAGCACAACCTTTTGTCCATAAGTCTCAAGCAGACCACCCTCTAATAGCTACTCAATATCAGAAGGAATTTCAGGAAGACAGCATCCCATTTCTTGTTTGGAGATACAACGAAATGCTGAAGATGCTTTGCTGTGCCGTGTCCCCCCTCCACTGTTTGTGGGCTGTAAATTCATGTAGTCCTGTGGTTGCTCTAAGAACTTACCCATTTTGCTGCAGTCTCATACCAGCTGCTGTGCTGGCCAGAGAGCACAGAGAACAGCATATTCAGGACACATCTATTTCAACTCTTGATGAGCTGGCAGAAGACCTAAACTAACACCACACCTGTCCATTAGGTAGCACCACAATATCAACTGAGACATTTTTTAGGATTTTTCTTTCCAGTTTTGCCACTTTGTTTTTTGTGTGACTATAAACAAATAACTTCTCCTGCATATGTTTCAAATTTTCCTTTTTTATTTTAAATTTGCAATATTTTTCTGCCTTAATAAGGTGCTACAAGGCTTATTTAGTATTTGTAAAACACTAACAAAAGGTCCTTTATAAAAATCACAAGTTATTTATTATAATAACACTAAGCTTCATAGCTCCTGGCTTGAGTCCTTGAAATATTTTGTAAGCAGGGTGTGAAGTAGAAGCAGCATACCGAAACTCTTGTGTGTCATCTTCTTCACAAGAGCTTCTCCACCTCTTATTACACTGCCTACAGTGCTTAGTGATCTGTACAAACACATAGTGAACTAATACAGCTTCTCAGTATAGCTGAAAGGGAAAAGAGAGAGGGTTTCCTCATGTGCATGGTATGCCCTAATTCTACTCAGCTGTATAATATTTTAAAAAAGAACGATGACAAGCTTTCTGACGTACCCGGCAAGAGTCATCATGAATGTGATACAAACAGAATCCAAAAATAGATGGCTATGTGCTTCAGAAAGAAAGAGACCTTCCCATAATTTGCAATAAGGAAACCACCTTAGCTTATCATAAAACGTAAGTCAGACTGCTGCTGGGCAGAGCAATCATTTGTCACCAGACAGGTATGTGTAGGTTGTTGCTGGATGCGATCTATGGTGAGCTGCACAAACATGTTTCTGTAATGAGTATGCACAGTGGTTTGCTTTTCTACAACATGGAAATGTTACTCAAATGTGGGTGACTGCGCAGTGAGAAGTATTCCTTAAAACATTTCATCATGATACACTAAATTTGTTTCTGACAGAATGCCACAGCTGAGCAGAATGTAAATCCTTCAAGTTAACTGGCTACTTGTATTTTCACTGCTCTCCTTGATGACTGTCTCAACCTACAAGGCTAGAGAGAAAATATCAGACAAGCAAGCTGTTAAAGTTGTCAAAAGTATTCCAAACACCAGTGATTTTTACTGCAGTAAGGTCTTGCAGTTTTTTGTTATTTTCATTGAAGGCATGATGCTCATGGTATAAAATCACTGTTAAAAAAATCTCATCATCGTCTGGTGCTGTGCTGAGCGCATCTTGCCCTCTGTAATCACAAGCTCTAAAACTACAGCTGGACAGYGGAGGACACGGGGGGAGCACAAAAGCTCAAAACTTAAAACAGCCAGAATATCTAGAATTCAATCCCAGCTCTAACACTGACTTGAAAGGCAGCCTTGGACAGTTCAATTGAATTTTCTGTGCCACATCAATACAACGGGTATGGTGCTGTACTATTAGCAGCAATATTCAAATTAAATGAAGTCAAGCCTCACTAGAAAAAAGATAGTTTTGCTTGTGTTGGAGTCACTATCTCATAACATGTTTTTATTTTCCTAAAGGGATCTGCTTTCTTTTTCCTTTTTTTCCTAAAGGGATCTGTTTTCCTTTTCCCTTTTCCAACAGAACAGCCCTAGCAGTGAATGCAAGTCCCATGTTTTCAAGCCTTGGCTATAGCTTGTCACGTTTATTCACCCACAACCTTCCACATACTATTACATTGACATAGGAACAATGGGGCCAAACCCGGAGAGATTTGCAAACATTTTGATTGCATCCAGTGATTAAGTATTACCAACTGGCCATTCAGACAACATAAAAACAGGAATATCATCTGATCCTTCATTTGGAAAGCAAGAGACACCCCTAGTCCCCCCYGCTCAGTTCTGTGCTCTTCGTGGGATGCTACTACAGAACTCACTACAGTGAGTACAGTATACTACTGCTATAGTGTTATACTGGAACAGTAAATCCTTTCAGTGCTGGGTTCCCTACTGTTTGCTCATAATAATTCTCATTCTCAGTCATCCTTTCCTTTTTTGGGTAAGGAGTATGAAGTAGGGGAATAATTTTGAGCAATTTTTTTTGCAATCTCTACTTCCTTATGAGTTTCCAAACTGCAGTCTGTATTCACACCCCAGCTCTTCCACAACATGTAAGAGCAAACCTTATTTTTAAAAGAACTTATGTATCTGTATTTTATTCACAAAAGAAAATTACATTTGTTATAAGCGTATGGGGTTTTTGTGTTTAGTAAGCATAGGTTTAAAGTCAAGCTGCTGTTAGTAGACTGTTACTGGTACCAGTTAAACAGGTTTCTCACAATGCATTGTAACATGCTTTCCTATTGAAACTGTTTAAAGCACATTTTATTACCAATTTCTTAATTTTGTTATTTATGATAAAACCGTAAAGATGAAACCCCTCATTTTCAAAGTCAGAGCTAAAGTACATACCCAAATTCATAAGCTGTTATAATTAAGAACAGCTGAGCTGCAAAGAAAAAAATTACAACAGAATGAAAGAGAAAAGTGCCAAGCCAGATCAAAGAAGTGAGTGAACAAGCCTAGAAAGACCTATTTAGCTAGGAATCTAAACAGCTTCTCAGACAAATAATAAGAGATCCCACTGCAGTCAGAACACAACATACCTTCATCCTAACACTGCATTTCTACTGTGAGGGCATTTTCACAATTATCAGTATTCCTGAAGAATGGGAGGGGGGCACCGTCTACACACAGTCATGGTCTCAGAGACCTTTAAAACCAGTTGGGTGTATACCCACATTTAGGAAGCAATGGTCATATGCCAGTTGTCCAGGCTAGCCACCTCCTGTTGCGACCCCAAATCATTCCAGCTACTGACTTGTATTTAAAACATTTTGGTTGCAATCTCTCAGATTAATTTATTCCAAGATGTGCACAGCGCACAATAAAAGAGAACTTTTTGCCCTTTGCAGTCCAAAACTCAAGCCCCACTGTCTCAGCTTCATTGCTTTAACGGTCATGTTTTGGGGAAGGCTTTTTGGTATTTCTGCTCATAGAAAAGAGGCACCAGATACCCACAATGAGATACGTTTCTGATCCAACAGTAGTTGTAAGTACACAGCGTGCTGGATAAAACCTGCCAAGTTCCCTCTTAATCTTAATGCTCGGGAAGGGAAAGGAATTAGCAGCAAGACTCAGTTCTGCAATGAGAAAGGTTTAATTAATAGGTTTCAGCATAATGCAAAGGTGGTTTCTCTGTAATCACTTCGCTAAAGTCTGGGACCAGGAGAGACTGGGAGAAGCTCACTCTTTCTGTCTGGCTTTACAAGCAGTATACCTGTACAAACCAGCAACTGAGACTCACATCACAAACATCCCACTAGCTAAATCCCAGGACACAGATGACTAGTCATACAGGGAGTTTGCATGAGGTTGTACTGCTTTATGAAAGGGTTTCACTAGCACACATTTCAGATGACTTGAAAACTCAAGTGGCTTCCTGAATAATGTGGCTGGCCCAAACTCATACCAATAAAACTTTTATATCGGACCAAAGTGCCACCTAGTATTTTAACATGACATACTATGCAGGGAAGCTGTTTTAGAGAGCTTTAAATGCTATATATTTGTTCTACTTCCTCACGTCTCCAGTGATTCCATAACTGCCAGGAGCAAATGGTACCCAGCTGTACAGTTAGACACAAATATGAACATTTCTCAGGTCACTTTTAGGGAGTTAGCTATTAAGCATAAAGACAAGAAGCCTGCTGTAACCTCTTTTCCACTGATGTGCTCTGTCTAGCCAGAGAAAGCAAT
The DNA here is from genome assembly GCA_035582835.1 of Phoebastria nigripes. Classification (NCBI taxonomy): domain Eukaryota; kingdom Metazoa; phylum Chordata; class Aves; order Procellariiformes; family Diomedeidae; genus Phoebastria; species Phoebastria nigripes. The sequence goes on along the minus strand of JAYKAV010000478.1, from coordinate 283,319 downwards.
GGCCCACTTCTTGACCTGTATTGCCTATAGGGCTCCTCTGTGGCAAATATACAGCCTGAACGTGATTTCAGGTATGTACTTCTAAATTAGCAGAGCTGTATCCAGCAGCACATCGCAGAGCAGGCAATCCTGGCTCTCAGCCCTCTTCAGCTTCCGAATCCTTGTGTGCAAGAAATGAAAGAGCTGGTCACATCCGCAGAGTGGAATGAATTAGTTACTCACAAAAGATAACATTTTACTCGCTGAATAAGAAAGTGCTGAAAACGTCTGCGTTTCTGTAACGTGAGTGTGTGTTTAAGAGTCCCCTCTGGATAATCTGCATGTAAATGAGGCAACATTTGTTGCAAGTATCTCTGGAAACTTAAACTGGCTACACATTCTGAAAGTTAAGTAAAAACAGAACCATGGGAGAGAACCCCTAATTACCACATAGCGAGGGTACTGATTAAAACCATCAGGGCAGGGATCCTGTGTTTCATTAAATAAATACACCAAGTTCAGCTTTATTGTTATTTTAGCTGATGAAGGAAAAATAAAGTCTACCTCCGCATGCATGAAGTTACCTAAATACAAAGACTCACTGGCAAGAGACTTAGAATAGTGCAGGATTTTCTCCTAATGTTTGTATTTAAGTAGCTCACTACAGTTACTTGGGTTAATATGAAATACTGAAGCACAGTTAACCTCTGGCATTTCAGCATTCTATATGGAGCCATTTCTTTGGATTTCACATAGCAGGGTGTAACTAACAAATGCAACATTAGAATACTATTTTAATCATTTTTGAACTAAAAGCAGAGAAGAACTAGAGAGCATTTTGGTATAACACCACCTCATTTATTCTCTAGCTTATAGGGGATTTTGCTGCTTTCTGGCTACTGCATTGAGTATTCAAAACTGATTGCCAAGAGCTTGAGCAAACAACCTTAGTGAGGTCATTTCTGGGTAGCAATTTCACAGAGGGTTTACTTCAATTAGAGACAGACAGACATGAATTTGTATGTAGGAAGCAAGTTTCCTCTTGCTACTAGCAAACTCAATTTAGTTACACTACTCAAGACAGGAGAACACCATTTTCTGGGTATACCAATATTTGCAGTCTATACCTCATTGGTAAATAAAATGTATTAGGCAGGATTATCTCTGCTGACATTTCCAGAATTTACAAGTATGTCAAAAAGATGCCTCTGTACTCTTTTTCCACCAGTACTGCCAGCCTCAGAGGGGACCCCACATCCAGAACTGATACTGCTGGCTCATGGGATCCAGCCTCTTTGAGGAACRTTTCAGCATAATCTCAACATTTTCATGGAAGAGGAAGTGACAAGTCTCATCAGTTATTTTTACTAATTACTTAAGAGCTCAAGTTTTGTTATTAACTTTGTTCAGCTCTTGAACAGAAGCTCTTACAGAGTAACTTTCGGTGTCCCGGTCTCCACCCCACCCTCTTCAAAATTTTATAAACTAGAGGCAAAATAAACGAAAGATGGAAAAAAAGGGAAGAAAGCAGTATGGGTACACTGAAACTTGCACAGTCACCAGCATTGTTATTTTAATTGGCATAAAATTCTCTTCAACTGCTTGCCCATATATTATTAGTCCGTTAATTTTTGTAGGTGACGTCCTGTTTTTAAGGGTTATGTAAGGCTAAGACATAATCCAGTACCTGTTTTCTTGGGTAGCTGGCGTAAGGAAGAAGGGGCAGCTGGTGTTTAGAGCCACATTTTCCAAAGAAATATTGAATGAGTCTTTGGTTCATGAATGCTCCACATCATAATGCAGTAGGTAGAGAAACTAAAATATTTGCTTCTCAGTTCTCCACTTGCATAGAGCAGAGCGACTCAATTTTCCAAGCACATATAGGCAGCATTCAAGTAAGTGACTACGACTTCAAAAAGGGCAGTCAGTGATAAAGAATGACAACAAATCTAACGCTGCAGCCTGCTATAACCAACAGATCACACTTTCCCCATCTCCTAAGTTTAAAATGATTGGCAGGTTGTGCCTTCAACACTGGCTGGGGGCAGGGGGGACAGGAAGAGTGGAGGCGGGGGACAAGAAAAAAAAAAAAAAAAAGAAAAGAAAAAAAAACCAAACCCACACACCCACACTGAAACCTGAGACTAGATCTCAGGCAGAAGCAGATCTCATGGCCAGACTTCAAACTCTTGATTTTGAAAAGGTATCTGGACAGTGAAAATACTGATATTCTCAAACACTGCAATAACATTGACACCATAGCGCTAACTCAGTTGAGGGAGCTAAAGGAGTTTGCAAGAAGCGTGTATTGATATTCGACTGCCACACAGAAGACTTTAGGGATTTTTTTGTTGGTTTGTTTTTGGTTTGGGTTAGTTTTTCTTTAAATTTTAAAACATCAGAAATAGTTTTGACTTTACAAATGGCTAAAAGGGAACTCAAGAATCACTGCTTGTAGTAGCAAGAAGCTCAATCTCCAGTGATGAAGTCACTTCTCTTCAGAGACTCCCTAGAGCAAGTGATGCCTCAGTTTCGTGCTCTGGCAGAAAGAAAATTCTGCATTTGAAACCTCTCTTTTGCCATACTTCTTCATCGCGCATAAAGCCACAATCTGGCCCACTACAGAGTGTCAAGTCTAGGACTTCAGCAACACCAGGACATGTCCCTCTCCAGCAGGGAGTGCAACAGTGGTTGCAAGTAGTAAGCCTGGACCCAATCAGTCTGGGCTCATTCTTGCTTTTGCCACAGGACTGTCATATAATGCTTCATCCTCCCACGCTTATTTCTGTCCGACTGCACTGCAAGTTCTCTGGCCCAAAGATGATGCCTAATAAAGCGCTGGCATCCAAGCCAGGGCAAGCCTGCTACGAAGGCAGGGTTTCCGGGTGTTTCTCTAGTACAAACGACAGCATGCCAAATCATCAGAGATCAGGTGACACTAACAGTGTGAGGCATTCTGTAAGTGACAGGGGACATGACGGCCACTGACAGCTAAGTACGAATGCGTGGTCACAAGGCAATGTAACACACTTGTTTGCGAAGTTCTTTCATTCACTGATCTTTAGGTACTCTCCAAAAGGTTAGAGGCATCATTAGCTTCATTTAATACACGAATTAAAAACAGAGACACAGAAAGAGAGAAAAATCACATGGCCAAGAAGTTATACAACAGCTCAGTATCACAGAGAAGCCAAGTCTTCAGAAACCAGACAGGGGTCAGAAGACCTGGGATTGCCAACCGCTTTGGAGCAAGCCTCCCAATTGCTGCCTCCTGCTTGCCAGACTTCTGCCTCTTCATCTCTGGAGCTCTGCCACAGCTTCCCTGCACTCTGCCTGGGAAGAATTCAACAGCAGTTTCTAACCAGAAAGGCTTTCCACACTCAAGGTGAGGCAGAGATGATGGTAGACCACATAATATACAGTACTGTATGTTATGTATACAGTATTCATTTGGCAGAGTAATAATGAGCAGAGAACGCAGGAGCTCATAGTGGGGATCATATTGTTTAATATCTTCATAATCAGCCCCAGCAAGTTTGTGGGTAACACTGTTTTAGGCTCCCCACTTCAAGAGGGATGTGGATAAACTGCAGAGAGACCAGCAAAGGGTCTCTGCCTGAAAACAGTCAGGGACCTACAAAGCACACCCTTCAAGGAGAGGGCAGGGGAGCTGGGCTTGTAAAGGCTGGCTGTAAGGATGCTAAGGGCCAATTTAAAAGAAGCCTACAATTATTGGAAGGGTAGCTACAAAAATTATGGAGTCAAATTCTTCTCAGGAGTGCCAGATGGTGCACCAAGGGCACTGGCCACAAACTGTGGCTTGGGAGGCTCAGGCTGGACATTAGGAGAAACTTCTTCACTAAAAAGTGAGCAGGTTGCTCAGAGAGGCTGCAGGATCTACCACATGGACGTTTTCAAGATTTAGAGAGGCAAAGCCATCGCTTACTTGACCTAGTTCTGGCAGGAGTCCAACTACGGGTGGGAGATTGGACTAGATGATCTCCAGGAGCTCCTCCTAACTAGCATTTCAGTCATTCTAATGTGACCAAGTAGTTATGCAGTGCAGCCAAGATTTCCAGCTCCCAAAGTATTCATTTATATTCCTCCTCCCACCCCTTCTTGGGTCTAATTCATAAGCTCACAGTACTTTCACAATGAATGAATCAAAGATACTTAAAAAAACCAAAAAACCCCAAAACACTAAGCGGTGAACTGCTAGCCAATGCAACTTCCCTGATGTCAGTGGGGATGCTGAATGCAACAGACCACGTATCCATGACATTAATGAAAAAAGCCTACAAGACATACCTATATTAAACACTTCATTCCTTTCTTAAGTGCTGCTTTTGTCTTAGCTTGTCATAAGCTGAGGAAAAGATAGGGAGCACATAATTCACTGCCCATAAAAATAAACTTAATATTCATTAAAGGCCTGAACATTTTGAGCAGAACCAAATACTTAAGCAATGCTTAATGCCTTCAACACCACTGCCTGCTCTGTCTGAATGTTCTTACCAAAGAGTGGCTGATTACTTGCATTAGAAAGTTGAGGCCAAAGAATAATGTCTCCCAAAGCAGCCAATGGGGGGGGTGGGGGAATCTGTGAACAGCTGTGTGATTGCTGCACAACAGTTGTGGGAAAGCAGTGCAATAAGGTCAGATTCTGATCCATTACATCACTGTGCATTGAGACAAGCTCTAATGCAGACAGAAGCCATTACAGATGTAAAATAAGCTCAGAGTCCAGTCCACAATCTGTAGGACAGACAGCAGAATAGAGTCATTTGCATAGCTACATGAATGCCATTATTCAAACAAAATTATTACCAAGTTTTTCTTGACCTCAGCTACTCACTGCAACAAGCCATGCGTATTTTAAAAGAAGAGGCAATTCAGACCCCAAGAGATCTCATTCTGGTTCACCTCATATGCTTCTACTAACTGTTACATCCAATTAAGGCTGCCAGTTTTATGAACTACTAAGTATTAAAGAACACCACAAACCTGACTGTCCCCTCCCAATAAAATGAAAATGCTGTTTGACTACCTTCCTTAAAAGCTGAATGAAAGCTTGATCCTGTGGTTATGATTACATTTTGGTTTGCAGGAATAGCCAATTGTATTATGCTCCTATGCAGTCATAGAGCAGGTTTCTGACCAAATCATTCAAGCTTTTCRAAAAGTCACCTACTGATCCCCTCCTCCATCTCAAAACTAATCTAGGTTTTAATGGTTGATCCATTTACTCACAGTACTCAAAAATCTCTGCAACAAGTTAACATGATTATAACGTAGTAAGCTCTTCTGATACCATTACGACTACACAGGGGATATATAAGACAGACACTGCGCCAAGGAACTTAGAGCCTAAATACAGAATTGGTTCTCTTGTAAAATGAGAGTTGGGATTTTCGAGGGGAGGGGAGATGGAGAAGTTAGTTTATTCCTCTTTTTCCCCCCCTCCTGAAAGACTTGCAGGAAAGCGAGGCCTTTTGTGTTGGCAAAGATTGAACAAAGAGAAGAAGCCACTATCCCAGGACAAAAATTTACACGTGGCAACTATGGAACAAGATGAGAGTTCACAGCGGTTCTTTATTTGTGCAGGTATTTATCCTGCCGCCTTCTACTCCTAAAAATGAGTAAAAGGAAAGCCAATACTTCAACAGGAATCCATTTTGGTTTTGCTCCCTATTAAAACTTAATTTGATGCTCTTAACCTGTAGATCTGAATACACAACATATTTCTTAGCATCCCTGACATTCTGAAATGAACAACAGACACAAGAAGTTTTTTTTTAAATAATAAATTAAGGTCAAGCTAAGTGATTAATGGTTTCTTTAATGTGTTATGCTGATTTTGTTCCAAAATAAGCAGCTGCTTTATATAAACTGCTTCATTTCTCTTCAACAGCAAATCACAAAAAGTAGAAGAAATCACTCCCACACGAATCTTTTAAAGCTCATGTTATTCATCACATAACAAGCACAGAAAGTAACCTGTAGCCCCTGAACAACAGAAAAGTGTCCTCAGATGAACCAGTCCTATACAATGAATACTATACATTTTTACAGATATTCACTGAGCAAACTCCTTAGTAACAGTTAAAAAAATAGCAAGGTTAGGAGTGCAACTGATTCTTAATTCATATCAATATTCAGACCCAAAAGTCAAATTAGAATTTGTCTAGCAATCCCTAATTAAGACAAATCAAATACAACTCTTCTGTCCTCTTCTAGAAATCACTATGGGTGACAAAGTCAGATGAAGCTAGCCCATGCAAGCTCCATGAACATTTTTAAGCAAGAAATATTGTATGTCCCCCCACAACTGGCTCAAGGGACTTGACAACAAAAGATCTTGTACCTCTAAGCAAAACACAGATTGAAAATACAAGTGACAGTAGCTTCTCACAATTGTGGAATATCAGAAGGAGCTATAATCCACAACAGATTGGTCAAATCAGCCTTACTCAATCACTCGAGCACTTCTTTGTTATGTACTCTCATCAGAAAAATACTTGGCAGTGTTCACATGTAAATCAGCAGCAGCTTTTTGGACCACTTCTTTTAATGTAGAATCAGCTCAAACTTTTCAGAATTATGATGTTTCGCTAGAACGCTTTTCAGAAATACAATGCGCTGCTGAAGACTCAGGCAGATGGCTTGGCTGAGACAGTTTGCAATTTGAAAATTATCTCCAGTCAGATTTTATTTAAAATAAAAAAATAAAAGTCAGCAAGTCTTTTTGAGATTATATTACACACCAAAAAGCAGCAGTTACTGGAAGATACAGGGTCATGAAATAGACTGCCTCGTTCACTGATCCCAGCCCCAGGGTTAAATGCTGCCTAAGTTATTTGATTTATAAATGGGATTAATTGGTAGCTTCAGTCTCATTCTTGGCAGATACATCACCATTGCATCCAGCAATATTTGGCACTGCAACACACAGACCTCACCTTATTCCTGTTCACAGTTCCACTCTTCCATGCAGCTGAAAAGGGACTACATACACAACTAAGGCAAACAGGAAGCAGTTCTTACAGCCAAATAAAAGCTATGGTTGGAAAATGCCCGGAGAACAAGCCACCCTCTTGTATGGTTCCCTTCAGTCAGAATTAAAAACCACAGATGGGCCTGTGAGAAAAAGTTTTAGTTCAGGTTTTTGGCACAAGAAGTTTACTGAGCTCCTACTCTCTCAGTCCAGAACGTGTCACTAGCATGACACTCAGTGTTGTTTTGTCRTTATTTTTTAGTTAAGAAGCATCTTCCATACAAAGATTAAATTAGCAACTGATGGAGAAATTATTCTCCCCCATCGTCCTTCAAGGGAGCACCAAGTTGACCAGTTGCACACTACTCTAGACCACTAGAAGCTTTGCAAACAGCACAGTTCATTACCTGTAGATTATTATGCTTACTCTCTCATTGACAGATAAAAAAAATCTGTTTGCTCTCCAAAGCAAGTCACCCCAGTATTCCCTGTTTCAACCTATAGTTCAAAGAAAAATACACTGATAACTCTGACGCTATGATCTACCCAGTGCTAGAAAGCAACCCAGCTCCGCTAACCAAACACCTTCTGTGTCCCTGTCTCTTGGCAGACCATACACAGAGCCTCCTACAGCTATACTCTGAACTCTGTATGTTCGACTACTACACAGAACCCAGGCCTTGTTCCCCAAAAACAAAAGCAAATCCCAAAGCAGTGGTGAGTCCAGGGTAGGAAGTGGAGGCAGAGGGCTGCTCTTCTGTGTGACATGCTGAGAAAAAACTATGTGTGGTTACTTCATGTGTGTCAGAGGCCTGATTCTCCACTGCTTTACTCTTCTTTCAAACCAGCGTGTCCAATTAAGCGAGGGTTGAATCAGGCCCCTCATATATAAATGGATCATTTGAAGTTATACATGTTACTTTACATGGAAAAAATTCAAGCTTTTAAAAAAATGAGCATATAAAATATAAAAAGATATTTGAAGTGCGCGTGCGCGCACACACACGCAAGCCAGTTTTACTTTGCACTGCCTGTTCAGTAGAACAGATAGCCTGTTCTCTGACTCTCTTTTAACTGCAAACCTTATACTAGCTGTGTATATTTTGGACCCTTTCCCATCCTACCATGATTTCCTGTCTGAGTCTGCAGCCCGTGGCAACAGCAGAAAATTGGAGTGCAGGGTTTGCAGATGGTGGTAGGCCAAATGCCCTGTGCCAATTTAGTATCTTCTTCCGTAACATATGCATTATCTAGGTCTTGGCTATATGGCAAGAGTTACCTTCATGCTAATAAATTATATTCATTTTAATTTATAAATTGTGCTTGCCTTAGGGAAGCTCTGGCCTTCTGCAGTGAACATAAAAAAACCACAATCACACAGCCTTACATATACATCATCATACTGTAAAAGGAAAATGATATTCTGAACTGCTGTCAAGGTAGAAGAAAATTCACACAGTTTTATCACTCAATTCCAGCAGGTCACAGGTCACTGCAACTGTTTAAAAACAAAGCAAAACAGTCCCCTCCCCAAATTTATTGATGTGCAGCACATACATCGTCCCACAAAATAACCTATGACGAAAGCTGCATTTCCACATATCAGCAACAAAAATACGAGACCCAAGATTACATACACAGGGAAAAGGTGCCAGAAACAATTCCAGGGCTGCTCTCCATCGGGAAATGTAGTGTTAAACATGAATCTTCCTTGAGTGGCTTTAATAAGAGACTCTGCACCTGGCATTGCCCTGAGATAATGGGGCTGGGGGGAAGGACACACTTTTTTCAAAGAACAGCATTAACAAGAACACACCAGTCACCCACGTCGCACTCACTGGCGCAGCTACAAAACTACCTCAGTGTACAGATGCTTTAAATCCCTCCTGCCCCCAGCACACACAACAGGACATCCAGGTTTTCCATGGAATGAATGGTCACCATCAAAGCTTCTCCCACCTCGAGGTGTAAAGCCCCGAAGTTTATTACAAAGTACTAAAACAAAACTACCTCAGACAAACACGTGGCCTCAATCCAAGTGATTTCAGCAGAAGAGCCCAGGCAACTGCTTCAGAAAGAATCCAGTCTTTTCTGATAAGCAAAATCATTCCTTTGCTATTGTAAGGAATCACAGACTAAAATCCATCAGCTACTGCTTTATCTCATAATGAAGCTCTCTGGTCTCTCAGCACTGGTAAATAAACACACTGTATTTTTTCCCCCTCGAGCCTAGTTCACAACTCTGATCCATTTTCTTGACTTTCTGCCTTTCTCTTCTCCTACCTACACCACCAGGTAGAAGCATTATTCAGAATCAAGAGATTCACAAACCTATTCCAGATACCGATCAAAACCCCATTAAAGCTAATGGAAATTATTCCTTTGGCTCCAGCAAGATTAAACTTCAAGGTAAGCAGCACTTCTCGCATGGATTCTGAGCCTGCTTTCAGTAGCAGCTCATTGACAACAATCTGACAAATTTCCTACTTGATGATCTTACTGTCATCACCCTCAAGTATCTCATAAGTTCAAACAAAACTGATACTCACTCAAGCCAAAATTTCCACGTATACTGCCAAAGCATAAGAGAACTTTTCATAACACTTCCTGGGGAAGGGGGGCGGGGAGAGAGAGAGCACGCACACGCACGCCCATAGAAAAGCTTTAGAAGTCTTTATATACTGACAATAGAATGAGATGGTTTATTAAAAACAACTAATAAAGATGGTATGTCTTGGTTGCTACCATTATAGTTTTCCATCTTCTTCCCACCACTCTAAGTTAAACTATCACTTCAGTGAAAATATCCAAAGACGCCTTATAAATTTGATATAACAACTTAAAAGTACCAGAAACCATACTAAGACCATAATAAAACTGTATCAGTTCAACTCTGGAGCGATTTTTATGATCTCTAGACTAAACAAAACTGCCAGCGCAAATTGAGTGCAAAACAGGGTCAGGGGTGGAGGGAAGATAACATTCAAACCAAAGAGCAGAAATTCAATGTGCAATTAACCAGAAATTATATCCACCCCCACAGAGGAAATACATTTCATTATATATTATCTCTTATACTATTACAACATACATACATCCCTAACATTTTGGTTAGACCTGTGGCATTATCTCAGGAAGTTGCACAAAACCTGAAAAAGAAATAAAAAGGAAACCTCTCAACCATTTGTGATGCAGAAACAGATGAGCACTTCTGAGGACAAATTTACAGTGTGTGCACCAGTCCATTAATGTTTCTCACGACTCACATTACCGATTCTTCCCAAACTCAGCACACAATAAAACACTCCAAAAAGACACCTCTGAAGTCAACGCTCCAGCATAATTGTACAGAGGGGTGCTCTCTGCCTGCATGCGTGCATACCTACCGCAGAAACACCACACCTGCTCATGCCCCTGTTCCTCACAAGCCACAGCAGCATCCTGACACTGCTTCCTCACCCATCAGGGAAGGCTGAGACACACACTATTTCAGGTTAAAAGAAGCTGCAGGATCATCAGTGGATCATCCAAGTGAAATCAAAGTTAAAGATGAGTGAACTGTCTAAAAGCAACTGGAAAACGGGGTTTTTGCTTTAATCTACTAGTTTAGACATCAGTCTGTGCTGCATGGAGTAGTCATTTAAATAAAACAAGCAAACAAGAAATCAATTTCTACTAAATTCTATTAAAACATCAAAAAAATCCAAACAGTTTGAAGAAAGAATATGAGGCAAAACTGGCCTAATTCCCTACTTTAGCTGTTTGCCAATATTCAACTCTTGCCCTTCAGCTGAAAGAGTAGTGGGCTTTATTCACAAGCAATAAAGTGTAAATATTAGAAGAAAATCTATTCACTGTCATCTTGGAATTAATCAAGACAAAAAACACAGAGCTATATAGGATCAAGAAAATAATAGGTAATTATGCCTCTCCATGTTTATCTTTTCAATGTGTAAGTCCCAGCATAAACATGCAGTCATATTTTCTTCTTTATTCTCCAGGTCCCAAGCAACAGACTGCAGATTGGGCTAGAAATGAAAGTAACAGAAGCATCCAACATGGACTGTAATGTTATAAACACTAAAGAATGGGACAAGCAGATTATGTTTTCCATAGTGTTCCTTCCCTCTCATCCCCAAAATATCATAAACAACATTTACTTTGATCTTGCATAGCCCCATAGYAAATTTATCAGTTGTTACAAATCTACATGCATGAACTGAAAAGCTGGTCTGAAATGTTTATTTGGCTTCAGTTCTTAGTCTCTAGCCCATGATTATACCACAAATACCCTTAATCATCTCAAGCATTTTGGTGTCGCTACACAAAAGTTACAGCAATTACTTAAGCACATTTTCCACAGTTTTACTCTTTTTTGCTTGTGTCAAGACTTTTCCATTTTTTGGACAGGGAGAGCCAAATGCAGTCTCCTGATAGACTGCTGTGGCACTGTAACACCACAAAAAAGCCACACTTTGGTCACTTGGAAACTTCTCTAGCTTTCTTCTACTTTTTTTTTTTTTTTTAAAATAAAATAATAATAATTAAAAAATAATCAGGGCTTAGATTTCTATTTCACTTTCACAAACCTAGCAGAAAGCTTGTCAAATAGCTGACTTGATACTTGTGCATAAGAAAAGCAACCAAATGGAGATGCATATTCTCACTGCCAGACAGCATAGTTAGCGTAGAGAGAAAGCCTCACATGAAATAAATGAACAATGTACACTGACCCAAGATGATTAAGAAGATGCTTTACCTTCTACTGTCCCTATCACTCCACAGCCTGAAAGCACTTTACACAGATGATTGAATGAAACCTTGCAGCATCCTCCAGAAGCTGGTGTTTTGCTCAATTCAGACGTGAAGCAGGTTAAGTAGCCTGGTGAACATCAAACAAGTTTTAAGAAAGAAATGGTCCAGGTGTAATAATTAAACAACCAGAACAAGACGGACAAGTGCTCAGGCTTACAACTAATCTACGAGTTGCCTGGGTAAAACCCATACGAGGAACACCAGACAGTTTTTGCTTGGTCGACAGGAAGAAAGTAAGTACATTCACAGCAACCCCTGTGACCTGATTTAATGATTCTCACAGGTTACAGTCCACAACCTCGCCTTTCTTGAATGTCTATTTCAAAGAAATGTTTCATGTTAAGATCATAGTAAAGACCAATCCAAACAACTGCCTCCTAGAGGACCACCACAAAAAACATCAGCTAGACTATACTTAATGAAATCACATCATTAAGTAACAGATTTTGAGCAGATGAGGAGGAAGTTTAGAATTCTAAGGGACTTTCATCTGCAAGTAACACATAAGCAAGTAAGTTTTAGTGGACAAGGATTTTATAGCTCAGAATTCCATTTAACTTGAATTTAAAAGGACTGATCCTTAGTTTCCACTCCTGAAGACAGCAGCAGTTACAGCATACCCTTCCCTCAGAAGCTACTTTCACACTATTAATTCTATCCCACATATTCCATGATCACAAAAGCTACAACCACCACCCTAGCAGGCTGCAAGCAGACACTTTAATTACAGGTTGACAAACAACCCTCAGCCATGCCCTGCCCATAGCTGGCCTGTCCCAGCGCTGGTCTCTCCTCGCTCCAGTTGCCAAGCATACCATGTCACACCCGCTGTAGCCAAATGTTTCCTAAGGACCAGAATGAGCTCACAGTCCCAGCTTGGTTTGTGACCTAAGTCAGAAAGCAAGTCTGGATGTGTTTGGGTGAAAGGAACAAACCTTTCAGCATTTGTGCATCCTTTCCTCTTCCTATTATTGCTTTCTTGTGATAAGGCCTGCACTGCCAACAAGACGACTCCATTTAAAAGGCTCTCCTCACTCATAAAGGCACAACTTGGAATCCTTAAATTGACTTAGATGCTCTCAACAAGGTCCAGCAGGATTTTTTGTTTTGGGTTTGGTTTTTTGTTTGTTTGKTTTTTTAAATGTAGCTCTTGTTCCATTAGGGAAAGAATCAGAGTTCTGTTGAAATATTTTTGTCCCAATTTGTAAATTAAGAAAGGACGAAGCCACCACTGTACCAGTTTTACCATTGCCTCAGGCTTGCTTAGATTTAACCAAATGTTGTGTTAAGCACCTATGTTCAAAATAGCATGTAAATTAATCCCATTAAAACAAGAGCAGCATCAGAAGTGATGGTTATTCTTTTGTCCATCAGCCTGAATTCTCATAGCTCAACGTGAGCAAATGGACATTTTCTTATGTTGAGTACTGGTGGAGTAGAACTTAGTCAATGAGAGAGGTTTTTTCTTCATGTCCACAGTGCAAGACTGCAAAGCAGGACTTCTGAGCCTGTAACGATGTGAAAATGTTTATAAATAAGGACAATGTATATTGACTTGAAAAGCTTAGCATTGACTAAATGCAAAATGAGAGCTAAAATGTAAACAAAGAATTATTTTGATCTTGTTTCCAAACATTCAGAAGAATAAAGATTGCTGAGGCATTTGCTGGGCACTTCTGAGTATCTAGTGGTTTTGTTGTGTTTAGAAGCCTCTGTTTCTCTTCTTTTGAATTCTGCTGGCACAATGGACAAATTGCTCAAGATAAACACTTGTTCATTTTATATTTTACTTTAAGAAAGGACAACATAGCAGCTTAGTGAAGATCACAGGATTAATACTACCTTTGGCCTTATTTTGCCATTTTCTTGCATTGCTGCAAGATAAGTTCTTTTTAAAAATGAACTTACTTCTAGTTCAACATTAAGATTTGGGGTTTAAGCTTGCAAGTGCAAACGGGCACTTTTGAGCTTCAATTCCTTCTGAAGTTATTTAAGTGCTTGAGTCCTACCTAAGCCCATGCCCCTCTGCAACTTGGTAATTGTGTAATAAGTGAATTTTATACAGTCTATTGTAARTAAGTATGTTCAGTACTTTACTACTTACATTTCATATGACAGAGAGCTTTATAAGCTTAAACGTTTCCCTTGCAGCATTGCATACCCATGCATTACAACACCAAGCTAGGGAAAGGAACAGAAAAATGAAACAGATAAGGAAGGAAGCTCTAAATGGACCATCAACTAGGCTAACTGAATCATACCAGGTACATGAGCAGAAATAAATTATTACAACATGAAAACATTACAATAACATTAACACCCAGACAAGATTTTTCAGTGTAAAAAGCTCACTGCCACTCTATTGCAATTAGTTTTGGAATAGTCCCAAATTAGGTAGGATTAAGACTTCAAAACAGCTAGAATATATACAACATCCATGCACTGGGTGAGTGCTGATCTCAAGAAAGAGGCGGCAATTTGTAACACTAGAGATCAGTTAGGGAAGTTCGCTGACAACCGTCAACTCTCCCCAGATCAGATGAGTTTAGGTTTCAAATCACATGAGAAATTACATGGGGCACATGAAAAAAACCAGTCTGGTGGCTCAGTTCAGAAAGACTAGCTGACTGTATGCTGCAAGATCTTCAAACTGGAAGTGAGACAATTTAATTTCAATTATTCCAGTATCAGAAGACATGACATCAACCATGTCATATTTTATTATTAAGAATATGAACACTCAAAGCTCATTCCTCATTTTCTGCAGACACACAAAAAAACCCATGCAAGAGCACCCCAAATATCCAAATATTGCACAAGTATTCACTGCTAAACTTTGAGCTAAAACAGCTTGGGTTTTCACCTGAAAAATAAATAAAAAAAAACCCAACCAAACAAACAAAAAAACCCCCCACAAACCTGTTATAACTTAGGGTTTTACATACCAAGGATAAAATTCTGTTCTGGCTTTAACAGTATTTGCTCAGTTCAAACCCCTGGCTTTAGCAGTACCAACAGACTTCAGCCTCGACACAACAGGTCACAGACTTTTCTCTCCAAGAGGTTCCTTCTTCACAGGCCTAGCTCCTCAGTTTCACAGGGACAAGCTGTCACCAACACCGATTCCACTTGAAATCCAAAGATCAGCATTTGCTGCTAGTGGTTATACACTGAGGGAGTTCCAGCACTTACTCTTTAACCAACTGAATTGAAAGGACCCAAATTTTATTGCCATGGTGTAATATGAGCAATTTGAAGGATTAATTTAAGACAGCATTATTACTTCATTAAAGAAGTTTTCCTTTACTGTCACTAAATGAAATATATATATACACACACACACAACCCCCTATAAGGGAAAAAAAAAATAGGCATTTTAGCTTTACTCGATCTACCCTTTAACATAAGCAAGATGCGTATCTGCAGATGTTTGTATTTTTAATTGTGCATCTAGTGGTTTGCATTTGTAGGAGAGGTGAGCATGTATATACAAGCACTAACATCTAGGCTTAAAGAATTTGTCCCTGTGGGTTTGTGGATATAAATCCAAGTTGTTGGATGTGTAGGAGTAGAAGCACACAAGGTATGCTGGGGGTACATTTGTACAGAGGGGAACGAAGCCATAGTTCAAACAGGATCACAGCTACGACCAGCTCATCTAACATGGAAACGTGCACGTAGGTCTATCATATTCCTGCCCAGGAATCCCCAGTAAGCAACGTTGCTTCAAACCACTGCTTCAGATACGATGACACAGAAGACAGAGGTGTGTGTTTGATTTTTTTAGTGATTTGCAAACCACCTGTGGTACTGCTGTACTGGTCTTGTACTTCCACTCAGCTTAGCTTATTGATTGCATTTGCAGCGCTCTTCCCCAAAACGCACCCCTTCCAACATGCATTTTTTTCCTGAAGAGTTGT
This sequence comes from Phoebastria nigripes, assembly GCA_035582835.1. Classification (NCBI taxonomy): domain Eukaryota; kingdom Metazoa; phylum Chordata; class Aves; order Procellariiformes; family Diomedeidae; genus Phoebastria; species Phoebastria nigripes. Next base: position 267,611 of record JAYKAV010000478.1, on the reverse strand, counting down.
GAAGCTGATAGCTTATTAAAATTGATGAGGCTCTTTACGAGCACAACAGTTTGTTCAGTTCAGATAACAAAAGGACACTCTATTTATTGAAATGACATAAATTTTTTTTTCACGCTGGATTTCAGTATAGTACCATGACTACACGGAAATAAAAAAAAGTTATTTCAGACCATTTTGATAACTATAAAAAGGAATTATTATAATGACATAGCTCTAAAAAATCCTCGATGTTAAAAATTGGCTATAATTTTTAACCTATATTAGTGCAGAGAGAAATACAAAAGAAAACGGGGTTGGTTAGTTAGTGATGCTAAATCCAAAGTCCATGCTTGATGCTTGGTAGGGTGTGCCACAGTGTTTAGTATCAGAGAGAAGAAAATTCATCCCTGCTCTAATTTTATCGAGTCCAAATCATTCCCTCCCACCGTGAGGAAAGGTTACACATTTTCTCCCTCAACTCCTTTCTAAGAAAAATGTCTCAAGACACAAGAAGAGCTTATTTTGGACTCTGTTTCTAAGACTCATCAGCTGAGCAAATCAACAAGCTAATTTGTGGATTAGTTCATCCACAGAGAACTTCAAGTGTTTCAGCTAAGAGGTATGTGAAGAAACAGTGTTAACAAGTTAAATTCCACCCCCCCCCCCTTTTTTTTTTTTGCAAAACATCTGTCAACACTTATATCTACAGAACACCAGGATGTGCTGATGCATTAAATAGCACAGCAGGTGTATTGGCTGTCACAGGAGTGCTCGGCAATAACCAGATAGTTAAGTACAACRTAAGTGCTGTAGTTAATAGGGCAATAACATCAAAACGTATTTGCAGAGCTGACAGTTCAGATTCTAATGAACCATGCACCACGCAAACACAGGAACATTAAGTAAAAGAATCACATTTCCAAGGTAAGTTCATATTTCTCCTCATCTCCCAACAAACATTTTAAATGAATAGACTGTAATATTCCAAATTAGCATGTCTCAAAATCCCTGTGAAACTACCAGATGCATTCTCTACTTTAGCTGTATCAAACCAATACATATCATATATCTCCATCTAATTAAAAATAGAAAATAAAACATGTATTCCAATTTACATTAGGGGTTTTTTTGTTTTTGTTTTTTTTTTGTTGTTGTTGTTTGTTTTTTTTTTTACCTTCCAGTGGCTATGTTGTTTAGTAGCCGCTTATCATTTTTGCCGCTTTTGTTTCATTTTCATTCCAGCTTGCATTGCATTCTTTTTGCAACATCCCACCTAGACTTTGTCTGAAAAGACTTCGCCCTTGGAGGCATTAACACACACAGAGAGCTTTACAGAACTTCTTATRGCCACAAGCTCAGATGACATTCCTCCTTCCAAGGCAGAGAGACTGTGTCCCAAGCATGAAGTCAGAACTCACACTAACAGCAGAAAATGTCTCATACAAGCAGCAAACAGTCGATTAAAGAACAGCTTCACAGAAAGGGTGAATAAATAAATAAGCCACAGATTTATTTAAAAATAATATTAAAATTCCCCTTAAGCATTTACAGAGTTTTAAACTTTACCCTTCACACACCAGGTGTTGACTAAAACATGTTTGTTACAATACAGAATGCTAAGATTTCAGCCTCCAAAGCCTTAAGAACAGTGAGTGGACTACTGTCTTTGATGGCAGATTAGTCACTGAAGAAATACAGGTCTAAACCGCAGTCTCTTGAGACTTTACGAAGATTTATGTATTTACTTACTGTTTCTTAGACTCCAAAGAAGCATGCTATCCTGATCTAATAATGAAAATTGTATTCAATAGATCATAATGCCAGAAAGGTCCATTATGATAATCCAATGCAATCTTCTGCATAGTACGCTGCCACGGATTTCATCCAGAGACTGCAATGCTTGACTGGAGTTAGAACTTAACCTCTAAGTGCTTTTTATCTCTAACATCAAACTCAGCGCTATAAAACAAAACCCAACAAACATATGCCAAGTTTGCAATTTACAAGTACTCCATTAAAATGTTCTTACTAGAAAAGAAAAAAATAACAGTAAAGCAAGTTTTCCTGTTCCTTATACTGGAATAAATCCAGTTATTTTACCGCTAGATCTACCTCAGATTTAAATTAATGTAAAAGACAAGATCATTTGAAAGCACTGTGGAGACTGATGTGAATACTACTAATTTACAATTCCTACAGGGAGAAGGAATAAAGAAGTTATTTCAAGCTTTTTGCATCCATATAAAACCATTTGTGGTCTTACAACTGCAAGAAAAGCCATTTGGAAGATTCACTGACTTGTGTCAGGTAAAATACCAGAGACAGACTGTCAGGATAGGAAATCACAGGATAGCTYCATGTGCAGTTTTATTCAATTTTCAGACTCAAAAAATGCATTCAATTATTGACAGAATTGATCTGAAAGAGAAGAACAACAAAAGAGGCAACAGAAGCCAACCCTTCTGTGGCCAGTGACTGCCTGGTATTACACTATACAAGCGTTATCATAACTGACCATTTGGTGGTTTGAATATTTATAAGCATTTCCCTGCACAGTCACTCATGTTTCCATTGAACACCAGCTTCCATTCATTCATTGCAATTTTTCCAAGAAGGAGAGTTCTCTTAAGGAAAAAAGGCTCCATGAGGGACTGACTCTTCCTCTCCATTTTACACACAGAACCTGTGTGGCAGAAGCACTGAGCAGAGCTGAAGTGCATGTTTTACTGTACAGAACCACAATATTTTATTCCAGCTTCCCTGAATAAGGGACAAGAGAGCAAACCGAGTCCTCTTTTTGGACCTGGCAACAAATACTCCCACGGTACACAAAGAATTGTGACAAGTATTTTGGCAGATGACAAGACATCCCCATACCTTTATAGTCTTCCATTAAAGAGCTTGTAGTTAAAAAAAGTAGATGTCTATGTTTGACTTTTAAAGTTACAGTTATGTCTTGTACCAGTGCCAAGAGCACATCCCAAAGGGCTCCTCACATTTATTTCACATACATTTAGTAACACTGCCAGTGGACAGAGGGCAGATAGAGTGCACAAGAGAGGTTTTGTGAGCGCCATGATAGCAGCCATCCTCTTACATTGTAATTTGAACCAGGCAGACCCAAGGGGGACAGTCACTGCACCTATCTACTAGTGATCTGAATTGTGACATTATTGCTTTGGTACAGGATAACTGCAGGAAATCAATGCACTCAAGGAGTAGAAGTTGAGTCAGCCCTTCTCTGACAAAGTGTTTCATAACTAACATTCACCTCAGGTATACTTTTTCCACAAAGAAAATCCGCTCCTTTACTTGTCTCTCGTTATGAGATTATCTTTTGAAGAGGACCAAGCCACTTGGTTTTATAAAGAGTTAAATCAGAAAGGTATTATGCATGGAATATCTGACCGTAACGATGAGGCCAGCAAAAGTCTTGAAACTGTGTGTGGTACACAGAATTGTGTTTTCAATTGAATGCTTCTCTAAGTTTTCCATGGAAAAATATGGTACTTCTCATTGTGACAATGCAAAATAAACAGCACAGCTTCTTAACAGAACTGTCATGATTTAAGCCTTTCAAATTGCTCCTCAGTCTCATAGGAAGATGCCAACATTCCTCTATCTGCTTATTTGCTTAACTGTTCAAAAAGTCTGCTTTCTAAACAAATTACAGAGGTAAGTATCTTAATGCTATGTTATTCTCATTACTGGGGCACCATCCTACATACTCACTTTGGCAAGCCAAGCACAAGCTCTTGTTTATTGCACGAGTGTAGTTACAACACAGGTTTCTGCTAAACTAGAAAGAAGTCTAAGTAACACGTAGTTACAAGTTTTTGCTCAGAAACTGAATTTTACTACTGCAAAGAAAAAAAAAATTAATGTTGTTTTCCCTCTCCAGGCTGTATGTGGGAATAGCACCTTTAAGATGAAACTGCAAGATACTCACTATAATATACATTTTGTTTAAAAACAGTAGTGGTATTTTCTGAAGAGCAGCTCATAAAGCGCGTTTCATCTTATGGTTACAGAGAAGCACATTTACATGCCAGTTATAGTAAAAATGCTCAAAACTGCAGCTGGTAGAAAGTCAGGAGACGTTTATTGGGACAACGGGGCTTGGTTTCCCACAGCCTCTGCACCTTTTATAAACTGGTACATCTTAAGAATAAAGCAGGGTCATTTTTGCCTGGTAAAACAGTCATGTCTGCTTTACGCACACACAAACCACAACCAAGATGCAATTCAGATAAAAAAAAAAAAAACCACCAAAAAAACCCCAAAAACCCCCAAGTCCATAGAAATCAACAATTTTACTGTAAAGCCTGCTGTTACGAAGGTTAGAAATCGTAGAAGCTGGATCTTACCATTAGCATTTTTCCCACAGATGAGATGCTCGTAAGGTTGCAACACTCCCCAAAGTTCAGCATCGTTGTTGATAACCATCTCCAGGATTTCAGCTGAGATGTCTCCTCCTCCACCATCTGGGCTCTGACTTGCCAAAACCCTAGCCTTAATCTCTTCTACCAGGTTTTCCATACAAGCGGTTAAAGAGATGGCTGCATATTCATGGATCCTAACTGAGATCCTAGTGTCCACCATCCACCTGAAAAACCTCCCCACTGAAAAGGTGAGGCCGCATCTAGCTGATTTACCTTTCCTCAGTCCGTCTCCAGCACTCATGCTGTACAGAGAGAGAGCCTTGACAGTCGCCAAGATGCAGCTTTCTGACAACGACCAGCTCTGGATGAGCTTGATAGCGCTCTGCACCTCAAACCTGGTGCACTTGGAGTGCATCACGCTGAGCCGTTGAGCTTCCCTGGAGACCCTGATCAAGGCGCGCCTCAGTAACTGCGAGAGCCGCCTGACAGCTTCCTGAGAAAAGGTTCTGGTATTGCCATCTCCCTTCCCTTTTCTAAGTATTTTTCCAATGTCTTCATCAGTCCAAGGGTATTCCTCTAGATCCGGCAGCTTAGGACACTTGGAAAAGATATCTGCAACCTCGGGGTCTTCCGGCAGAACAGTGTTCACGGTATCCCAGCTGTTATTCCTACTGTTCATGGAGCCCGAGTAGTACCACCAGTTGCCTCTGTGCTGAGAAGAGGTGAAGGCTTGGGAGTTGGACTTGGAAGAAGAGAGACTAAGAGACCTGCAGGAATCCCCTGCCCCATAACCAGAGTCCAAAGTTAAATCCTCCAGGGTCTTCAGAGTAGAGCTGTATATCCCAGCCATAGGAAAGATGGGTTAAGCCAACCGCAAAGAGCACGAAAGGTGAGGCTGGGACAGATCCCTCCTGCGCCTACCGAGCCAGAGCCGCCTGCCCCACCAGCGGCGCGGGAGGATTTGCAGCACGGCGGGAAGGAGCCCTCCCCGCACGCCGGCTCCGCCGAGGGCCAGCTACCTCCATCCCGCAGGGAGGCTGCGCTCAGCCATCTTCTGCCTCAGGAGGGACGGTTGGCGGCGGCCGAGAGCCCCGGCGCGCGGGCCGCCTGCTGCCCGGGCAGGTCGCGGGGCCCGCGGAGGGCGCGGGGCGGGCTCCGCGCGAGCCGCTCGGCGGGACACTTGGCGGCGGCTCGGACTCAACTTCGCCGCCGCAGGTCTGCCGGGCGCCCCGCACCGCCGCATGCAAATGACCTGCGGCGAAAAGCACCAATCAGCGACGCCGACAGAGACCGTCTCCGCCAGTGAAATCCGAGCTGGGCGGCTAGTATGCAAATAGCACCGGGCGGGGCGGGGAAGGAGGGGCGAGGGGAGGCGAGGACAGCCGGGGAGCTCCGCCGGCTTGCGGGACCGGCAGACAACGAGCGCTTCGCTGCCACCGGCCCCGCTTGCCCAGAGCGGCTGCCCGCCCTGCCCAGCTCTCGGGAACGGCGCACGACCGGGCCGGGCGGTGTGGCGGCTCCCCGGGGCGAGGGTCGCGCACGCCTGGCCTCGAGGGGGTCACCGCCTGAATGGAGGATTGTGCGGGCGGCCGCGAAGCCGGCGTGCCGGCTCCTGAAAGGAGCCTTTGTGCGGCAGTTTACACAGCCCTGACCTTGAACCGTGAGCTGGGTATGAAACGGAGGTGTCTGGTTTGTTTCTCCCCTCCCTCCGCCCAAGCGATGGTCCTGCCCGGGCCGGCGGCGCGGGGTGCGCGGGCCGAGGGCGCCCTCCCTCGGCTGCACCGCGCCGGCAGCGCTAGGGACCGCCGGCGGCGGCGGGCAGCCCCGGCTGCCGCGGGCAGCCCCGGCTGCCGGGGGATGAGAGCGGAGTTTGCGGGGGCAGGAGAAACCTTACTCCCCGCTTCGGTCATCAGGTTCTCAAGTTCTTGCAATTCAACTTTTAAATGCAGTTTTCACATCTTTCTACAAGAAGTAAAGCCCTCCCCAAAGATCACAATTCTACTACTATTTACAGCCACCCGACCATCAAAGCGTCCAGGCAGACATGTTATCTTTTCACAGGCCGTGGAGCCCTAAATTACATTAGCCATAGGTGACAAGGACCCGACACGGAGAGTGAAGGTAGCCAAGAGTCCATTTTGTTAATGCTCAGCCTCATTTCACTTCGCCATACAGGAAACTGCAGTGACTGCAATTATCTGTAATTTAGCATATTTCAAGCATTGATTTTTCAACAGCTTTCTTATTTACAAACACAGCATTTTACTTCTGGCTCTATAAGATACATAGAAGYTACGTGCTCGTTTTCTCTCTAAAATTATGTTCGATATTTAAACCCGTGGAAGGAAAACCTCAGTCATGAATTTCGGCACTCACTAACCTAAACCACTACTGCAATCACTCGCGCGAGGCAGCGGTTCTCTCCGCCTTCCGTAGATGGCATCCTTCACTTARGACAGCCTGGCTGGTACTTCTTGTGCTCTTGCAGAGTATATGTATTTTTCTTCATTCTTCAACTAAATAGATTCCGATCAAAAATACCAAGTGTCACGTCCTGTTGTCTTTTGGTTGTAYGAGGCCAAAAGGTTTCACTTGAAGTTGTCTAAATTTGTAAGAGTGGGCTGACCGCGATGACACCCACCTCACAAGGCAACAATGAACGTGCCAAATGCTTTGACTTGTTTATTTGTTAAAAAAGTGCCTAGAAAGGTGCATTTAAAACCCAAAAGGTAGATATTTTACAGTCACACTCATGGAGCAGCAATTTATTCTCAGACTGTGACACTTTCCCTTAACAACTACTTGCCATAGAGGAAGCAGAAGGTTGGTATTTGCATACAATCTGACCTTGAGCGCAGTGCTTTCCTACCAAGGCTGTAGCTAACAAATACTTTGAATAGATGTGGCTATTGACCACCTATTTGCATGGCTAGCAATTCACTGTTCCACAGACTTTTCTCCTATCCGGGATACAAGAGATTTCCTACTTCAAAAGCATAACGCCTTACAGCATCTCATTTTGTATTTTTGTGGTATACACATTGCTTAGTGTCAATGAAAAAAATATATCAGAACAACTATTAGATCTATGAAATACTTGAAAAAAAATCATATCTTATGCACTTCTGCTCACAGGAGCAAGCAGCTGCCATTTATACTAAAAGTACTTAACAGGGCATACTAACTTCCCACTAGTTGACCCTCAAAACTGCTTTTTTTAAACATTACATCTTCTTTTATCTTTCTTAGATGTAAGCCCAACTATAATTCCACTCTTTGCTTTTTCATAGCTTCTCTCCATGAAAGCATGAACATGAAACATAAGTTGTCTAATAAAACCAGACATAATTCTCTTAAAGTCATTCCAAATTACTTTAAAATCGTAACACTCCGCACTTTCTTTATGCTCCACTGTCAGTTCAGAAATAGGTATTTTTACTACATGATTCTAATACCTCACTCAGTTGTTATTTTACAGATCAAAGCTAACTATTTTGTCATATTTTTCAGGCTTGAGCACTATTTTTTAAGAGTTTCAAGCCCAGCAAAGACAACAGAGCTGACAGCGCACATGGTAAATAGGTAATGTAAGACAAGGCATTACTGATTCAAAGTACACAGTTTTAAGTCTCATGCATTCAATCAATAAACTTCTTTTTAAAAATATTATCTTTCCACTCTTACATCTGTATTTAATCCTATATATTAGGTACCACAGACTACTGTAGACTTCYTAACCATGACTTCTGGTAGGTTACCATGTGGTGTCCGTCCCTCCATCTCTCCACTGCCTCCTCAAAACAAGGGTACTTCATGTTAGTTCCTTGTCCATATCTCTAAGATCACACACAGAAACATCTTTTTTTTTTTTTCTTCCCCCCACTCATGTTTTCACGATGAACCCTATACACAAATGGGAAGAGCAGGCAGTAAGACCAATCTCTATCACCTCTTTCTCACTAAAAAGCCTTTGTGCTTTGTTTTGTGATGCCCCTTTGCAAAAGCTTTCTCTAAAATTCATCCTGTTCTGTCTACCCCTTAGGATTCATTTCAAATCATAAAAGCAAGCATGAATTGCCACTGAGAATTGCTACATAGTTGGCCAATGGGAACTTGACGTTATTTGGGAAAAATGCAGCTGTGCAAGTACTTGACGTATTTCTACAAATCATTTCTATTCCTTCCCTTTATCACACTTCTCCAATACTCCCACACAGTTTGTTATTCCTACCGTTCCAAGTAATCTAACAATACAAAAATCATTCAGCTTAACACCAGCATCTGCTTTCTCACTTCCCTCATGCAGTGTTTTCTCCTTGTTAGGAGTTACGCTACTTTCCAGTTTTAGAAGTTCACATGTAGTATTTCCTTATACAATAACACTTTGCCTGATAAATCCTTCTCTCCCTCTGCTACAAAGTTATCACCAGCCTTTTCCAAAGGCAAACCAACAGTGGAACAGAAGCCCACAAGTATGGAAAGGACATTCCTTACTGAAGATTTAAACCTCAAGCTCCAAGATATCCAACACAATAAAAATAGAACTAGGGTGGGAGGAAGAGGACCAGGCAAACAAGGGTTCTCTACTAGCACTTCTTAATCTCATGTGCACTACCTGCTCGTGACAGAACAAGTTCATCACATACGCTGTGCTCTTCAATGTTAATTCACTATCTGTACCAGACAACTAGAAATAGCCAAATTTGTAACAGATTTCCAAGAGCAGCTAAAAGAATCATGAAGACTGGAAGGAAATAATCAAATTTTCTTCTTTTTCAAAGAAAGAAAATAATAGTTCGCTTTCAGACCAGGCACATATATTTGTAACAAAACTATAGACTATGTTATGAAAACTAAGGTATATTTCAGAAAGCAATTACTATACTGGGCTACCACAAAATTGCTAACCCAAACAATCAAGATTACAAGTCATACGTCAAAATGCTGATAAGAACAACTTAGCATTCCTTGATTTATAAGGCACAAGAAGTATTGGGCTCTTTTTGCACGTCTCAACTGGAGCCAGTAGCGATCGCAAATTAYTTTCATACAATAAAAGTCAGCTTTCTATAGACAGATTTTCTCATAATCATTTCTCTCTAAAGTGTTAATAAAGTAGAAGGTATCAGAAGACTTTCAGGAACATAAGCAAAACAGATAAAGGAAGTCCCATAATAAACAAAAATATGGCAGTCTAGAACCCCCATCTTCCTTCACGTAAAGAGCTCAGATACAAGTGTTATTCTAGCTCTGATACACTACAGACTTTGACAGAGTTTTAAAAATCTAATTTTAAAGTACATCAGAATTAATTAGAGTTAAAAAGCATCAGTATTCTCTGATACACAAAGAGCAACTAAGCAAGTAGCATCAAACCCATTTAAAAAATAATCAATCACTTGTTTGGGTTTTTTTGGTTTTTTGTTTTGTTTTGTTTGTTTTGGKTTKTTTTTTTTTTTAAAGGAAACATAACAAAGCAAATGTGAAGCCCCTATAACTTAATCTGTACCAAAGACTCCAAAACAATACTTTTTAAAGTAACAAATAGCTAGATTAATCTGTTACTCGTTTAAACCACAAAGTTCAGTGTATTCCTAGAAAATAACATTCACATATACATTACTGAGCAGTATAAACAACCCTTACCACTAGGTCCCATATGAGCTTATTTTACTCACTTGAAGTAAAGAAGACTCAAGCTTTTCCAGCAAGAAGAAGAAAGGAAAAAAAAAAAACAAAACACACAACTATCCTCAGCAGAGCACTCCAAAAAGCTGTTCAAATGGTGCAACCAAAACCCTGAAGTAGTACCTACAGAGCACCTAGCAGAGGAGCCATTTCCAAGCCTTATTTACTGCAGCTGTGGGTGGGGGTGTTAATTAGCCCAAAGGCTCAACAGCTGGCAGGGCTTCTCCATGGGACAAGAACTGCTTTGATGGTTATTGCTAGAAATTTCCTTCTCAAGCTGCTGTCTCTATTTTGAGCAAGTGCTAATTCTGTTTGCCCACTGTAAAGAGATGGCATTTTCCTTATATAGCTACTTAATTTAACTGCATTTTATCTGCAACATTCAGAACTATCTTTTTAATAAACTGTAGCTCTGTTAACAGTTGCTGCCTAATACCTGAAAATCAGTCTGAGCCCATACACCAGAAGATATGGGGGAAAAGTAGAGATTAAGCATGACTAGAGCAGGTGAATCACATATCAGGTCTAAATCAAATGCAAAAAAAAATACTTGCTGCAGTTAAGAGAATACGTTTTGCATATTTTGAAAGCAACACCGATGAAGAGATAATGTACATGTGGTGTGTTTTCTACAGTACAGCAAAATCCCCATCCAGCAAAGGTCCTCAATTTGTTGTCTAACTGGAGTTGAGAATTTGGTAACTGAAGTTACCAAATACTCACTGTTATCCTCACCAACTACCAACTAATAATGGAGGTACCAGCTGTATCTTCCCAGCTGAGGAGAGACTTTTTCCCCAGTATGTAATAAGTCGGCTTCTTCTCCCATTCATTTTGTGCAGAATGACTTTTTCAAAGGTTACAACACTTACATTTCAGAATGTGTTAATTGGTAATTCATAGGTAAATTTACTTGATAGCACTAATTAAAATCTAAACAGAGAACACAGAATCTCATGAATGTAGAATTTCAGGCCAAGCCTTTGCTTTTCAAAATCCTCAGAAATAATACTATCCCTTGTGTAAACTTTTCAGGTAGTTAGAACTCACTGAAATCTTCTACAGAGAGTACACTGAAGAAATCTTCAGGCTTGTTGGTAATAAATGGCTATCTTACCTTCTCCCTGTCTCGGTTTTATCTGTGATTTAGCATAGACTAATACTAGGTTTTGCTACAATTCCATAGAAACKCTCCTGCCTAACAAATCCTGCCTACTTTTTTCTACTCTACTAGTTAGCCTAATAGAAGACATTACCTGTCCTTACGTAACTTGCCTCACTGATATCCTTAGACTGTCAATTAAAACAGAATTTTTATTTAAAAAAATCACTCTTCATTTTTTTCCAGTAAGGTAAGTTTGCTTAGCATAGGAAATCAGCACACATTAGCTTTACTATTACGTGTAATGACAGATAAGGTACTACTTCTCAAAATTATTACTAACTGTCGAGAAATAAGCGGTCATGTCTATCATGACTAATAGCGACTGTTAAGCAAGACCATTTAAAAAACTTTAATTGCTGAAGATTTCATACAACAGCTGCTTCTGACACACATTTTCAGATATGAAAAGCCTAAGAAACATTGAGAATCCATTAAAAAAAAATCCTTTCTACTTTCAAAAGCTGCCTTTTGCAGTAGATATAATTAGAGAGATAAGGAACTTGGAGTGAAATCTCTGCGCACATGTACATCAGATTCCTGAGATGAACAAAAAAGTGGTTTGCTGCTGCTGCTGCTGTATAGACAGCTTAACTGGCCAGCTTTGGCTGTACTGTGCTCCTCCAGAAGCCATTCAAAGCAACTGGCTACAAACTGGTCAGCCTCACCTTTATCCTTGGGAAGGGGATGGAACAAATTATCCTGGAAACCATTTGCAAACACATTAAGGACAAAAATGTGATTTAGAGTAGTCAGCATTGATTTATGAAAGGGAAATGATACCTGACTAACCTGACAGCCTTCTGTGATGAAATCACTAGCATGATGGATGAGGGAAGAGCAGTTGATACTGTTTATCTTCAGTTCAGCAAGGCTTTCGACACTTGCTCCCATAACATCCTCATTGACAAATTGATGAATTATGGCCTAGATAAGTGGTCAGGGAGGTAGACTGAAAGCTGGCTGAGCTGCTGGGCTTAAAGGGTTGTGATCAGCATCACAAAGTTGAGCTGGAGGCCAGGTGGTAAGTTTGCAGGTGACAAAAAAATGGGAGGAGTGATTGATACAGTAGGTGCTGCCATTCAGAGGGTCCTCGGCAGGCTGAAATGGTCAAACAGGAATCTCGTGAAGTGCAACAAAGGTAAGCACCAAGTCCTGCRTCTAGGGAGGAATAACCCCATGCATCACTACATGCTGGGGGCTGACCAGTTGGAAAACAACTTTGCATAAAAAGACCTGGGGGTCCTGGTGGACAACAAGTTGAACATGAACTAGCAGTACATCCTTGTGGCAAAGGCGGCCAACAGCATCCTGGACTGCATTAGGAAAAGCATTGCCAGCAGGGGGAGGGAGGTGATCCTTCCTTCTACTCAGCGCTGATGAGACAGACACATCTGGAGTGCTGAGTCCTGTTCTGGGCTCTCCAGTGCAAAAGAGACATGGACATACTGGAGCTAATCCAGCAAAGGGACACAAAGATGATTAAGGGACTGGAGTTTCTGTCATTTAATGACAGGAGTGAGAGACCTGGGACTGTTCAGCCTGGAGAAGGTGAGAGAGTATCTTTGTGTATAAACACCTGATGAGGGCAGAGTAAAGAAGACAGCTAGGCTCTTCTCAGTGGTGCCCAGTGAAAGAACAAGAAGCAACAGGCCCAAACTGCAATACAAAAAATTCCATTCAAAAGTTAAAAAAAAAACCTTTTTACTGTGAGGGTGGTAAAATGCTGGAACAGGTTGCCCAGGGAGGTTGTGGAGTCTCCATCCTTGGAGATACTCAAAACYCGACTGGACATAGTCATGGACAACCTGCTTTAGCTGACCCTGCTTTGAGGGTTGGACTAGATGATCTCCAGAGGTGCCTTCCAACCTCAACAATTCTGTGATTCTATGAATCCTGCTCTTCGCACTATGAAGGACACCTAGATGAACCCTTCTTAGCACAACTTTTCCTTTCCAAAGTAAGGTCTTCTGCCTACATTTGGAATCCCTCTCCTCACTAGCATTTCTAACACTGCTGCTGAATCCTCTCATCTTTAAACATTTCCGGTTAATTTAGTTTTCAATCTCTCTTAATTCAGCACACTTTTTATAGGTGAAAACATCTTTAAGTCAAACACTTTCTAAGAAGGAAAGTAGTATTGAAGATGCTTCCTTGTTAGATGTAGGAAATAGCCTCCTTCCTCAGTAGCTGTTTCATGTATAATGTATTTATTCCATGTTTGTTTTGAAAACATTTTTGAAGTAGAAAAAGCAAACTAATCTTGGAGATAACCAATGAGATTTCACCTAATTGAAAATGTAATCCTCAAAAAACATTGAAAATTTCTGTCCAGAAATTTGGAGTGTATGAAGACAAGAGGTGACATAAAAATACTTTTTACTTTTAAATGCATCAGACAACTGAACAAGCGTTATAGTAGGCCTTATTTGGGAAGATTATGGAACTACAAAAATTATGGCTCTTTGATCCTTTTGTCCTATGAATAACACAATAAAATTATTGTGATGACAAAGGGTGGAAAAAACTGTCAGAATAAGAAAGACTAGCACCTGAAAAACGCATTAAATTCCTGGATGATAACTTGGTACAATATCAGACTCTCTCAATCACTAGCAGCAAGGTCTTACCAGTGAGGGTTGGTAGGAGGAATCATATCATACCATCTGGAATCAGATCAAATGAAGGGGATAGAAGAGTATTTGCTTCATGACATGACATTATTCACGGCAAGCGGTGTACTGAAACTTACTGAGGCCTACTTTGCCGCCACTTTTCTTCTCATTTCAGCTCTTACTGTCAATTAAAATTTTACAGTGCCTGCATTTTCTTTCTTATGCAGGGATGAAACAACCAGAACATTCCTAGAGTCATTAGGCATTACCAAAATAGCTGCAAATAATGATGTTGTTCTTCAGCATTTAACAGCTATTAATTTATAACAACCAGCTATAAAGTTACAGCAGGATAAACTTCCCTAGTCACCTAGCTATCTAGCTCTGATATAACACCAGGTCAGATAAGTCTATATATGATTAGCTACTAGTGTAAAATAATTCCTTGGAGGCACTTGCAGTAATCTCAGTTATCTGGTCATGGGGTCACATGTCATGTTTTCACTTCTATATCACGTATGTGTGGAAACCTGCTACAGTCCCATGTGCCAGAGTACTCACATATTTGGATGAACTTCATGTCAAAATTACAATTATTACTATAGCCATTCACCGGCTGTAATATTAACCTGTCTCATGAGGCACTTGATAGAGCAAATTACATATATAGATTGCAACAGATGTGTGTCATGCTTCCTGGCACATGTGTACCGAAGTAATGTTCAAGTCCTCAACTCTCTTTTATTAGCCAGTAATACAGTATTGACAATAACATTATCAAGAGTCAACCACTATGATCACAGAGTCAATGGAAAGAATAGCCATACAGACAGACATCTATGGTTAAATATTGTATTTTTCATAATCCTTAATAGTCAGGAAACTGTCAGGAAACCAAATAAAGTATTATCCTCTAACATTGCTATAATGTGGATGCCCCAGAGTGTATCAGTCTATGCTGAGAATAGTGTTTATATACAATGGCAAACAATGCTCAAAAGAATTAAAGACAAATGATAGAGGAAATGCAAGGACAAAACCCAAAGTCTTAAAAATGTCTTCTACCTTGTCTGGAATCATTCAGAACCTTAGGACAACAGCTGCAGTATTTATTGTGGTACTGATATACACCAGTCCAGCAACAGCTTCCTAGCTGATGCAGGATCTCATTCCACAAGGTTCTTACCAGCCCTCACAAGGGCTACTACTGCATCACAGTCTGTAGAGGCCGTGTGCACAAATTCTGCTTCCCCCGGTTGTGCTTAGTCAGAGCTTTATTTTCCCAAAGAATACCACACTTTGTAGGATTAGGCGGCTTCGCTGTATCACAGTAACCCACTGACTCCCTCTTGAGGCTGGCTGTATGGAAATACTGCAACAACACTGTACTTAAACTGCTCCAGAACGTCTATCAAATGTGTAGCAAGTCAATTCACTGCAAAATGAAGAATGCTCAGGGGAGAGATGACTACCAGCTTTCCCATTGCTGTGTGAACAACTGCTGTTTGACACACCTCATGTAATGGGGGTGCACGTGAACACTGATGAGGCACTGCCTATGCGGCACAGTTTCAAACAGATCACATCCTACAATATGGCACTGTCATCACAAGGTGTCTTGCCTCACAGAGTGATCAACAAGTGCGCAACGCCTTGCATACATAACTGCTTAGAATAGTTGCAGGATTGCCCAGCTTAACATCTGAACTGCATGGTAGTGAAGCCAATGACTTTCTATTTATAAAACTAGAAATAAGATATCTGCTTTCTTTCCTTATCCCTAGCATAAAGCCTCTGGAAGAGGAAGCACTCCCCTTTCTGTTCACAATATATTGGTAAGACAGACATAGCATAGTTCACTGTTGCAGACACCTGCTTCACAAAGACAAAACCTGCAATTTTGCATGAGGAGGAGGTTTAAACTTACTCATTTGCAGATCACGTTCCCGGAGCAGCACCTGACGAGCTGGCCCATCATGACAAGGTGTCATGCCTACCGACCTAGGCCTCCTTCCGTGCAGTAACACGTTCCTCAGCAAGAAAATGCAACTGCAAGAAAAAGGAAGGAAAAGGCATGTGAGACAGGGACGGAAAAACAGAGTGAGGATAAGAATCAAGCTGACGCATATTATGAGAAGTGCAATGTGATAGTGGAACTTCGCTGCTGTATTTTTCTAACCTGCTCTCAGTGAGGAGTGAATCAAAAACTTTGTGACGCTTCAGGTGTCTCACTTTGAATCGGAATACGCCTTTGAGATGATTAGCAGTGTACATTCCTGTCTGCTGGTGGAGCTGGTAGACACTACGCCGTCCACTCTCAATGAATTGTTTCTACCACAGTGTCCTACCAGGCCTCCTGTGCTCACTGTTGGCTAACTCTTGGGTGGGCAGCTACCTTGGATGCCTACTGCAAAAGGAGTAAACCAGCATCCCCTATGCTGTGTGAACACATCTGTCACCATGTACACAGCATTCCAGTCAGAAACAGAAATCCTAGGCTGAAGGTTAACGAGAGAAGGCATGCTTGTGTTAAGTTGTCCTGTTTCTGCCTGTGTTTTGAGACTGCCCCACACCAAAAGGTCAGTAGTGCCTACCCTGTCTTACACTGTATACTCTGTAATGCCTGGAGTATTCTCCTTCCTATCCTTGCTAGGGTGCCATCTGTGGCCTAGGGTGACAGGCCCATGGGAAGATGTCTTCTGCAATTAGGAACCTCGGAGAGGAGTTAGATAGGAAATGCACACGAGAGCATCAATAGGAAAAGACAGGAGGTGTGATGACTATCCTTTCACCGAGATGATGTCACATAATTTATATAAACTGCATTCCAGCATGTTGTTGATGTTGTTTCCATAGGAAGTATGGGTGGAATGGGGTTTGTACCCAGGGAGCACTACTTTTTCTGATCTGCGCAGAAAAGATTCCAAGGAGGCATATACACACATGGGAATGTATGGATGCTTGTCAGAGCCATTTCTTGCCAGGAGACACGTGCATCCTACTGTGTTTAATGCAGTCACATGCTCTTCTTCACATATATTCTGCTTTCATTTTCTGAAATTTAAAATGGCCCTGCTCACCACTATTGACAGAATTCAGGAGTGTCAAACTGCCCTAAGACCTGCTAGCAGTGTGTTAGGCTGATGGTGCTGGAAGTGACACCTCCAGTCTAGGCCATCTCCAGGCATAACAGAGCTATGCCCAAGTCTTCTCATGAACCCAAGCCAAAAGGCTATAAACCCTCAATGGTTTTGTGTTCAGACTTACTGGGTTGTTTTTCAGGTTATCCTGAGCAGTGACAAGGTTGCTTGGCAACCCTCCAGAAAGCCATACTGCTTTGGCTAGGTGTGGTATACTCTAGCATGGAATAAGGTAGGGTATGAAGCATACGAGAGTATGATGCCTTCTGGGACGGCACTGGAGGACAGTCAGGCAGAGGTAGCCAGTCTTTGGGCAGTGCTCTCCACGCTATCTTTACAATTGTCTTTTAACTATTCTTTCAGACACACCAGGGCTTCATCAGCAAGGGACCTAGTACATTCAATCCAGAGAGACCTCAGGAGTGAACAAAGTATACAACTTAGACCATGGAGGCCCGAACCAAAGAGTGAGAGAGCAAAGGGACAGTGCAGATGTATCCAGGAAATCCTCAGCACCACAAAGGACCTAGTAGCTAGGGTGGTCATCTGGCACACATGGCTCATTTTAAGTCTTGTCTAAATCTAGCATTTGAAATTGATTCTTCCCATATTCCATGAAACTCTTTTAGCCATCAACAATTTGCTGTTCTGGTTTGGTAGTGAATCARTAATAACATATTGAGCCAGCATAGCAGCAAAGGGCAAGCAAGAGAGACAGACAGACTGCTGCAGTACTATCACCATAGTACTCATCTGGAAGGTAGGAGAGAAAAGTTCAAACATGTTAGTGGGAAAAACTACAATGAATCASTACTCCCAGCAACAAAATAATTACTAAAAGAATGCCAAACATGTTAGAGTAAGGGGGAAAAAAATCACAACAAAATGACGTCTTCACTTGCAGAATTCTCTCTTCACTAAGAACTTCCTTTTTACTTCATGATTCCTAATTTTCTTTTCTCTGATTTCTCTGACAAACTCAAGAGATTTTAGCCATTTTCAGTATACACTAGAAAACCTTGCCTACCTGCACATAAACCTAGAATAGAATCTTACAAATTTTTCAGTTTGAGGTACACTTCATATTGTTTAAATACCTCAGAGCCAATATCATACAATGCTAATTTAGTAAATAGATGAGTGATTGCCCAAAGTTAGGCTGAAATTTTAATAAAATTATATCTAAAATTTATAAGGCATATGTGAAAAGTGCTGTATAACTCACCTAGCATGACCATTAATATTGGCATTTTTATGAAAAACGAAACGGAAAACAAAGCTTTGTAACACTACTAGGCCACTGAAACATGAAAGTTTGAGACAGAGGTAAAATCTTTGTTTCTCTCTCAAAGATTCTGTAACACAGTTTCAAAGAAATCTTTTTACTCTATATAACATTATAACAGCACAGCAACTAGTATCCTAGTATTGATCACCAAATTATATTGCCATATTAAAAATTTGAAGAAATGTTCTTCAATGAGAAGATTTAATCTCAGTATGTTGGAGCAGGAATTTGTAGTTTGACACTTATCGCCCAAGTGAGTGTACTAATTAATGAAAAATTTCTGAGTTTATATGACSGTCAAAAAGTACCTTACATAATGCACTGTTCATACTTTTCCAGTATGCTTGTTCCTAGTTTTTATGTGAATGAACAATATTTTACCATCTCTCTATTCTTGTGAAGATGCTGAATGTGTATACCACCATGGTTTTGCTACAGCAGAAGAGCATGCATACTTCCAACCCAAAAAGCAAAATCATGTGAAAAACAGTAGGGCAGCAATCACATAATAAGGTTCCAAAACTCATTGTCAGTTCAGAACATGCACACATAGATGAGTTGTTAATTAGCACTATTGGCTCAAGAACCACCTAGTCAACGCATAGCCTTAATAAACATAACACCGTCCACCTTCTTATATACCTAATTCCAGTTATGACACAGGGTTGCTTGTTATCATATAATCCAGGAATATTTTTCCAACAAGGAGACCGCTGACACAGGCCAATTTGTTATTGCCAGGATGAAACATATGCTGTAAGCAATGGGCAGATAATTACCAACTCCCTTTTTTTCCACCTACGTCATTGGGAAGGCATACCTGTGACACATCATCTGTAATGGAAGTATCACAGTGCTACATAATGTTCTATGCATAGCACATCTCAGTAACTGGTCCTGAAAAACATATAAGAAGAGTCTGCATGATTCAGTAAAAGAGGGGCTGGTGCCAGGATTATGAAGTATGGGATCCATCAGCGCTCAATAAAATGATGAATCAGAGATGTATCAGAGGTTGACGAAAGAATTAAATTAAATGAAGAATGGTGGGTAGATGTCATAGGATAAGTCATTAAAACTGGATCACAACAAAAACCTCCTCGTTCAAATGCATTAAAATACAGGGGGACAGACCAAGGTCTATCTCCAGTCCACAGGAAAATACTTGACAGTTAACTTTCAAGTACAATGGAGCCTTTTGTGAATAGGTTATATTGGTTACAATCCCTATGACAGGTAAGCAGGAAAAGGAGCAAAAACATCAATATGGAAGAAGATGGTGAAAAGCCTCTGGAATCTGCCATGCAGGCAGAAAATTAAGGTCTCTCAACCTTCTGTATCTTGAAACCTATTTTCAGATTTCAGGAAAATGTATGAACAACAATACCAAACAGAAGAGGTATTAGCACACTGTAAAAACCAAATAAAGAAACCCCCTACCATACTAACAACAAAAGAAAAGAAAAAAAATGTTAACCTCCTCAGCCAAATAATATGATAACCAGAGGACTATTGAAAAATAGCTGTTTTCACTGTTGGTGAATCCAAAGTAGTTGGTGGTTAAAACTTGGCCTAATTTACATGGCTGGTATCATGTAGTACTCTTTCTTGTAGCTGTAAAAATTTATCAAACATTTTTAGACTGGAAGTATTGAAAAAAATGAAGGCAGCATATTCAGTGAAAAATGTGTATTCCTCTTAAAACTGTTTAGAAGCCCACGTTATGGATCAAGACCCAACTGTGCTGTTCAAACAGAACAAACACTGCTCTTAACCCAACAAAAATAGGAAATGCACATAAACAAAGCTGGGTAGGAATGCTGATAGATCACTGTAGATCTTTTTAGAAGGTTTTAGCGTGTTTGTAAGTTTGATGGTTTGTAAGTTATGATCTGTATTTCATTTTTATCCCTACATGGTAAGTTTCTTGGCAATGTAAATGGTTTGTAAACCTCTTGCAAATATCTTGTAAATGGCCAGGCAGGGTGCAGGGGAGAATTAGTAGCTAGAAAGAAACATATCAATATAATTAACCTGGTAACTTACTGTCAACCTCCAGAAAAAAACCCCAAAACCTAATAATTTGTTACAGTTTCCAGATAAGTTTCACCACTTCTTGGTTGTCATGAAACAGCCAAGTTCTGTGCTGATATGTCAAAATAACGATTATCTCTTCTAGCAACTTTTATAAAGCAGGCGCACATTTTAAAAACATAGCTCTCCATACACGTAAAAAACAGAGGATTTTTAGGATGTCTAAAATTGATCCCGATGTCTAACTAAATGCTGTAAAGACTACTGTAGTTATGGAATTATTTTGCTTTTTTTAGTATATTAGATGCTTCCATAATTTCAACTTACCTATTTGAGGCAATGAATTTTCTGTGAACAGAAAACTTTAGAAAAATGAGGTCAAATGTACAGAAAAGAACTTTGGCTTTAAGAATAGCCATACCTAAAGACACAGAAAAAAATCTGCTCTGTTTATTTTCCATTCATCTACCTGTGGTCAAAACAGTCAAGGGCTTGTCCAGGCCTTTTATTCTACTTCAGCAGAAATCAGAAGTAGCCCCTGGCAATTGTGTAAGTCTTAAACAAAATAATGGCCATCTTTGCAACCTATAATGATATATAACTAGTCAGTGTGAAAAACTGCTTTTATCAGAACGACTGGAACAACAACTCAAATGCTGCCATTACACAAGACAGCTGGGGCAAAGGTCATCAGCAAGCTGCTGGCCATATGGCAGGCACTGTGGTGAACCAATTATTGCAGGCTAGAAGAGCTATTTTATATTTATCTAATATGCTACTAACAGTGCTGTATTTCACTCTGTGCCTCTTGCTTCTTTGAATCTCATAAGACCCCAGAATTTTTTGTAGTCTTTCTTACTGTCAAAATTAAGATATGTAAGCAGATGGTATACAGACTTTTTGCCAGTATTCCATCCTTAGATGCCTCCTATTGTGATGTAAAATATACTGAGAACGAAAAATATACTAAGAATGACAGGTACTTAAAGTGAAAAAAAAGGCTAAAATATTCACACCAAAATAAAAACAGATTTTCAAAGGTACTGAGAACCTACAACTCCTATCAATTCAAACAATAATAATTAGTGTACTAGTACCCTAGGATTAATTATTCCCTTGGTTCTATTTGCGACCATCTCAAGGGACAAACCTCAAGTCTTACGTCTATTGCTGTTATCCCTCTTAAACAGGGCAACTAAAGAGACAGCCACATTTCTTCTTCTATAATAAAGCAGATTTTAAAAACTGCATTTATTTCACAATTCATTGAAATTACCTTAAAAAAATCTGAATTATGTTCAGCATCTATTAATCAGCTAGTTTAAAGACAATGAAAATGAATCAGTGACGAGCTAGCTTCCATTAAATATTTTAAAGTGTATTTGTATTTTCAGGACAAAAAAAGTGAAAGAGAAAACATATTAAACTACATGTGGATTATAAGCATGTTAAACTTAGAAAATATTATTATCTTAATGGGATCCTGGCAGGCAATCTCTGCACTGGGAATTTGCAACAATTACCTCCAGGTGATTCCATGGGAAACTGACCCATCAAGTCAGCACACTAGATTATTATATATGTAAAATGCTTACTGATACTCTAGCATACAAATACCACGTGTACCTATTACAATTGTCACATGCATTGTAATAGCCTTTGATGTATCTCTGCTCGCAGACCATCACATCTTTCACAACTTAAATAGAAAAAGATCAATCCAGCTTTTCTTTAGATACCTAAACGTTACTTAGATGCCTAACTTAAATCTCTCTGGTTTAACAGTTTTGACTTAGTGACTAGATCACGTATGGAGAATTTCTAGCTACTTGCCTGTTGGTTTCAAAGACAGTGACATTTTCTCTTTTCATACCTTACAAATGCAACATACCTTCTTCTTTGTCCTTCCTTGTTTCCCAGTGTCCACATTTGCCATAGTTACAACAAATCCATCTTGTTTGTTGCCATTCCACTGGCTGGTTTGTTTTGGTTTTTTCCCCATAAGCTTCCTATGATCACATTATTGTCTCTTCCAGTCATAACTGTGATACTATATTCATAGGAAAATTCAGAAATCACCGCTGTAAAGAACAATGTGTGATCAGATGACAAATGTTAACATTGTTTTAGTACCAAAACTAACTGAAAGTTGAGGTATGAACCATGCCTAAATTCATCATTACTGGTGTTATTCGCCTCGCAACCTAAATGTCAGTCATGCACTCAAAATGCCACTAATAGGGTTTTTCTTTCAAAATGGAATGCCCAGATGATAAAGCAGTGTTGATATTGTTAGGCATATATGCAATCTCTTTTGTTCACTTCACATTCTGTAGACCTCTAACAAAGCATATATCAGGTACACTTTCCCACTTGCAGCATGGAATTCTACATTTTAATCTGAAATATTACACTGATATTTTTCAGCACAGCATCAAACTATTCTTTCTTCTGCTTACAGATCATAGAACATATATAATGGGCAAAGAAATTCTGTTCATACATCCAAGTAGCAGCTTCAGTTTAGTTCATTTCATTGGCATATTAATGAATYGTATGAATAATCTCTGTATATCAGTCTAGAGCCATACTGATGCATTTAGCTACAGACATATATCCAAAATTTTCAAAAGCATGTATCTAATTTTTACTGGCAATGAAATAATAGCCTGATTTTCCAGTCCTGCTGGGCAGCCAACATTTTTAATTGCCTTTAAGTTTCTGAAAATTCAATTGGTTTGAAAAACCAGTTCATTTAGGATTCTATTCTTTCTACAGAATTAGAACATACAAAATAACATCTATTGTATCAAGGTATCTCTTGGATCAAGCATCTGTATTTATACATGCAAACATGCAGCAAGCCAATTAAGCACTTGACTAATTTAAAGCACATGTGACTGTCATACTGGATGGTTGACCCATTTAAAAGCTTAAGAGCTTCTGATTCTAACAAAAAATATTGCTGTGGTTAGCTTTAAATCTTTTCTTATGCAGAATGAAGCATTAATGGGCAAAATCGTGTTTCAAAATAGAGGCTTTATTAACTGCTATTAGGTAAATGCTTCAGACAATGCTGCTAATAATACAGAAGACAAATGCAGAAAAACATTCATAAGCTTATTTATTGGTGCTCTAACTTGAAAGAAAATCAAATAAAAGCAAATGCATTAACAAAAGAAAATTGTATTTACATGATGTGAAATAATTTTAATAATGTAGTTTCTAGGAATAAAAATACAAAACTGATATATCGAGAATGCTAAATACATGTTTGAATACCTTACCACCTGAAAAGTGCTGCATTTCTTATTCTATTATTGCTCTTCTTTCAGTTATCTCAAGAAGTGTATTGCAGCTGTCTTTGCAGCACTAAATATGAAACACAACTTCTTGATGATGATGATGATGATTAGGAGTACTGTTTACGAAAATGAATAAATTATTGCAAAACGTTAATATAGATGAATGAAATTCTCTTTTAGGTAAAAATACTGCAAAATTTATTTACTCTAGGACTGGTGTATCCACTGACATTTACTAACCACATACACTACTAAAGTTTGAAGACGTCTGCTCCAGAATCACTTAAGTCTTTACCATCTATGTAGAATGAAAGAAGCAGAGGAAAAGAAAAACACATTCTTTGAAACATATAAGCTATTATTATTCTAACATGCTTTTCTATCTCTGAGCTTAGTCTTTTTCTCTAGTGGTTTAAATTAAGACCTTGCCCTAATAACTACAGCAGAGGATGGCGGAAAATTTCAAACACAAAAAAGAGGTTTCCTATCTGCCTTTTCCTGATTTTCTTCTACGTGTGTTTTCTCAGAAGTCCACGTTTTCTCACTGCTATGCATCTCAGTATCTCACTCCGTCAACTGACAGACCAATATACATGATTTCCCATAAAAGCCAGGTTTTACTTCCTGCCTGCTTACCTTTTCCACTAGTATCGTTCTCTCAATCATCCCTTGAAGTCCACCTCTTCTGAAGATGTTATATTTCAGTGTTTTCAGTGTTTTCTGATGACTGACAATACAAAATKAAAAAGACTATATATAACGCAAGTTACTGAATGATTAACTTATTATCATGATAGCTTAACCAGTAAAATGTTTTCAGACATAATTTACAGAGTATATACAGAGATCCCCAGTTTATTATTACCTATCTCATATTCCATCTCTTCTTCTCACCACATACTATGTCTAACATCCTAGCACCTGTCACCCAGATGTTGGCTGGCCTTTAATAGCATGGACTTCACGTCTATCTAATTGCAAGTTTGACATATAAAATTGTTTTGGGTGTGTATTGTCAGTTTGGAATCAAGACAGACAATCTGTTTAATCTGTCATTTCTATTAATATTTCTCCAGTTTTCTAAAATATAATAGCAACCTTTTTCTTCTGACTGTACTTGCCATACCTACCCCTCAATCCTCTGTCATGTAAGAGAACAGTTAAGTAGTAGTACATGTTCCTCTTTCAGTGCTTTTTCTGTGCCCTGATGCTTACATCAGATGTGACAGCAAAAGGATCGGTGGAAAAGTCATTTGTAGAGGTTCCTGAGGTACTGTAAATATTGCAAGGTTGGATATTTATAACAAGGCCAATTATTATTTCAAGTCTYGAGAATAGTTTCATTATATTACTTCATAGTTGGAGTACATGCAGTAGGTGAATTTGTTTCATGACTGAAAATAYATTCAGTAATATCAATTATATTTTTATTATGTGAGCCTAAAACAGAGTCTTTATTTTTTTCTTTCTGACCTTACTCCTTGTGGCACAGGTAGAAAATGTACCCAAGCCTCATCTCTAGATACGTAATTTGGATACTCTGGAAGATATAAGTTTGAACATCTTTAGTAGAAGGGGAGAAAAATTAAGTCTCCCAATCCTGTGGTAAGTGTTTTCACCAATAATCAGTTTAATTAAAAATGAGCACTCTCTGTCTTGTGTTTCTCTTTTCTGATCTTTTAGAATAAAAGTCATTGTGGCCCCCACGCTCTGTGCTGAAGTAAAATGCTTTGGCTATGTAGTAGAGGTACTCCTGAGTATACCTACTCAACAGATGTTGTAGAGAACATGGGAACATTTATGAATCTGATTAATCCTAAGCAGGAGGTAGGTACCAAGTCAGCCAGCCGAGATGGCTGATATATGTAGCATGAAAGCTTTAGATACTCATGTAACTTAATTAGCAAAGCAACAGACACTATTGACCTTCTACTCGACTAATTCTAGATCATTCCCTTGGGTGTAACTGACTGAACCATGCATAAATTTTATATAMAGCACGACTGTGTGTGTGCATGTGCGTGTGAGTGAAATTGACCTTGTAGTTTGTGTTTAAACTCACTTTAACTACAGAAAACAAAACACAAATGCTAAGTATTATGACTTTTAATCTCTCAAAATCTTAATTAAGGGTGAAGTGTGGTTTGGATTATGCCTCAGAAAGACACACAGCAACACAGAACCAGTCTCCCCAGGTAAATAAAGATGATTAATTTGGAATTGTTTGAAGTTTGTTTACTTAATGCATATATAACAGGAGGCTTACGCAGGCAAATAAGATGCCGCAGGAATCAAATATCAAAATAGAAGGGGGGAAAAAAGGAGGTAAATTAAGATACCCACAGCAAGGTACCTGTGGAATTTAAACCAGTATGCACTGCTTTCTTCACTGAAAAGGTAGAAGATTAAGGTGAGATGAGAGAAAAATTTTGTATCTGTTTCACACTTAACTTAGCTTTGTATATGACCTTTCTTATCAAATGCAGTTGCTTGGTTTTAGTAAAGCTAAAGTGCAAACATTTTTGAAAATACATGCCATTGATGTTGCCACCTGCTCTCTCTTGGATTCTTTTTTTTTGCATATTTTCTTAGCCAATATTTAATCTCTTCTTGGTTTTTTATGCATGCATACACGTATGTATATACACACATATTTTCCTTTAGCATTACAGTTATAATAAGAAGGGTTTAAGGGAAATGAAAGAGAAGCAGTTTTTGCAAGTTACTCTTATTTTGAAACAGATTTATCTGTTTATCTACACGTTTATCTACACACATTTGTTGACAGGAAGTGTTAAACTTTAAAGGAAAAGCAAACAATAACTCTTCACAAAAATGTCCACATTTCCCTCATTCTGCTCGTTAAGCAAACTGAAGTATCAATTACTTGATTTTAAAGAATGTGTGTATGCACTCCTAATATTAAGTCCATAGGACTTGTCATTCAGTCTTTTCTCATGAAAAGACCATTTTTTTATAAAACAGTCATCTTAAAAAATAAAAGCTTTATGAAAGAACACCACATAAGCCTGAATGAGTACCTGAAAAGATCATTAAATGTTCTCAGAAATGGCTGATGGTGAGGCCTACAAACTTAGTTTGCAGAATGGGAGCTAACATCTTGAAAACAAAGTTTTCTGTAGGTTAAGACCTTGTTGTGAAGCTTGGATACTTTTTTCTTTGGCTGATACTATAGAGGGTTTCTTGCTCTGTATCAAGACTGCTTAGATCTTTGTGGATTTACTCCTGTTTAGCTTTACCAAGGATGGTACATGGAAGTGATCAGTGGTTGCACAGAAAATGCAGTAGTAGGTGTAGTCTGACGATGTATATTTATTATAAAAAAATCTCAGAAACGTCGGTGATCTGTCTTTCTTGCTCTTCTTTATGATGTTGGTTATCATGTTGAGGAAGAAAAGGTTATGAGACTTGGAGACATAAAAGAAATGTCCCAAATAAGGCTGAAGCAGAAAAAAGGGAGTTCACTGTTCTTACCACTGAGGAAAAGGAGTACCATTAGTGACATTCCCTATGTAGTACAGACCTGAATTTGGGGGTCTTAGCCCTCTAATACATAAGAACACATACTAGATAAAGCAATTGTCTGATTGGAATAATGAGCTAGACTATTCTTTGTATCTGTTAAGAGAAAAAACTGTATACATAATCTTACAGATAAGCATTTTACCTGTTTCATTTCTTTCTGATAGGCTATGTGTAAAAAGAGCTGCTCTGCTTCATTGTTGTAATATGTATTCTGTAAAGAACCATAGTGGGATTCTTATCAAGAATGATGGGGGGGGACCAAACTACCACACACACAAAACTTGCTGGCTCAGTTGCTTTTATAAACCAGTAATCCTGCAACCACATTTGGGTAATTTCTGTTTGTTTAGACAGGTCTCCCATCTGCTACGATTACCCCCAATCATTGTCATTAGGGAAGAGCTAATAAGGGGAAAGGTATATATATTTTAGTTTTCTAATATATATTTTAGTTTTCTGGCATGTATAGGTAGTCTTATCCACCTGTCTGGGTCCAGGAACCCCATACAGAAGTATGCGCCATGAAGTACAAGTTCACAGAATAACTGGTAGATAGAGATCTTCATCTATCTTTCAAGTGCCCAATGTCACACAATTAATTTAAGATAGATTATTCATGTTGCTGAAAGGTTTTGCCTCCGAAATAGGAAAAATAACCTCCTGTTAACCACTTTTATCATCTGTAGTACATCCTTTAGGCACAAAGCCAGGGGACCTCCCCTAGTATTATGAATGTTACAGTACAAGGGACGGATCTGTGGGCTGTAGTGCAGAAAACTCAGCACACAAAGACGGCACTTTAAGGAGCAGATCTACAGTTGCCTAACGGGAGAACTGTATTTACCTCATCATTTGTAAGTATAACCCAGGGAGTTTTCTTATTAGTTCAGAAGTGGGTCTTTTTTAAGGTTACAAATCCAGGCCTCCAAAGAAATACTGTTTACAACTGGGCACATATGAATTATGACCAATGTTAATGTATCACCTGTGCCTCATTTGAGGTACAGATAGAAGAATGAACATTTAACTACACACTTGGTCATTTTGATTTTGCAATTGAAACATTTTTTCCCGCTGAAACAAATCCTGCCTCTGAAACTCCCTGAGTAATGGCAGTTTTCACAGTGCCCTCATCCTGTAATTTCCTACGCCACTGAATAACTTCTCCCCAATCAGCAGCTTTAGAAACTGAAAACACACACCAAAAATTAAGTTACTTACACACCTCCTTACTAGCTAATTACACACGAACTCGAGTAACAACGGAACACTGCAGTCCCGCGCTTGCCTCTCGTCGTCCCCAGCAGGCTGAGGCGGCGGGCTGCCGCCGGCACCCCCTCCCTCACGACGCCTGATTGACGTCCCTCTCACCCATTCACAGCTCGCGCTGCCCGCTGGGCGCGGGGCTATTGGCCGAGGAGGTAGCGGGGGGTGGGCGTTRGGGTAGAAGCCGTAGGTGCAGTAGCTCCCGCTACCTGCTGGTGCTGCAGGGCGCGGCGCAGCGGTGGTTCTCCGCGGGGTGACCTCTCCGGCGCTGCCTCTTCGCTGGTAGCGAGCACAGTCCCGCCGGGCCGCCCCGCGCTTGCTTCTCTCCGCACCGCCCTTCCTGCCTTGGGGGTCGCCTAAGCTTGCAAGATGGCTGACGACCGGGACGACGCCTCGGACCAGCTGAAGCAGTGGCGGAGCCAGCGGGGCTCGCAGGTACCCGCTAGGGCTCCGCGGGGCGGGCGTTGCGCGCTCCCGGCGCACGGCGAGGCCTGAGGGGCTGCGCCCCTCGGCACCCCGCTCTCCGTCCGGCCCGGCTCGCTGGGCTGTAACGGTCCGGCCTGCTGCGGGGGGGTGGACGGTGGAGGGACGATGRGCCCGCGGGCGGCGTTGTCCCCCTTACGGGAGCGGGTGAGCCCCGGTGCTGGCGGGCGCAGGGCCCGGGGGGTTCCTCCGGCCTGGCGCCTGACCTGACGGAAACCTGCTCGGTCGGAGCAGGGCAGGGGAGCAGGGCCCGGGGGGGGCCGCGGCGCTCCGCGCTCGGGTTGTCCCGCGGGGCAGCGGCGGAGGGCGAGGCGCCCTCGCCCCCTAACGCGGAGCTCTCGGCTTGGTGCCGTGCCCGGGAAGACCCAAGGACGAAGGGGCTGGCGGCTGCCAGCTGGCTGGGAGTGAGAGGGGCGGTCCGCACTGCTGGCACGGCTGCCTCGGCAGCTCTGCCTTGTCCACAACCTCCCCTTTTAGGCAGAAATGGGGCTTGTCTGCGCCCAGGCAGTCAGGTCCTTGGGCAGAGATTTTTTTTTTTTTTTTTTTTGTCTCAAATCAGACACGCATATTTTCAGTTCTGCTATCACATTGATAGAACCCAGCGAAAAAGTAACTAGGGAATAACAGAGAAGATAAGGTACATTCAGCAATATGTGGAGACTTGTTTACCAGGTTGAAGTGGATTGGGGCAAGTGGTTGGCTGAAATCATAAGAACATGTAATCAGCAGTATGGTACTCAGTCTTCTGAAGATGTAGAATATACCCCCAAATATTTGGGTAAATGTATAAATGCTGCAAGAGTTGATTTTCCTTCTTCTTCATCAAATCACTGTGACAGTTTCTACTATGTATTTTCTGACAGAAGTGTGTATTTGGCATTAAATACTTTTTCAGCTGGTTATACTAAGCAGCAGTCTTATAAGACAGAAGTGGATGCCTCAGTTCCCACTGTTTGCAGTTGTTAAGTCATCTTGATTTTATTTTTTTTCCCCTTGGTTCTAAAAGGTACTGTATGGAAACTAGCTTCCAGTGATGAATTTCGACTTCATCATATTCTAGCATGTGTCATGATCCTTTCTTTTTGTCCTCTGAGTAATACTTTTGGTATAGATATCAGCTTTTCTGTAACAAAGTAGTATTTGAATACAGGCCAAGGTTAATTTGAAAATTGGGAGGCAACCCAAAGTCTGTGTTGCATAAGTAGTCATGAGACCTTAAGATAGAAAGTAGGGAGGACTTATTAGAATTTTAAAGTGACTTGTATAAGGTGCAAAGTATCAGTAATGCCTGGAAGTATGTACTTTGATGTATGGTGTTTACAACAGCTGTGACTATAATTCTCCTGGCGTTGTTTCCCTTCTTTCTGTCATGGCAGGTTAGTGCTGTAATGAAATACACATGCAGATTGAAAAGTTCTTATCTTTTAAGGTTTTGACTGTATGCAGCTCCCAACCGTATGAAAATATAGGCATCAAACAAACTCAAGTCCAAAAGTAGTATGAGAATTCTTCTTAAAACTACTGTGGTTTTTTTTCTCTCCCTTCACGCTGATGGAACCTGTTTTGTGTGCCCCGCATAACATTATCCTGAAACTAAAGTGAATATATCCTATCATTTAAAAAAAATGTTTGTACTCCTAATGTGAACGCTAGAAAGAACCTTTCAGAAAGTCTGCCCGCACAAAAGAGACTGTATGGTCACAAAGCTGTTAAATTTTTGATAGGTTTAGTTTCAAAAAGTTGTGGGTTTAGCTGCTACTTCTAGTAGTCTTAAATGTTAGCGTTATAGAAGAAGTGGTTTTCAGACAACACTATAACCTGTTGGTTTGAGAAGGGCTGTTTTACCTCTACAAACCTTTATTCTTTGTTGCATGCATAGTTTACAAATAATATGCAAGGTTTTTTCCTACCCTTGAGGTAATCACACAGAAGATATTATAAAGGCACTGGTGAATCAAAAGGACTCAAAAAGTCTCCTTAAGACTAAGGTTTCACTTTTTTTTTCTTCTGTCTTTTACCAAGCTCTTGCAAGGACTTTGTGGAGAAGAAGGTCATAGGTGTAGGTATATGCATTATAGTCCTGCCACTGCGTGGTTAAACTTACTGGGCTGCTTAGAATTTATGAAGAACTCCAGGATAAACAGGGTTCTAATTCAACATAACTTTTGTGTTTCTCARTGGACTGAGTGAAACTTGGTCACTGCTTCAAGATGACATAAGTATTAGTGACTTTAAAAAGTCACTGTATGGACTGGAGGGGTCTTAAGAGCTATGTTTCATGTTAAAAAAGAGTTACCAGAATCCAGTCCCCACATTTGCTTTTCTTAGAATTATAGTAGTCAGAATTCATAAATGGTGCTGAAGCTGTACACAGGGTTTTTGCGCCACAGGCTGCCTTAGAGTGAGGATGAAGCAGAAGTCTCTGTGTACGTAGAACATGTGGGAAGGATGGAAATGTGTGTGATGAATGATAACACAAGGAGGTTGGAGAGGAAAATGCAGAAGCTTAGGATGCCATTGGTAGGATCCGTTCTTTTTCATCACACTACAGCAAGTTTGCCTGTCTTAAATGAGTATAACAGTCATCAATACGAAAAAAAAAAAAATCAATTAATTTATGATTAGAAAAACTAATACATTAGGTTTTATCTGTGAGAAAGTTGAAGCTTTTAATCAGCAAAACTAATGAAAATAAAAGAAAAATATTGGCAGTGCTGGAAGCTGGATTTAAAAAAAAAAAAAAAAAAATAGTTCTCCCTAAGCAAACTCTGAAAAAATTTCTTGACCAAAAAGTTCAATTAAAACTGTTGTGATGTGTGAGCATTTTATAGGCTCATCATCTGCAGACCATACTGTGTTCTAAGAAAGGGTTCTTCAAAGCAGAGGCTTAGAATGGGTTTCAGGATGGGTTGCTTATAGCTTTCATACCTCAGTACAGAAGATATGTCAGGCTAATGAGCTGATAATATAATTACATTAATTTGTGCTGGGTGAATGTCTTGAAGTAGAATATTTTACACTTACTAGACTGAATCATGGAATGATTGAATGAGCTTTTTCCTAAAGTTCCTTGAATACGGTGGTGTCGTTCCACTTTAATATATGAAATTAAATTCTAATTCAAAAAGTCCATTTGTAATGGCAATTTAAGCAATTTCTAGTTTAAGATGATAGCTAAAACATAATAAAGCATACATAAACATAATAAAGCATACATATTTAAGGGCGCTAAATTATATGGGGCCTGTATGTTAGGATATCATTTTAAGAAGTTGAACTCAGACTGACTCAGGATGGAAGAACTTCCCGTGTGGTCTGACTAGGTGATTTCTCAAAGTGACCAGTGAAATCATTTTCTTTGGCTTATTTAAAACAGAGCAAAATATAAGGTAGGAAGCATGTGATATATAAGCAGTGGAAAGAATACCGAGAACAGTTTCTGCTCTTGCRTATTTCCCTTGACAAACTATAGATAAAGTTTTGACTTAAGCAGATGTTCCTTTGACTTAAGAATACTTTAAATAAAGCTAAAGTGGTAACTTTCCTGTAAGTTTCTGAACACCATGGTCCTGTTTGTAACTGGAGATATATTGTCTTTTTAAAATGTTTTTACAAATTTCAGTGCAGGTTAGGATTTCGGGCATCCTGAAGGAGTTGAATTTATGCTTATAGCTTTATAGCTTATAGCTCTATGCTAATGAAGTGGTGAATGAAGAATAAAGAACCTAGATATTTTGGGAATTCAAGCCAGCTAGAGTAATGTGTGTTACATATTAGTAAGAACACATTGGAAATGCAGTTATCCTGTCATGTCTTTTATGTGGTTATTCATGTACCTGAGTTAAATAAAGGTGTATATAACCTTCYTTGTATACTCTACCTCATCCAGAACTCTGGGTGTAGATGTGAATAACTGTTCTTTCCCCTGCCTTTGTGAGTTGCCTCTTGGAAAAAAAAAAACCTGGAGGCTAGTCCAGTTAAGTATACTCTTCCGTGAGATACAGATAGGAATTTTGCTTGTTTACAGTAATTAAAACACTTAAAAGCAGAACTTAGATTGTCAGTATAAAAGTTGGAACCCCATAAAGTTGCTGATAGAATAGTGAAGGCCTTCTCATCAAGAGTTACTTTTTCCTTCTCTTCACCATCCCTTTTCATTTATAGAACTTTAAAAGAAGGAGAACTAGTCAGGAGGGGATGAGTGAGTTTATTCTGCAGCATTTCCCGTGGTTCAGGTGCGTGGATGCTACTGGCAGAAGAGGGTAGGGTGGTATGGATAGAGAGCCGGTATGGATGTATGTCAGTTTAGTGCAACATGGAACTGTGGATTTAGTGTTAACTGGTCATAATCTGTGACTCAGATAGTTGAGCTCACCCTGTTGCAAACTTTTTTTTCTTTTGGTTTTTTTGGGGGGTTTTTTTTGGTTTTTTTTTTTTTCTTTGTACCAACTTCTATTCTGTTCTTCTAAGTCCTTTACAAACATCGTTTTTTTTTTTTTTTCTTTGTACCAACTTCTATTCTGTTCTTCTAAGTCCTTTACAAACATCGCCCTGGCTCCTAACAATAAATGTGCTCCAGGAAAAACTGACACCTGCGACCATCAGGTCACTGGAGCTGATGTACTTTTCTTGCTGCGTTTTCTACAGTACCCYGGAAAATAGGACTGTCGCCTTAGAGGAGCATATGACCCCATATGTGATGCAGACAAAGTCTTTTCTACTGGGATTTTTTTTAAGAAAGTGGGAGTACACTCAATTATAGTGCTGCAGAGTTCCAACAGGTGTTTCTTGAAGTTATTTAGGAGTGGCTGTTTTTTTCAGGTACAGGGTCACTCCTACTGTACAAGATGCTACAGCTCTAAGTAGCCTACAAGAATGGTTAACTTAAACTTCGTATGGAAGGGAGGGGAACAGGATGAGTATGGGCTTTCTTGGGCAGTTTCTTTACAGACAATAACGATGCTAGTAAAAAACAACAAAAAAAAAGCGTTCTGGTTTGCTGTCCTTTTGACAGGACATTTATTGACAGTAGGGCTTCTTAGGGCTTTTGTTAATCTTARTCCTTCCATGGTTCAAGAGTCTAGAATGATGATTCCTCAGGCTTTTGCTTATATGATTTTTCCATAGCTCTTCCAGACCGATGGTAATCATGGGTACCCYTTTTTAGTCTTTATGCTGTGCGACTATAGCTCTTTCCTTATGCCTCCATCCCTGTGCTGACATCACCTTCTTCTTCCTCTCCCTTTTCCCTTATTACTTTCCAGCAGCTACTCCTTTTCTARCTCTCTTCCCATCCTCTCCTGTTGGAGAGGGAGCAAACTGGACTTCAACTCATGTTTTAAGGTTGACACTTCATATTTTTCTTGAAGGAAGATATATAGACTTAAGAAGTAGTATTTCTGAACCATGGAAAACATTCTTGGATTATACGTGACCTGAACTCCCCTGCTTAAATAGCCCCAGACATAGTACTGTGATGATGTGGTTAGACATCTGTATTTTCTGTAACTAGTTCCAGAATCTTACGCTATTTTGCTATATACTTGTTAATRTGTCCTGTGACACATAATGGTTGAACAGGCATGCACATTGTGTGGCTTAAATATAGTGGGTTTTTAACTTCTGGTGTTGTGATATTGACTGTCTCTTGCTTTCAGAAACCAGATGTCTTGACCACCGGTGCTGGGAACCCAGTAGGAGATAAGCTTAATGTTCTGACAGTAGGGCCACATGGACCTCTTCTTGTTCAAGATGTTGTTTTCACTGATGAGATGGCTCATTTTGACAGAGAGAGGATTCCTGAAAGAGTTGTGCATGCAAAAGGGGCAGGTATGTTTAAAAACACATACTTTTTCTCTGTGTAGAGTTAGACTTTAAAAAGCTTTTGAGTTAACACATAGATTGTGACATAAATTGCATCGTATTATCTACAATTTAGTATTATAGATGATGTTAAATAATTATGTAGCAACAGCAGTGGTAAGGCCTGGTTTAAAAGAGCTCAATGCCAAAACTTGAAGCACTGAAAAACTGTTGGTTGGTTGTTTTTTGGTTTTGGTTTTTTTTTGTTGTTGTTGTTTTGGTTTTGTTTTGGTTTTTTTTGTTTTGTGTTTTTTTTGTTTGTTTGTTTTTGGTTTTGCTTTTGTTTTTTTAAAAAGGGTGTGTGTGTGTGTGTGGAGAAAATGTGGTTATAGCCCTTAGATTTTTACTGTATTTGCTGTAGTCTCTGCTTCCTCTACCTGTTCCTCCATAGTACCCCATTCCTCTGGAAGGGAAGACTTACCCTAGTCTCTGCTTCCTCTACCTGTTCCTCCATAGTACCCCATTCCTCTGGAAGGGAAGACTTACCCATCTCTATTTTAATGTCTGTTTGCATGTTATTTGATGGAGATTCTTGTCTTTGTCATCTGATGTTCTGTCTGCCAAAGCAAGATGATGGTCTAATACTTAAATTAAAAAAACCTAAACCAACTAATTTTAAAATTTGTTACTGATCTTAGNTTTTTTTTTTTTTTTTTTTTTTTTTTTTTTTTTTTGTTACGTATTGCCCTGGGAGAAGATATGGGACTGAATTTTATTATAATGTGAATGTACATGGGAAAAATTCCTCTGTGGGGTGGGAAGAACTTTGTTGCTTCATCCAGCTTACAGGTGGACCAAAAATTCTGCAACACGTATCAGGATTAAAGAAATACTTGCCTTGCTCTGACATAAATATGCAAATCTTGGCAGAAGAGCATCCAAAAAGCTACTGTGTGTTATTTTGCAGAGTAGAAATGAGGTCTGTATTGCTGCTGGGAACTGTTAACAATCAGTTAAGGAGGTGGGAGAGAGTACTGTGCAAATAGTAGTTTGTGTTAAGTAAATTTCATTTTGTGAAGATAAATTGAGTGTTTTTGTGCATAGATATAAACTCTGTTTAAACTGGTGTATTTCCATGTTTCCTTTTGACTTAAAGTTGTATGTTGGACCATAATGGAATAACAGATATGCTGTGAGTGGAAGGAAGGTATCTAGATCTGATACTTTGAAATTACTTTTTTTCAGGAGCCTTTGGCTATTTTGAAGTCACTCATGATATTACCGAGTATTGTAAGGCAAAAGTGTTTGAACACATTGGAAAGAGAACTCCAATTGCCATACGATTCTCCACTGTTGGTAAGGCTCTAAAGTTATTGTGTATCTTCTTACATGTGTACCATAGTTACACTGATAGCAATGTTTGCATTGTGGAGCACTTAATGTGCTTAAGGTAGTTGGAAATGCTTTCTGCCAACTGATTCCTCTTCTGTGAATTTCATTTAAGTTGTAAGACCTTAAGCAGCTTCTGCATCTTTCTGCCAGAGCTCTCTGTAGACACTTTTCCCTCCAGAATGTGAGAGAAAGGATAGTCTGAGCTATTTTTTTTTTTCTGACAGAAAGCTTGCTTTGTTTCTAGATGGTTCGTAATCAACACTTGAATGCTGCRGTTTAACACTTGAAAGTTAAATACCTGTAATCTCTTATGCTGTAGGAATGTTTTGGGGATGAATGCTGTAAAGCAAGTTCTGGGCAAAGAAGAATGAACAATCTTCCATAAATAAACGCCTATTTCTTGAAGAGCTGAATGCATAAACTAGCAAAATCTTAAATTATCTTAGTTAAAACATGCATTATGATCAATGTCTTGTCTGACAGAAAAATGATCTTTCAAAACGTGAAAACGTGTTACTAGTCTATCTGTATTTAAAGAAAAGAAATCCTAATAAGGATTCAGTTCTGCAAGTAGTATTGGAGAGAAAAAAGTAGTCCAACAAGGCTCAAGGAGCTGCTGGTTTTGGCCTACTGGCTTTACCATGTGTCACCAAAACTTGAGGAGTCATGGAATGTTATACGGGGGAAAGACATGCAGCTGAGTTTGACCTGTGGACTGTGTGCTGAAGTGGGTTATTGCGTTGTTACCTTTCCTTTCCCTGCTCCGTTTGAACATGTTTCTTCCTAGCTGTTCTGTAGTACACAATTTTTTTAATGAGAGAATGAGTGTCCTTGTTATTTCATCATGATGTTTAGCATTAGCTGTTCCTGAATACTTCTGGAACACTTTTGCTCAGGTATTGTGGTAGGCACTTTTGCTCTGGTATGAAGTTACCCATTGAAAGGACTGTTTTGGATAAAGCAGGAGGGGAATTAAAAGGGTTGCAACTCTCCTATAATAAAATTCCCTTTTTATTAGGCATGCTATTTAGATTGCTACCTTCCAAATGAGAGCTTTCACACTGGGATTTGATGCACAGAAACTAATGTGTTTTTAGCCGATTCAGCCTTATCTGATGTTGTCTCTGTTAGTGATAATGCAAATTCCACTCTTAATTGGTTCAAGTGGATATACTTGTTTTTTCTTTCTTTTAACTGTGGCCCGAATGCTTGGGTGGGTGTCTGTTCACACTTTGGAAACTTCCAGTGCCTAAAGTATTGTTGAAAATATGTCAAAAATTCCTTGGTATAGAAAAGACTTAAATTAATAAACCCCACCCTTTTAGGATTTTATGGCATATTCTCAAGTTCTATGTTTTTATGCTTACAATTTGTATGCGTTTCCTATCGTAACACTTCTGTATGTTCGTGTGTTTCTTCAAGCTGGAGAATCTGGGTCAGCTGATACAGTTCGTGACCCTCGAGGCTTTGCAATGAAATTCTATACAGAAGAGGGTAATTGGGATCTTGTGGGAAATAATACTCCTATCTTCTTTATTCGGGATGCAATGTTGGTGAGTAAGCACAAAGGATGAGGCTACTTTGTGAAAGAGTCCAAAAGTTTGTTCACATCTTGTTCTTGCTTCACTGAGAAGCAAAAGCTGTTGTTTTGACACACTTAAACTTTGCTGTTTGTTAGATGGTCTGAACATTTTTGACTTGAAAAGGTGTTATTTAAAAAAAAAAAAAAAAAATTAAGAACTAATGCTTGTTTACTTATGTGGTTTCATACCACAAATAGCACACACATTTAGTTGTGTTTGCTAGCGCATGTGCCACAGCAGAATAGCCAGCAAGTAAGTACATTGTCGTGTTTTTAATTTCGGATCTGCTCAGTTTCACTGGTGTTCAAATTAGCTGTTTTACTCTGTAGACAGTTTTTTCATTCTGAGGATATCTGGGGCGGGGGGAGAAAGACTTTTCACTTTTAAAAGCTTCTTGCAAATTCTTTTTATTAAATCCGAATTTTTTTTTTTTTTTTTTTTTTTTTACTATAAGCACTTTGTAAGTGAGGGGCTTTCCTTGAGTGGAGGAACTCTGCACAGATATTTCATCGTATCTCTGTATTCATTTAGGAGTCAGATATTCAGTAAAGTTCAGATATACAAATTTGTATATTTACCTCTCACTTTATCAGTCACAAAATGAAAGCATTCTTTAGCTTTGAACAGCCTGTTTATCCTAATTGTACATGTTTTACTTTACCCTAATTTTACTGGTCTGTGAATGTATTTGGTTGCAGGAGGGTTATGACAATAGAAGATTTTTTTTTTTTTTTCCCCCAGTGATCTTACAACTTCGTCTCATCTTTCAGTGTGCTGTTCCTTTCACAGTTAACTGTATTGAAAAAACTGTTTGTCTTGTTTTGTACCAGGAGTTGCTTAGTATACCCCATATAATTTGGAGGTGTTATAGAACCTTTTTTTTTCTTTTTTTTTTTTCTCCCCCTCCTTCCTCCCTCCTCCGCTTCTGGACAAATTAGTTTCCATCCTTCATCCATAGCCAAAAGAGGAACCCTCAGACTCATTTGAAGGATCCAGATATGGTGTGGGACTTCTGGAGTCTTCGCCCTGAGTCTTTGCATCAAGTAAGGTTCTCCTTTGACTTTATTTTGTATGGTTAAGAAAATCATGTTATGACAGCATATGTTTTTAACTATCTCTCTTCCATGTTTTATCTAGAAGCCTACATAATCTTCTAGGAACAGTAAAGGTGAAAGGCCTCCAATAACTTCTAAGGCTGTTAGTACATGTATCTAGTTTTGCCTTTTTTCTTTTCATGACTATGAAATGGGTGGGATTCTTCTGTTTTTCATAACCGTACTTTATATAGGGATGAAGGGAAAGTTGCTAGGTTTTCTAATGCTAAAGCAGTGGAGATACTGATGAACAACAAACAGTGCTAGAGAACAGTGAAATACTGGGAAAGTAATGCTATCGCATATAAGTTTATTTAAAGCTGTATATTGTGTAGCACTTTAGATCAACTGCAAAAATGACTAGAATTCACAGTGCATTCTGATTATTCTGAAATGTATTTGTATCTAAGAATGTTATGCAAAAAAGCTAATATAAAATTAAAAATGCAGTTTTGTTGGGTTTTTTGGTTTTGTTTTTTTGTTTTGGTTTTCTTTCCGTTTTTTGTTTTGTTTTTGGAAAGAAAATGGGTTCATACAGAAGCCTTCCAGTAATTGCTAATTGGAAAAAGAAGTACCATAAGCATCRTTTGTGATCATAAGCCTAAAGAAAAGCAGCATTTTGAACATGTTTGCATGGTGGTATGTTTACTGCTTGAAGACTTTGAAGAACTAGTTGTTAAGGACTTCAGTTTTCAGATTTTGTCTTTTAACCTGGAAAAAATTCTTATTTATATTTGTAACTTAAATTGTCCATGCTTACTTGCTCTGTGCTTATAGGGGAAATCATAACATTATCACTAGGTTAATGTCTTGTACTTCACCAGATGTTTCCTGTGGGCATAAAACTTCACGTAGGTTTAATTCACAATTGTTCTTTGTGCAAAACCCAAAGCAGTCTTATTTCATTAACACTCTTAAAACTTAAACTAGAAATTCCTCAAGGAATTCATAACATTTAGAATGCTTCCAATGATGCAGATTAATGCAATAAACGAACTTTGTCTCGAATGGTCACTTCATCCTTGGTCTGGTGAGTCCATTAATATTGTTTGATCCTTCTCTCTAGGTGTCTTTCTTGTTCAGTGATCGTGGTATTCCTGATGGTTATCGCCATATGAATGGATATGGATCGCATACTTTTAAACTGGTTAATGCTAGTGGAAGAGCAGTTTATTGCAAATTCCATGTGAAGGTATTGATATTTTTTTCCCAGTTATCTATTGGAAGTATACATCGTATCGGGTAAAAAACAGTTTAAACAGATGGTCTAAAAATGTTCTATGACTTTTCAAGTTTAATTAAGAAAAGACTTGTTAGTGCATAGACTCAATCARAAAGGTGTGTGTGGTTTTTTTTATATTGGTTGCATGCCTTTCACAAATACGATGGACATCATTGTTCCTGCTATGACACAGTAGGTATTTACTATTAGACTATGAAAAAACTCTTCTTTGGGGAACTGTCTCTTGTTACTGGAGAACTCTGTTTACTTGTGTGGTGAGCACCTAGCTCAGCTTACTGCATTTCAGCCTCACACCACTAGGTGTTTTGGGTGTGAAGCTGTGCAAGAACTTCCTGTCAGACTCCCTTGCTATCATTCAGTGCAGATGCAAGAATCCTCTAGCCCTTTGGAAATGTGTTTTATTCAGTGTGCGATTATGTTCCTGTTTCATGTTCATGTCTACACAGTAGTTTGGATTCAACAGGTGCTTCTTCAGGTGAAAGTTCTCTCGGTCTGGATCTGGTTTTTGTTCCCATTTTATCTTCTGGATATGAGCTGCATTGATCTAATATTTTTAAGATGGCCTCAACTGTATACCGAAATATAAAAACTCTGTTTCCAAGAGCTCTGCAGCTGAAGCTCACAGAACCTCACGGAACTTCCACACTTTTCTGAGAAAGCAGTCTCTAGCATATCTCGCTTGAAAACAACTTCCCTCCAAAGTTTTAAAGGCCATACAGCTTCTTACCTCATTAGACTTTAGTGGAGGCTGACATCTACCTTTGAAGCAAGACTTCGGAAACCATTATGTTAAACTAAGAGGGATTGCAGAGCAGCTTTTAGCCTTCAAGTTGTCAAAAGCTTATTAAACTTGAGATTTTAGTGCTAAAGATGTCACAGAAATAGGGGTGGGAAATTGAGATTCATGTAGAATCCAGAACTTTCAGCCCTGAGGGCTGCAACTGTTTTATCGCTTTGTGTTGGCATTGATCTGTAGGAAAAGGTGGGATGATGGGACAGTAAAGGAGCACTCCATCCTGTAAGGGGAGAGGGGAAACCTCTTTACGTGATGTGCTGCAGGGATCATACCTTCATGTTTGATGTCTTATGTTCTGCGGTATAGCACTAGATATTTATTTCACTTTTATCAGAGAACTAATTTTTATCTGGAAGGCAGCTGTTGAATGTACTATTATTCTGAACTCAAATTATTGGAGATTGGAAGATGGACAATCACATTCTTATTAATGATTTCTGTAATACTTTCTGCATGTTGTAACTGGTGCTACTGCTTTTTTTGCTTTTAGACTGACCAGGGCATCAAAAATCTTTCTGTTGAAGAAGCAGGAAGATTGGCTTCTACTGATCCTGATTATGGAATACGTGATCTTTACAATGCCATTGCCAAGGGGGACTATCCATCATGGTCTTTCTATATTCAAGTTATGACGTTTGAAGAAGCAGAGAAGTTTCCATTTAATCCTTTTGATTTAACTAAGGTATCTCTGATACTGTTGTGAATGTTCAATTTCAGCTATTTTAAGAAAGGTCATGAGATCAAAATGTAGCAAATGCCAGAACTGAGMTTATCTATAAAAAAAGTGTAACAGTTTCCATGGAGTAGCACTGTTTTCYTACTAGTCCCTATCAATAAAGTTAGTCTGTCCTTTTTATTCTTCCCTTCTATTATTTAAGTGTACTCTTTATTATATGATCATGATGAGTCAGAAATTCTGGGGATGAAATTATATTGACRTTATGTCTGATGTTACTCTTCCTCAGTGAAATATGGATAGGGCTTGATTCCAGGCCTGTAGATCACAACTGCACTGTGTTTCTGAAGTGTGATCTCAGATCATATAGTCACACCCTGAGCTYGCTAGTTTTAAGTGTTGTTGGTAACGTAGCTTCTGATTGTTGGTCTGATTTTGTCAGTCTTCCAATTGCTGTTCCAAGGAATGGCTTGTTGAAGGATACTAAGGTAAACTTGTATTACTCNATATTGCTCTCCCAAAATGGCTACAGACTTGTGAACTTGAAAGTACAGGCTAAGATGACAAAGAAAAGGCTAGTTAAGCTGGTTGCGTTTTGAAGTAGCTGAAAACAATCATGCTACCAGTTCCACCTACGATATTGCATTCCTAGGCAGTTTTTCAAGCGCCTGTGGGTATTTCATTTAAGTATTCCAGTGCTGAGATTATGCTGGGATGATGAAATAAGTGCATTAATACTCTGTATTCATTGCAAAAGACTTCTTAAAGTAAGACATTTCTCAGAATGTTTGTCAGCAAAAAATAAATTTCTTCAGTAATGTATTTTCTTAATCAAGACTTTACTAGACAGCATTTGSCTGATCTGTTATTTAAGCTGCATAGTACTATAATAATGTTGATTTTAATGTATGCGTGTTATGTCTTATAGATTTGGCCACATGGTGACTACCCTCTCATCCCTGTGGGAAAGCTTGTCTTGAACAGGAATCCTGTCAATTACTTTGCAGAGGTAGAACAGATGGCATATGATCCTAGCAACATGCCACCTGGTATTGAGCCTAGCCCTGATAAAATGCTGCAGGTAAACTACAACGCACATAAGTTTTTACCTGAGGAGCATTACSTTTGCTTTGCTGTTTATGAAAGCATTCCTGTCACTGTGTATGTAGCAGCATTTGATGTGCTCATCCAAAATTTAAATATAAAGAGAACGGGAAAGAACTAAAGGAGTAGAAAATCTAGAATTTACAGGGCATCTGCAACAACTATCAAAGTTGATGGGGAAATCTGTCAGTCTGGCAAGAAGTATGGGATAAATATGCATTGCTGCTATGGTTTTATTCACGTTTTTACAGTATATCTTAGAATTATGAACTCTTATGAGTGTCAGAGGTGGACTTCAAATGCTCTGAAATACAGATATAACTAATACCTGATATAAACCACAAGACTATTCTTTAGAAGTAGTATCAGATTTCTTACAGGTCAAAATATCTGATAAGACTGGCTGCAGTAGACTATACTGTCTGCAGAGTCATGGATGTTTGCATGTTATGCTTTTTCAGATTAAAACCAGATTGTTTCAAATGATATCCATGGAAACAAGAAGGTATTTTGACAGTTTTAACTGGATAAACTCTTGAACAATCATGCAGTTGTTCTGTTTTGTCTCTCTTCGCTCCCGCAAATTTCATGGTCAGAATCAGTCTGTTTGCCTGGCATCCAGATGTCACTAGAACCATATTTCAGATGTAATCAATTTTTAAATCTGAGGTTGAAAATAAGTAGGAAAATATTATATAATTCCTTAGTAATATTTAGCATYGTTATAGTAATTTTCATCTCTACGTATGTAACCGTTTTCTTGCTTCAGAATAGGTTTAGTATTCTGAAATTGGTAGGAAATACCCAAGCTGCACAAATACAACTCAACCTGCCATTCTTCACTGGTATTCCAGCAA
Organism: Phoebastria nigripes; assembly: GCA_035582835.1. Lineage (NCBI taxonomy): Eukaryota > Metazoa > Chordata > Aves > Procellariiformes > Diomedeidae > Phoebastria > Phoebastria nigripes. Next base: position 224,176 of record JAYKAV010000478.1, on the reverse strand, counting down.
AGTTAGTTTGTGGCTGAGTGTCACTTTGGACATACTTCAAATTATGTCAAGAATATATACGCAAAGGAAACGGTCTTCTCCCTTTTACTGTTTAATGTATAATGCTTTGAATTGGGATATACCACTTAAGTGATCTCTTTCAGCAAGTAGTAATTAATGTTTGTGCTAAATGTTTTAGGGTCGTCTTTTTTCATATCCTGACACTCATAGACACCGTCTGGGACCTAACTATCTACAAATTCCTGTGAACTGCCCCTTCAGAACTCGTGTGGCCAATTACCAGAGGGATGGACCAATGTGCGTTTCTGACAACCAAGGTAGTAATGAAAATATCTTTAAATATATTGATACTTATGCATGTACTGCAGAATTCTTTTCTGTTCACAGGGGATTTAAGATACTTGCTAAACAGATCATTTTATTGGATATTACTAACTTCTTACACTGTGAGAAATGCTACTTTTTCTCCTCAACCATTCAGTGTCTGTTTTGACTTTTTCCCCCAGCTCACACTTCTCACTGTATAACTTCCTGAGTGTCAGACTTCCCAGTCTATGTTTTTTTTTCCTTTTATGTGAAAACTGTTCCTTACCTCTCATATCTTTGTCAACCTTTTAGTACCTTTCCTTATATTACTAGATCCTTTTTGAGATTAGATGACCTTTAAAGGTCCCTTCCAACCCAAACTATTCTATGATTCTATGATTAGTTGGCCTCACCTGCAGTTGTTACAAATCCACTGTATGCTCTTTTCTGTAGAGTGCCCGAAGTTTGTCCATGTGCCGTTCCTAATACTCTCTTTAAGTCAGTGCTCACCAGCAATCAAAAAGTAATTTCCTTCAAAATACCCAAATGAATTCAAGATCTATTTTGTGATAGGTAATGACATATCTTAGAACCCGTGATTGTGCATGTATAAAGTTGCATGCATTTCTGTTCCCCATGTGAATTACATGGCAAATAAAATTGTTTTCAGAAAAGCAGTTTTCATCCACTGGTCTGGTATCATGAGATCATGTGTCAGTATAAATAGCCAACTTTGATTTTGACTAGTTAAAGTTTGCAGAGGGGGTAAGCTGTCAATTTATTATTTGCTCCCTTTTCAGGTAACTTTATGAATGTGTTGAATAGTACTAGTCTTCACACAGATCCTTGAGGAGGGTCTACCTGATTAATTCTTCTTAATACAAAAAGTGACCTTTTATTCCTCTTTTTCTTATGTTCTTGGTATGCTAATTGACAAGATACTGACTTTTATCCTGTTACCTCCTGTTTGAGGAATCTTATTGAAAGCGTTCTTAAATCTCAATACGTTGTATTGCCTTCATCACTCTTATTTGTGTATCCACTGTATGTCTCTTGCCAGTCTCGTACAAGTATTGAGAATCAAAACTTTGCTGTAAAACATAAGCATGCTTGTGTAGATTACAGAATGCATTCTCTACGTGTTTTTTTAAGACTTTAAAAGAAGCACATAGATGTTCCTTATACAACTTCAGCCTTGTGTGAAGTAGGTGATAGTCTCTTACCTATAAGTATTTTTCAATTCTATGTATGTAACTTCTACTTGCTACAAATAGACTAATTTTTAATTTTGTAAACAATGGGGGGGGGGCGGGGGAAGGGGGTTTTCTTCTTGGTTCCTGAAAAGTAGAATGTTTGTCATCTTTACATACTTGTTTAGAATGGGTGTATATCTCTTCTGTTAATCCAGGAAAGGAGACTTTGTTTGGGTGTTTGGACAGAGGGTGGGGAGTTTAAAAGTGTTAAAACCAAATGAAGCTTAAGACCTGTTTAAAAACTTTACAAACAGGCCTTTAAGAGAAAGGGGGTTTGCAGGAGAACACCCAGTCAAATGAATTCAGTTATGTCCCTAGTTTATGTTCCTTTAAAGTCTTCTAGAAACATGCTTGTTAAAGGGGACTTAATTGAAAAAGTTCTAAAATACTTATTATTTAAAATGAAGAAATATGCCTGAGAAATGGTTTCACAGAAGTTAATTACTGCCTCTTTGGTTCTACTTGTAGGCAAAATTCTATTCTAAAAATAGAGATGGCCTAAATGTCTTTAAGAAATCTGTATTTGCCTTTTTTAAATGTAAAGACTGAGTTTCATGTACTCAGTCCGCTTTGTGAAAATGCGTTGCTTTCTGATTTCCAAGAGATTGCAGAAGGCAAGGCCATGAATACCAAGATTAGAGCTTTAACTTTGCCTCTATTCAGCAGGTTATGTTCTGTCAGCATTTGCCCAATAGTGACTGTTTTACACCTGAGAGTAAATGAGGATATACTTAAGTTATGCCTCGTGCCAAAACCATTGTATTCCTCTGGGCTATGAATTCTAATACTTGCTGAGGGAGGAGAGGGAAATGTTTGGAAAACAAGAACTTGAGAACAGCTGCTCCTGTCCAAGAACAGATAATAAGTTTATTTTTATGCAGTTCTGTAAGTTCATTATGTGTTTCAACTAAACCCCCCACATAGTTAATATTAGTAGTACCTCAAATATGCAAATAAAAGTGTATTTTTATGCTGCCTTGGACTAAAACTTTGAATAACTTCCATGACTTTGTCTGTTAAAATTGTCTGAGCAATGTTGTTGTGAGAGTGGCCAAACCTCCTTATTTCTAAAACAAATCAATTTTTCCCCCAAAAAGCTATTGAAATTCTGTTTGTAATAAGTGCTGTTAAGTACTAGCCTGAAGACACAGGTCCTGATGTTGAACTGTATGTTGACAGAAAAACACTGACAACTGTTTTTAATAAAGTGACTCATAACTGGGTAATTGATTTAGGTTCTTCTAGGCAAAGAACGCTTTCTGTCTTCTGACTTAATCTGAGAGCGCTGACATCTGATTGGTTTGGTTTTGTGGGGGGTTTTTTGTTTGTTTTCAGGTGGTGCCCCAAACTATTATCCAAATAGTTTTACTGGTCCGGAAGATCAGCCTGTGGTAAAGGAGAGCCGCATCTCCATTTCAGGAGATGTGCAGCGCTTCAATAGTGCAAATGAAGATAATGTGACTCAGGTATGATGTATGAAAAGGTTTTATATTGCATATTACAAAGATGAGTTTATAGGATGAGTCTAGAGGATATTAATAAGAATCATTCAAACATGGCTCATCTCTGAAGCATCTGGGCTGGCCTGAAGTTAGCTCTCATGAGAGCTTGGAAGATCTCCATACAGCTTAATTTCATGAATAAGTGAACTTTTGCTGGCAGGACAGTTAGTGAATTCTCACAGACCTTTGCATATCTGCAGACACTAGTCGCAAGACAACAGAAGTCACAACCTCTAGATATCTGTGCTCAAAATATGGATGGCAAACTAGAGTATGCATGTAATGTCATGATCATCAATTCCTGAATTGGACCCCAACAGCAATATTTGTTTTCATTAATTCGATAAGCAACAGTTATTTCAAGCTAGACATGGAAAGAGTTGTTAGCAGGTTTGCCAAAAAACCCCCCACAAATTGGTTGCCTTTTGAGTTTAAGTATTGTGAGTATTTTAAGTGTTGCCTGACTAGTAAGCAAAAGCTTCCCCCACCCCCCCCCCGGTAATAATGAATCCTAAAGGTCTAGTAAGTATTATTGGCTGCTACAGGTAGAATGACTTGCTTTTGGGAATTTCAAAATAAAACTTTGTTTCTAATCATAAGGTGCGAGAATTCTATACCAAAGTGCTGAAGGAGGATGAACGCCAAAGGCTGTGTAAAAATATTGCTGATCATCTTAAAGATGCGCAACTCTTCATTCAGAAGAGAGCTGTAAGTGGCCTATTTGGGTTTTAGCCTTTGCTCTTTATTCCAGGTTTTCTTGCAGGCTAGTAACCTTGTCAAAATTGCAATATGCTTATGGAAAGGAAGATCAGAAATTTTTCTCTGAGAAGGCAACTTCTAGATTTTTCTTACGCAGGAATTATCAATACAGAACACTTAAATATGTGCGTATTTATGTAATATAACATAAATAATGTATAACATGTTAAAGCAACTTTTTCCTGATGGGAAGAATGGGATTGATGTTGAACATCAAGGATGCCATTATGTGTTTTTTAGCTTGGTGTTTCGAAAATCAGGTGACTGCCAGCGTAATGTTTTGCTCTAAACAAGGAAAAGGCAGTGAGGGCCAGGGAGGGATTGGATCTTTATCCTTCCCAGGGGAACTTTGTTTAAATCAGGAAAGAGCTCTGTGTGAGATAATAGAAATAATGTTTGAAGATGTTCATAGCTCCTTTCTGGCTGGTCAGAATTAAACTCTTAGAAAAGAGTTTTCATGTTCCTCCTCTTCCTTATGATATGTACTGCTTGTAGACCACAGAGCAGAAAATGTGTTAAAAGAGTACATTTGAAGTGGAGGAAAAAATTCTTACTGCCTTTTCTGTTCTGTCTTCCTGTTTAGGTGAAAAACTTCACTGATGTTCATCCTGACTATGGTGCCCGTATTCAGGCCTTGCTGGACAAATACAATGCTGACAGTGGGAAAAACGTATGCTAATGATTTCTGTRGTTGAATTTTGACTGGCTGTGAATTATCTGTAGCTTCTCTTGTAAATCCAACAAAGTGAGAAATTGGTCTTGATTCCCATTTGGTTTAAATGGCAGAAGTCAGTGCCTGTAGAATTACAAAATGAGGAAACATCACTCTAATTACGTTTAATTAAATGTTGATTAACCAATGATGTACAATTACTTTGTTTCAGYTGGGTTTTTGTAAGGCTTCTGGAAGATAACTGTACATGATATGCAATGTGTTCAGGCTGATTCTTCAGACCAGATGATTACCCACTCTTTGTAATAGTAATGAAACATTTCCACAAGCCTTTCCTAGGCTCAGTGCTTGCTACATAAAATAACAAAACTGTTGCTTCAAGTACTCATTTTTTTTTTTGCTGAAGTTCCCCTAACTAATTCTAATGGAACTTGCTCTGAATATTTCCTTTTTCTTTTTTTATTTTTAGGATGTAATTAGGACATATACACAGTCCACATCTCGTGTGTCTGCCAAAGAAAGATCCAACTTGTAAAGCGTGCTGCAGAGATTTACTCTATGAATTTTGCGTCCTTATAACTGCAGGACAACCTGTTGAAGATGTTAATGAATGTAGCAGACTTCCGCACAAATATAGAAGTGTTTTACAGGCTTGATTTATTAAGCTTTCAAGTGCCTGTATCTGTATTGGTAACACAAGCTAACAATCCTAGTGCCTTTCAACACTAGGGCTTTACTGCTTGTTAATAACATACGCTGTTTTTAAGGAAATTCATGATTTAAAATTGTCTTCATTTCGAGAAGCAAACATAAGTTTAATCAAAATACTGTTTCACTTTTTTATTGTAAAACTTTCCTGGCTAAATCACACAATAGAACTTTTTTATAATGACACTGTGATTATCCTTATGGATAAACTTGATCATGTTAAAAAGTTGATGTTCCTCAATATTTCTAATAAAATAGTTATCTGTATGTGGTTGTAGACACTTCCTTGGAAATTCATTTTTGGCCTTCCAGAAGTAAAATGATATGCAGTAGTTTGAGTATAATGTTGGTTATGTCTCATTCCTTATGGTCAAAATGAAGCTAACTAGGAAGTTTAATCTCAATATATGTAAATTTTATTCCCAATTTTAAGATGATCTTTGCTTACTAATGCTAGGTTGGATATAAGTGACCTAAGAGAGGTAGGAAAGGATATTTTCTTATTACATACACTTTACAACTAAATTGATTACATCTTACAGTTCTGTAGGGAGGGGGGGAATTGTTCTTTCTAACCTGTAAGAATTTAAATAGAAAAATATTAATTTTTCAAGTGTCTGAGAAATTAACCTCCAAATGCATGAATATTTTTGTCTTGGCCAAATTCARGCTCAAGCACTTTCAAAACTATTCCCAATGGTTCCTGAAATTGTTATTTTACTACCAYAATCTGATATTGGTATCTATTGATCAAGCCAGAGCTAGTTTTCAGAGTTAGGCTTTAATCGAAGTGGCGTGTTTGTGTGAATGTGGGTATCTATAGCTAGGTATATGTATGAAATTTGGTGCATTTGTGGCTCTGTCTTGAATTGTATTTTGAATAGGAGTACTTCCTGATTTGGCATTTAAGTGTGAATTGGCATTCCAAGAAGTGATGGCAGATAGATAAAGAAGAGTAGATACTAAGTGCWGTTCCATTAAATTCCAAGAAGAAGAAAGCTACTTCTTCTCGGACTCATTTATCTACTAACCTGTTGTGAAAAATTACCTGTGATACAGATGCAGTAAAATAATATGAACTGATAGCCTGCTCTGTTCTGGGATTCAGTTGGATTTTCACCTGATCGGGCAGGTGGGAGCTGAAAGAGCTACATGAATGGGTGGGAATATTTCTTCCTGGAACATAAAATTCTAGTGAGTTTTGGAAAAGAATAAGCACGGCTTGATCTTTATTTTTGATTGTGTCTGCTAAATTAATTAATTATATTATCTTCCTCTTTTATTTCTGAAATAAAACTGAATTCAAAAACCTCTTGGCAATGTGGTGTTTGTTTTCTGTGTGAATGTTTTCAAATAGTTTATTTTAATCTAGGAAGTTTATACCTTCATCTGGTTTTTTGGAGATCGTGCAGAAGCTGTTGAAGTTCTGGGTAGTTGGTATCTATTTCAGAAAGTTATTTGGCCTGCACAGGCCCTGACTGCCAACAAAAGCCTTGGGCTCAAGGCTGATGCTTGGAATTCGTGTGTAGGGGACAAGCACTAAATTCTGCTCAGCTYTGATATGTGAAATTACTTGTTAGGAACCTTCTCTTTAATTTCCTGAGCCTTCAGCAAAGGGAATGCTGCTCATGTCTGTGGTACAGCAGTGCCTACGACTGTGTGTACCATATGAAGGGAAAAAAGTTGCTGTCCCGCTTTGCTGTGGGTTTTGTCGGTGATGCCTTACTTAAGCCTCTATTTGCTGAAGAACCTTTTGTTATTTTTGATCTAAAAACTTTAGTGGCAATTTACAGTATTGTCACAAGGTTACCTAGTTTGTCATCACAGTTCACTCAAATTTTAGTGAAGGACAGTTCTTAATAGTTTAACAGAGTATGTAGAGTTGAAATACAGCACTTGAAGTGTCTCAAAGCTACCATATAGCCTTTCAAAAAGCTGTCAGTACAGACACTTATTCTACCATCTATATTATCCAAATGTTCAGTTCTGCTTTTCTTACTGCAGCAACTTTTTTCCTAAATCACTCCTTTTTGTTTCATGGTAAGGAACTGTGTGCCTCATGCCTCATTGTACATTGTAGGGTAACCTTTACAAAGCAGTGGATAAATACACCTACTGACCACGTGGTGGAAAGGGCACTGTGACATGACCTTGTGGAGGTTTTAGTGGAGTGTTTAACATGGACAGCTATTTTATTAACTTTGTCCAGGTGGCCTTTATCTGACCATGCCCATAAATGATTATCACTAATAAATTGTACTGTAAGTTATACTAGTTTAGAGTAGAGGTTAGGCTGAAATTTGGTTGGTGTCAAGTTAGAAAAGAAAATCAAGCACTAGGGAATGAGGAGGAGAGAGGAAACATCTTGTGCAGTAATGTTGAGAAGACGTAGAATGGCTTAGGTAGGTGGTATGTACTTTCTGCAGCTACCTTTGGTTTGAAAACTCACAATTTCGGTGTAGTTGTGCTTAAAAGACTGACCTATGTTCTGTGCTGCTAAACTGACCATGACAAGTATTATACAGTAAAACTCGGCTTTTTCAAAAGGCACCGAGAGGTTTAGGCAACACTGGAAGAACAGTAATGCTATTTCTTCAAATGAACAAGGTGATAAATCCATTTACAGCTACTTACTGTGAGAATAAAAAGACTGTTTACATGACATGACGCAATCTCACCTGTGTTTTGACTTTGTGTTCTGCTCAAGTAAAATCTAATATTCCTTTGGCAGGTTGTTGCAATACAATTTTCAGTTATGCGTAAAGGAGAATTGCTCAACGTTTTCCTACTACTGTTTTATTTTAGATACACATCTGTAACAGTGGAATTGGGAATGAATTTGAAACTTATGTTTTGGAAATTACAGCTTTTCCTGGAGTACCTCGCCTTCTCATGGGCCCTTCCCCTTTATTCCTAGGTTGTTTTCCCTTTTCCAAAATGTTTGGACTTGAGTAGCCAAGAGCAGCAGCAGATTCCAGAATCTYAGTGGACATTTGTTGAAGTGGGCCGTGCCAGGAGATGAGTGAGTGTATGGAGTTGCTAAATCTTCTCCGGGGGAAAAAGGGTGAGGGTAGGTTTGGATCAGATAGTTACCGCTTTTAAGTACGTTGGAAAAAGTAAGCCCTGAATTCCTTTCTTGAACCCAGCTAGCTTATTGCCTGGTGAAAGCCATTGAGGGAAATTGTCTACTAAGCAGTGCGTAGGTGTCCGTGACTTTAGTGTCTGTTAAATCATGTTGATTTGCTAAATAATGTTATACACCTGTTGCTCGTCTTGGAGAAAAAGGCTGTTTGTTCTCCATTTGGAGATCTGATACGTGAATTCTCAGACAGGCATGTGAGTCACCATTTTCTCACAAAATTATATCAAAGAGAGAGAGAGAGTCTTTTCTCATACCACAGGAGGAGGTGGTTGCGGTCTATGAAGGTTCAAGCCTGTCTTAAGCTTGAGAACCCACGTTTCATGTGTGAGCGCCCGAGTATATTTTTAGTTGGGGCTCCATCTTTCTTTTTAAACCGTTTCTTTTTTATCTGCAAGTTAAACRTTAATTGGGTGAGAAGGAATGTGAAGGAATGTCTGTTTTCTTGCTGAGTTAAAGTTATGGGCATGAGTTCATGATGCTAAGAAAATAACTGTATTGATCAGCACTGCAAACAGTAGTAGATGTACGCTAGAGATGAACTTTAAAGTACCTACCTGTGTTACAATTTGCTATGGTTCGATGTTAAGTATCGGGCTTCATGGTTAATACTAGTTTTGAGACCTTAAATGGCTTAATCTAAAGGTTTGCCATGAGGAAACTTTCCTCAAAGATGCACATAGCTTGGGACTTCACTAGTAGGTTGGGCCTTCTTAAAAAATGTATTTTTAGCTGTGTTAAGAGCGCCTTTTAACATCACAGATGAGAGCTGCAAATAATGTCTGAACACTTAGCCATGAAAAATGTGTTTGCTGTGTCACGACCGGCCTTTGTAGCCTACTTTGCCTGGATGCTGAGAGGAAAAAAGATGCCACAGATTCCCCCCCCCCCCCAATTTAATAAGCTTTTAACTGAAGTTTATAAACAGTAACCACCACCGTTTTGGAAAGAAGAAAATAAGGTTCTCAGGGTTTTTTCCCTTAATAAGCGTTTGAAATTATTTAATGTGGAAGAATTTTACTCTTGAACTATTTCCTTTTTTTTCTTTCCTTTCTTTCTTCCTCCAAYTATTCAGCCTTTATTCTGCCTGGGTGCTGGTTCCTGGCTTGTGTCCTTCCCTTTCTTCCTTCTGTCTGAGGGGAAGACGACAGATGTGTGACTATATTTCCCGGTTGTAAACGAGCAGGTACTGAGGGGTCTTATTTGGATACACACATGCACACGCGCTGCATGGTCTGGTCTTCTGGCACGCAGTACGAGTCAGAACTCATCATTTAGCCTTCATGAGTCTTAACTCTGCAGGTTTTTAAAGGCAATAATACCCTAGCCTCAAGTCGAACCTTTCTGTATCTCAGCACAGGAAAGACGTGGACCTGTTGGAGTGGGATCAGAGGAGGGACACAAAAATGATGCAAGGGCTGGAGCACCTCTCCTATGAAGAAAGGCTGAGAGAGTTGGGGTTGTTCAGCCTGGAGAAGAGAAGGCTTCAGGGAGACCTTATTGCAGCCTTTCAATACTTAAAGGGGGCTTATAAGAAAGATGGGGACAGACTTTTTAGTAGGGCCTGTTGTGACAGGACAAGGGGGAATGGTTTTAAACTAGGATAGATTTAGAGTAGATACAAGGAAGAAATGTTTTACAATGAGGGCGGTGAAACACTGGCACAGGTTGCCCAGAGAGGTGGTAGATGCCCCATCCCTGGAAACATTCAAGGTCAGGTTGGATGGGGCTCTGAGCAACCTGATCTCATTGAAGATGTCCCTGCCCATGGCAGGGGGGTTGGACCAGATGACCTCTAAAGGTCCCTTCCAACCAAAACCATTCTATGATTCTTTCTGCACTTTGTTTTGTTTGCTGTGGGGTTTGGGGCCTCAAACCAGTACTGCAGAAGTGGATCGATCCAGTGATGTGTTGCATGTTCTTATCTCTTGTTGATAGTAGATTATGTGAAGATATGCGGTGCATGGTAAAGCTTGACCCTTCCTCCCAGGCAATATTGCAGAACTGGCAAAGCCGGACTTGAGCGTAGCCTTGACTCAACTGACGTTGAGGATGTAACTTAGGCAGTCGCATGAGGCCATTTTGGACAGAACTGGGAAAAGAACTAAGGCTCTAGTTTGATTGTAAATGAAATAAAGGCAATTTTGCCAGACTTGTGGTTTGTCTGTCAGTAATTGCTAGATTCCCACTTAGCTCTTGAATCCAGACTAAGAGCTAAAGACCTTTATAATCTGTGCTGTGCCATCATCTCACAAATAGCTGTTTAAGGTACCTGCAAAGMACCTGTCACATTCGCTTTCTCTTCTGTCCCGTTAAGAAAGTATCAGTGTACTTTTCTTGTGAAAACTTCTCACATGTGAGAAGTTCTGAGGTCCTCTTCTAGTTCAGGATGATTTTTCAGTTGTGGGGATGGATCATTTAAACTGAAGAAGATTCCTGAAAAAGCCCTAAGTTTGCAAAAGGTTGTAAAGGGTTGCGTGTTTACGTAGTCTGGGAAAGCTAATGAAGGCTAAACAATGAGGCAGTGGTGTAAAAATAATAAGTGAAGTACTTGATACTCAGTTCACGGGTAACGATGACACTTTTACAGCCTGGATTGCTGTGTAAAGCCCGTATGATTTAGTTGTGTGATAAAAGCTTGAACTTTGTCATGGTGGGGTTCCACCCAAAGTCAAACTTCAACCAACCCCAGTGCAGCTGGAAATCTCACTGCGTTGCAGTCTGAGAGTAAACAGGCCCTCAGGGGCTGTGCTGAAATTTATTTTCGGGTCGCACACTAAAGCTTGGTAAACTGATAGTTTGATAGTTGTACTTTTTTAATTTAAAAAAAAAAAAAAAAAATATTTTTTTTTTGCATCCTGCTTACCAGAGCAAAGTAGCTGGATCAAGGAGGTCTAGTACTGTTACATGATTAATGGTGACATTTTTCAGCCTAGAAGTTGCAGCCTGACCTGTTTCATTAAATGATGATACATTGCTCTTTACCTTGAAAGAAAACAGTAGACACCGGTTCCTTTGTGGGTTTGTTTTTTTGGGTTTGKTTTTTTTTTTTTTTTTCAGAAGAACTTGCACACAATGTCAACTTAGTTTTTTGAAAACCTCAGAAATGTTCACCTTGATCTTAATCCATCTCATTCAAATCATTACTAGATTATAAAAGGTGTTTTGCTTGGTTGCTGTAATCAAAGTTGGATCCAATGATTCGATTCAAATACTGTAAAGCTATAATAGAACGAGTCAGAAGAAAAACTTCATTTCCTGTTTCATAGCATGTCATAAATCACAAAAATGTTTTATTGTTAACTTTGGTGTTTATTCTTTGCTCATTCCTCTCAGATTTCACCGTTTTAAAACTTTGACCAGTACTGGGAACTTTGTTATTTTTTTAATTGATTTTTTTTTTTTTTTCTTCTTTCAGTGCAATAAATCCTTGTCTCATAGTGATTGTTGATTCAGGGTTGACAGCAACAGCATGGACACACAAGTGGATAGACTCTTCTACAAACAAATAGCTGGGGAAGAACCATCTCTCTCCTATTTTCTACACTTAAGTCTCAGGAATCTTTCCTTGACCTTGTGCGTACATGTTGTAAGAATTATTGAGGAATAAGGATGATGGGAGATACTGTTTACAGACTAAGCTGCAGTTGCAACACTCCCCAAACAGAATGAAAATGTAGAATGCCTTAAGGCAGCCTTCCCTGCCTCTGYGCTAGGGGTGGTAGCTGGGTGAGTTTTCAGCTTTAAGTCTGGCTTTCACTCACAGATGCTGCTGGGGTTGCCCTTGAAAATGCGTGAAGAAGCGGGTAACTGAGTTCTTGTGGAAGCCGATATCTCATTTTCTATACTTGGACTGCGTTGGTATGTAAGACTGTGAAAGGGTGAGGGTGTCTAGGAGACAGAGACCACTGGGAGACCTAAACCCCAACGTCAATCTCTCAGCTTGCTTTATTCAGTCCACCGCAGTTACTTCACCCTCATAGATCACATCCAGCCTTCTTTTTGGTTCCTCCTCGCTTTTAGAAAACAACTCAATTAAACATGTTGTTTCTTCACATTCTCTTGATATAACAGATCAAAGGAAAATATGCAGAGTAAATTGCCTGTTTGATCAAACATCATCTTTTGTTGACTGCTTTAGCGAATGACTGCCCAAATGCCGCACGGTTGACCCCCTGCCTGAGCAGAGGTCTGCACGACCTGTTCCCAGCTGGCTCTGCTGAAGCAGCAAGCTGGCCAAACCAGTGCTGCTTTAAATTACGCAATACTTGCTTTGCCTAAAGGTGTAATCTTTATCAGAAGTCTAAGATATTCTGCCTCGCTTGCACTTTTTCCTTTAATCTTTCTGTTAAACCCAGTTAAATAAGGCGGTAAGTCTGGTGTTCCTTTTTGTGTAGCTTGAGATGAAGGGGAAAAAAATCAAAATTAGTACCTACTAAGGAGATRAAACCACGTAGCTCTGCCTAATCGTAGCTCTCATGTTGTCCACAGGGTCTTGACAATGCTCTTGACTTTGGGGGGGGGGGGGAAGTTGGAAAAGCGAGAATGAAGAAATCTCTGCTCATTTTCCCTGCTTTACTTATTGCATATGTGCAGAGTCCAAGGTGCTTTTGACACTCATTACTTTTCCTAAATGCTGCTTTTTCTTTAGATTTAAAACAAATAAGTTACAAGCTTTTTTTAGGGAAGTTATGCATCTGATAGGCGTATATGTACAAGTTTGTGAAGACTGCAGGATGAGGAATAGTTTCAACACTTCCATGAAATAAACAGTGTGATTATACTATAAAAATTTGGCTAAGATCTGTCAGCCTTTTAACAGATACAGCTTTTTGTTTAAGGTTTTTCTAATTATTTACCATTCAGCTTTATAACACAGAAGACACTGAATGTGCTTATTTCATTTACTTAATATCTAGCTATTAATATGAGGCGCCATATATAAAATGAAATTTGTCACGCACACTGATATTTCTTAAAACATACCCTTTTTCAGAGAGAATTTCTCAGAAAAAATACTTCATTATAATTTCAAATTTTCAATATTATTTCCAGTGGAAACTGTCTGTCCTGGACTTCCCATTTCAAGATATGACCATTGGAAAAGAATAGAATTTGCATTTCAGAAGTGCAGGAATAAAGGCTGTATTTTAGAATAAGTCAGTTAATATTTTGTATTATTTCCATCATTCTTCACATTTAGAGAAGATACTGTAGTGGTGATGCTAATTTTACTTCCACTCTGTTTTCATGTACCATAACTTCTTTATGTAAGTCTTTTTCTTTTTTTTTTTTTTTTTTTTTAATGCTTTTCTGTTGCGTTGTGTAACTAATTTGTATATGTTTCCTTCTTTGGCCCTTGCAGTGATATCTTCTGTGTAAAATCTCACCAAGCTATTAAATATTTTGCTGAGGTAATACAGGCAGCCTTTCATCTAAACCTATGCTACCTACCATACTGATAAGATTAGTCGAAGATACCTGGGGAAAATTTGGCAACTCCTGTTTGCTCTGGCATTGATCCATATTGCTTAGGCTTTATTCCACATTTATCCCCAGCCTTTCATCTCAATCTTGCTCAACCTTCTCGCACACCTTTCCTCATTTGCACGCTGTTGGGTCCTCAACTAATGAAAACATTTGCAGTGCCTTTTTTTTTTTTTTTTTTTTTTTTAAATTGCATTTTGACTTACAGGGGTCCTGACTGCAAATTGCATTAGAAGCCCAATGATGTCGAAGGTCCAAAAATCGAATGCTGGTCTTCAAAATCAGGCCTCTCGTCTACCCAAAGAAATTATTTTAAGAGACTACTTGTAGTAATTTTAAAAGGCTTTTTCAAATAGTGGAAATGTGTTTGTGAATAACTGATGGCGTTCTGAGTACTGCTTCACTCCTTACTTCTCCCACAGCGTTGTCAGGAATCGCTTCTTTTACTCCCATGGTTTGGGCATCATACTTTGTGCTGTTAACCTCTAAACATAATTGCACATTTTCCAGGGCAGAAAATGGTTTAATAACAAATCTTCCACATGTTCTGGCTGACTGTACCGGGTTAAAGGTTTTTAAGTAAAAGTCAGTGCTGAGTATGGCACATATAATTCGGATAATCATTGCACAAACAATACGAAGTCCATTCACTATCTAATCGGAGGCTTTCTTATATCTTTTAGAGGCGAGATCTCTATTTATTAACCTCATCACTTCCATTATTGTAAGACAGTGGTCTTAACTGCTGATACTCAAATGAATTTTTTTGTTCCTAAAGACCCCTTTCCAAAAGTTAGTCTTTTCTTTCAGGGTCTGAGTATGTACCCACCATGGTACTCACTTCAGACAAAGAACACACTCTCTTACTAATTAACGGCGAGATATCGCCTCCTCTCAAGGGTGATTCGAAGTACCTAGCTCAGCCTCTTTCGCTGACTGGCAGAGCCAAAATCTGAGTCTGCTCAGGTAATTCAGTTTACTCTTGAACTCTCAAAACTGCCTTAATAAGCTTGAGCTTAATAAGCCTTTCCTTAATAAGCTTGGCTCACAATAAGCAAAGTCTGTGGCTCACTTAAAACCCTGAGTCTGGATCCTATACTGTTGTTCCCTTACAGTATACGGCCAGTGCTCGAGTCCAAATGGCTGGCACTCCACCTTGTGTAATGCTGATTTTAAAAGTAGCCAGGGCATTGTAATCTAAACTCCCAGGTTCATTTCCAGAGCTGTAAGCCTCACCGAGAAGCAAGGAAGCTTACTGCCCCCCAAAACTTCCTAGGATGCTTAGAAACGTGATGTGACTTCTGTAACTATACAGCATGAATGAGCTCCAAAAATTGTAATATAAACTCCCCCCTATGTATCAAGGCATAGGAAGTAAAAAATGCATTTTACTTCATTTAGTCAAAAAATCTTCAAATCTGTTTGTTTGTTTGAATGGACTAGGGTTAGGTTTAGTGTTAGAGCCATTAGGCTTAAGGTTAGGGTTAGGTTTAGGGTTAGGGCCTATTAGGGTCGGGGTAAGGGCCTGTTAGTGTTAGGGACTATTAGGGTTAGAGCTGTTAGGGTTTGGGTTAGTGCCTATAAGTGTTAGGGTTGGGGTTAAGGTTAGGGTCATTAGGGTTAGAGTTATGCTTAGGGTAAGGGCCTGTTAATATTAGGGTTAGGGCCATTAAGGTAAGGGTTAGGTTTAGGATTAGTGTTATGGTTAGGGCCTATTAGGGTTTGAGTTACTTTTAGGGTTAGGGCCTATTAGAGTTAGGGTTATGGTTAGGGCCATTAGAGTTAGGGTTAGGTTAGCGTTAGAGTTAGGACCCTTTAGGGTTAGGCTGAGGGTTAGGGCCATTAGGATTAGGGTTTGGGTTGGGGCCTATTAGGTTTTGGGTTAGGGTTAGTGCCTGTCACGGTCTGTTTGGATCTTTCAAAGTCACAGGACAACRTACTCTGTGATTTAAACTTTATTTCATGAACTCGTTAAGAAATATGTCAAAAAACCACGACAAACGGGCTCAATCCTCTGTTGCCTAGACTGGTCTATCATGTGAATTCACTTATTCACCACTCAGGTCATAAGGTTTCATAACTTATAACCTGTAACTCTTAATTCATGCACCTATGAGCTTAAAAAAAAAAATTAATTCGTTCCCTAGCCGACGGTGAGAGTGCTCATCCTTCCTCCTCCATCACGGTGCGGGCGTCCCCTGTATCGCACCGGGAAGCACGAAAGCCTCAGCAGTCCAGCTGCTGTTGGATCCGCCTCAAAAGTTTTTTGGGTAAGCTGATGTTTTATACCTTCTGGCCACTTCTGTGTGGGAGACCTAGTCGACGGGTGTGCTCTGGCTAACCCGATGCCTCATGCTAACTCTGAAACCCTACCCTAAACTTAGCTGTTATTCTAATCATCTCAACACTAACCCTAGAGCTAATTGACCTGCAGTGGTCTATGAGGGCCCTCTGATGTGCACCATGGCTTTGTGAGTGCCTTTTGATGTGTTCAGGCATCACCCAAAGCCATCTAAAGGGCAGGACGAGCAACCATGTGCATTTCTGTGCTGCGCAGGGTGGTTGAAGAGACCTTCAGATGCGCTCCAGGTGCCTCTAAGTGCCTTTGGTGAATGCAGGCACCTCSCAGTGCCAATCCCTCATGCTAACCTCAACCCTAACCCATAGTCAAATGCTCATCCTGAACYGAGCTCGGATCCCCCACCCTAATCCCGAAGCCCTACCCTAATCTTAACCCTTATTCTAATGATAATCCCAACCCGAAATCTAACCTTAACCCTCTCCAGTGGTCTATGAGGGCCCTCTGATGTGCACCATGGCTTTACGGGTGCCTTTCAGCGTGTTCAGGCATCACCCAGAGCTATCTGGTGGGCAGGACGGGCATCTGTGTACCTCTCTGTGCTGTGCAGGGTTTTAAGAGAGACCTCTGAAGTGCACCGGGTGCCTCCGAGTGCCTTTGGTGAATGCAGGCACCTCGGAGTGCCAATCTCTAATGCTAACCTCAACCATAACGCAAACTCAACCCCCTAGCCTATTTTTYGGGGAGGGCAGAGTGAGAAATAGAGAAGGTGGTGTCCCCACGGAGGCACTGTTCAGCAATAGCTATTGCTGTGTGTTATCAACACTGTTTTCATCATCAGTCTAAAACACAGCACCGTATGGGTTTTTATGAAGAAAATGAACTCCATCCCAACCAGCCCCAGTACATTTGCACTCCCCCTGAGCAGGCAGGGAACTGCCTCTCTTCCCCGTGTCTTGACCTAGCAGCTCTGGCCAGGGGGATCTGCCCAGAGAGACAACATTTCTGCCTGCATTGTTTCTAGTTGGTCTTTTTGAGTTGTTTTTCTGAAATGTGCTGCTGCCTGCTAGAAGCCCCCAAACTTCTGCTGCTGGGAGCAATAAAGACAACAGCTTCAGCTGTGCAGGGAGCTGAAGCAGCTGATTCTCCCCAGC
This sequence comes from Phoebastria nigripes, assembly GCA_035582835.1. Taxonomy (NCBI): domain Eukaryota; kingdom Metazoa; phylum Chordata; class Aves; order Procellariiformes; family Diomedeidae; genus Phoebastria; species Phoebastria nigripes. Next base: position 206,896 of record JAYKAV010000478.1, on the reverse strand, counting down.
CCCAGCTGCATCCTTCCCATCTCTCAGCAATGCCACTGCTGGGTGGAGCAGAGGCCAGGGGAGCCCCAGGAGAGAGCACGGAGATCAGTATTGCTGCTCACTCATGCCAGACTAGCGCGTGGGGCTCTGCCCTGCTTGGGACTTCAGGGAAGAAGAATCTGCGGAGGAGTCTCCCTCAGGCTCCCCTCCATGGACAGAAACCTAGGAGATGCTGAGGGCCTGAGCATGAGCAGGAGCAATAAGAAATCTCTGCTCAGCCTCTGGTCCTTCTCCATCCTTTGTGCCCTGCTCCCCTCCAGCTCCCTCCACTCCTGCGCTCACTCCAGCCTCGTGGGAGGGAGAGGGACTCCAGACCCATCCCAGCAAGCCCAGCTATCTGACTGCCACCCCCGGTCCCCTCTAATCCCCAGTCTCCTCTGCTATCACACAACTAAAAGAGCTCAACTGTGAAGCTATGTATTTTTTTTCCTTTGTAAGACAGTCAAGACTGTGGAAGCATTAGCAGAAATTCAACCGGACAGCCTGAACCTGCACCCTACCCCACCTTTCCCTGGAGACCCAAAGAGCTGGTAATAGGGAAGAGCATCCTCCACTTCAGTACCGCTCTGCCCAGGGGAGAAGCTCTGCTGGCCCTGCCTGACCAGCACTGACCGCCTTTTCCCTGCCCTACGGAAAGGAAGGAAAGGGTTAGGGAAGGAAAAAAGACAAAAGTACGCTCATTTACAGATTTCTCAAACCACAGCCATTTTTATGACTTGCAGCACGTGTTTCCAATGCTTAGCCATTACAAGAAACTCTCAGATCGCTTTTCAGATGCGTAACTGAAGATGGTATTTATCTAGAGGCATACATATGAATACATACACCCTCCCCACATCCTAGGATAAGCAAGTTGAAATGCATACAATGAGTTTCTTTTGTACAGGTTAAAATATATGCCAGAAGTGTATTGGCACCCTTAGTCCCAGTAATCACAGCTTCTCTATCAAGAGGGAAATATAGTATGGCTGTGTACTAGATACAATGTCTGTTCTGGTGCTGCCTCCTTATTAAAGAGAAGAGAATATGAGCACTCTTTTTTTCCTCCAGTGCACTCCTTAAATAAAGAAACCAGGATTATTTCTTACTAGAAAATTATAAGCAACAATCCAAATTTGATTGAGAGAGCTCAGTTCCAGGAACTCAGTTGTGTTACTTCTAGGTTTATTACTCATGTATACTAGTGGATAATAATACTATTATTTTTAGCTTTATGGCTAATAACGATTAATATAACTATGGGCTAGAGAAAACTGATCTGAATATTTGCTACTACTGATAGCAGCTGACTTTCACTGTTCCTACTACTTACTAATGCCTCCTTCCCTAGAATTCCTCAAAAACTCCTTCCGAAAGATGCCCAAAAGAAAATTTGCTATTTTACTTATTAAAGAGCTTGAATCAGATTTGTGAAATGTGACAGAGCAAAGAAACAGGCACACACACACGCAAGGAATGCTCTGAAGAGCAGCTAAGCAGAGGCTACATGCCACGGAGGCTCCGGGGAGAGTGATGGAGTGACTGACCACCCAACCAGTGAGCGGGTGCCTTTGTTTTAGACAAAATGGCTAAGTGTACCAACCACTTGTATAACTGTTTGTCCCTGACAAAGAAATGCAGACTTACAACAGGACAAAACTAGTTTTATGGGTACACTTATTCTTAAAGTGACATAGCTTGTGTACGTATTAGATCTGCTTTTATACTGTGAACCTATGAAACTAATAAATAGCATTTTTTATTCATGGAACTATATTAGGCGTTAGCTTATTGTTCTATACTTTTTGGTAGAACCCTGTCATTCTCTAAGCAAGTGCCCTTACCTGCTGTGACTTCACCTCCGACTAGCGTCTGGTCAAGGTGCAGTGCAAACACCCCAGATTGCGAGGCAAGCCTGAGGAGCTGAGAAACACAGCCTGCCAGGAAAGCTTTGCTCAGCAGCGCCTGCAAGCCTCAGGCTCCAGGTGAGTAGAGCTCACTCGCAGACTCAGAGGGTGATGAAGCAATAAATCTGTTCCCCATCATGAAGTTCATTGCACATTCTTCAACTGCAGAAATTCTGAACTTGGTTCTACCGATTATAACAGCAATTTAGTGATTATAATGGGTTTATGATTTATATGAATTATGTGGAGCCAAATAATGGCTCAACTTGAGTTTGCAAAGCCTCAGAACTGAGGCTTGTCAGGCTTGCTCAGTCTGATCTTTTACTGGCCTRTCTGCAACTTTGTTTTATTTGGTTTAGCTGCAACAGCAACTTTTCTATTTGACCAAATGTCTATGGCTAATTTGTTTTACTTTTGGTTTATCTTTCTACAGTATGACCATAGTCTTATACAGATAGCAGTACCAAGCAGTTACTCGATGTAGAATGAGATATAGCTGTCTATTAACATAATGAAATATAGATCTGGTATAATAGTAGCAGCTTTGAGAAGTGAAGACAAAGGATGTGGCATGAAGGAGTACAGGCACGAAGTATTTTAAGAGCACTTCAGGACACAGACTTGACAGTGGAGACCTCACGGTTATAAACAACTCAGCCAGACCAGCATRGGGAGTATACACACGGCWCAGCCCAACACAAAGCACAAAAACCAAAYGATGAATAAAGAAACTTTGAAGAGAGGAGGGGGCTTGAGCTGGTTTCAACTCATGCATTTCTTCCTGACAACTGGGGACACCTGGCACTGTGACGATGAGAATACTCTAGAGAGCAGTGATGGGAAACACATTTATGTTGTTATTCAACTGCATATTGCAATTGCTATACTCTAAGTGTGATATGTAGTTTATTATAATTTATTATGATTTAAGCACATTGCTGGAACACCATGTTAATTCAAAATCCTGTACAATTCCAAATGACTTCAAATAAGCAAACATTGTATTAAACCCTCTACATGAGGAGGGCCTAAAAAAAAAACTGGTCAGAAGACTCTGACGTGAAGTTAAGTGTGTGCAGCTGCACCAGTCCATAATCTGACTTGAACACATACTCAGGCTCAGAAATGCTCTTGGCCGTATTTACTCAGACACAGCCAGCGAAGAGTTTTTCCTGTTCTAACCAGTCATCTCCTGCTTGCCCTATCCACTCTTAACATATCTGAACCAAAGCACCAGGAAAGACCAGAAGTAAAATTCAGGTAACTTCATATCTATTGGAATCATATCCTTCAGTTCTTATCCATTTTCTTCTGCCATAGAGTACCTTGTGGTCCCTGCTTCTCAGCTTGCTGGGAATGCAAAGATGTGGCAGGCTGTGAATGGTACCATCAAGCCTTGTCTTCTTATTTGTGTAGGTAGGCATCAAGCCAGAGCTCTCCTGAATTCTTCAGAGAGCTGAGAGAGAGAGAGAGATAGCACAAGAGACCACATTATGCAGGGTTGCTTAGGGGGAAATGAGGGTTTCTGTGTGTTGATTTGTAAGAGAAGAACAAGCCAACTCTTGTTCTTAGGCTTCCAATCTCTCCTACATACTTCTGCAATGTTTTGCCAGTGTGTTGTTACTTACTGCACAATGTCTGCAAAAGCCGTGAGCAACGGCTTACATTGGTACTCGATGCCGTGTTTGGCACACAAGGACTTCACCAGAGGAGCCACCTTCCAGTAGTTGTGTCTTGGCATTGTGGGGAATAGGCTGTGAACAGGAGACAGACAAATTCTCTTCCAGTGTCCCATGTGAAAGGTAGTATTTCTTATGTTCACATTCATTATTACTTCCCAGGAATCACACAGCTCACACTGGGTAGGGTCTTTAGCTGCCCCTGGCTCTTCTTTCCCCTTGGTGTGCTTTTAGCACCAGTAACTCGTAAGACTTTCCTGCTTTCCCCCTCTGTTATTTTCCACAGTTGTCTCTAGCATCTCTGAAGCAACATTTCTCCAAATTAAGTAATGCCATAAACTGGAAGAATCTACTTCCCCCCCTCCCCCTTTCTCCAGAAGTAACCATCTCCATAGCACAGAAAAGGAGATGAGCCCATCCTCCAGTTGCATATCTCCGTCTCTAGAGTAATAGTATAGGTAGGCTTAAACTACTGTGTCAGACTATAAACAGGGTGCCTTAGCATGTACATTTTCACTAATGCTTATGAGCTACTACATTGGATAGACCCTGCTGCTCTCTGTATGGTTTCATAGATCCTGCCCATGTTCAATTTTCGCTAGTCATTCTCACCTTCCTGTGGGTCCAGTGAAGGTTTTGAATTACATTATGATTCTCTTTAGGGTTTTCAGTCTTTTTAAAGACAAACTCATTGGTGCCTCACAACTGTTTGTAGAATTCAGAGCAAAGAAAAATAGGGGAAAGAAAAAGAAAAAAAGAGAAGAAAAAATACTTTTTAAATAAAGAGGGAAGAAAATTCTCTCTCAGGGTGCATACTCACTGATGTTCAATCTGGAAGTTCAGATGCCCAGTAAACCAGTCATTGAACAGAGACTGCTCAACATTGCATGTTGCCTGGAGCTAGAGGAGGGGGAAGGAAAGCAAAGTCAGTACAGATTGCTGACTGCAGCCTTTCTCATTTGTCTGAAGAGCACAGTATGCCGTGCTACTCCGTTCTATTGTTTTCTTTTAGCCTAAGCTGAGCTACCTCAAGCCAGGGATCATAATCCTCCTTCAGCTTTGTGGACCAGCAGAGGTATGGAGRCTGGCTAACATGGACCATGGTAAAACTAGGAGTTGGCTCTGTGCTCCTGTGAATGCATGTGAACAGACAGTCAAAAATTCCTCCTGGGTCTTCTCAAACCTATGTCTGCAGAAAAAGCAGAGATGGCAGGGTACTTCTGTGGTGGTCAGACTTTACTGCTGGACTCCAATAAGTCTCTCTGCAAAGAGGGAACACCACACTGGCATTCTACTAGTGCAAAATTGCACAGCAAGAGCAGGACACAAACTTCCATCTCTGCATAAGCAGAAAAGGTCCAAGACAGAATGATGCAGTAAGTGGAGAGGTGGGTATGTTTAAGATACAGAGCTGGGACCTAGCTTTGATTTTAGATTGTCCATGAACGTGTCATTGCTGTCCTCCTTTATTGTTATTGTAACTGGATCCCATTATCCTACTAACCTTCACTTCCCAGTTACCAACAGGTTTTCACCCTTAATGCAATAGAGGACTTGCTTGTCTTACGGTTGGAATTTGTACCTGTATGGCCACAATTCTTAAGAATGGAAAATATTTTACCTGAGTAGACACCCAGTCCAAATTGTTGTCATAGTAAATATCCATAGGGATATGGTTCATCTGTGAAACCCAGACAAACCAGCTGCTCTCCAGCATCCTGTGCAATCAGACAAGAGGCCAGAATTCAGTAACGGGTAAGCAAGTCAATGATTGAGCCATTGAAATAACAGCATAGCCAGACTTACAAACACATGGCTGAACACCAGCCTTGCTAATCCAGCACCTGGAAGAACTTCCAAAACCTCAAAGTTTCATACTTCTTTCTGAAACTCATGATTATTTAATATGTTTTGTTATGAAACTGATGTAGCCTGTTATACATCTTGTTTTATCTGTAGCCAAGGACCAAACCGACTAGAATCAGCACAATGAACCAAGTRGGGAGTGTATTGTCCATTCAAGCCAATGCTGCTGGATAATGCCTGGGCATTCGCAAGCCCAGGCTAAGCTGTTTCTGTTAAATGTTCTCTTTCTCGAACTAGYAGCAGACCCAAAGCACTGAATCTTATGTAAGGTAAATATTCCTCAACTTGGTCAGCACTCGGTGAAGTCTCTTTGCTGCCAGAGCCAATGAGGCGACATGAAACTTGAACTAGCAATTAAGCAGAAGAGTCTCAGTTTAACTTTACAGAATTAAAAAGCTAAGCAAAAAATGAGATGGTCAAGGAGATCATGGAAAGATAAGCAAAGGCAGAGAAAGGTAGGCAGGCACAGATGGAAAAGATACATAGAGGAAGGCTGAAGAACCTTCTAAAGAGATATCACCTGAATATAAAATAATACGCCAGGAGACTCTTTATTTCTAATAATGATCCATAAGTAAAAAAGAATCTGATATAGAAGGTCAGCATCCAGGCCAAGTCCTATCAAAACCAGAGACAACAAGAAAAGAAAATCATTATAAATTACTTTTGCTTAAATCTTGTTCTAAGCTTCATGTTATATGTACAAGAGAACAATCTACATTCAGCTTCTGTAGGTTTTTGCTAAATTGAATCATCTAGAGCGATCCAAGTTAACACAGGCTAGTAACACTTTTTCACAGCTTCCTGTAATAGAGATGACTCTGAGCATTCACGCCTAGTAASTAGATTCATATATTAGCAAATGACTATGCATTCAGGAACATGAGTTGAAGACTTCTATCAAATCATGGCCCAGGACTCCACAGTGAACTAAGTGCTAGAGCAACGATCTCATTTTGGCTGGAGGTTGCTTTGTCTTCCTGTATACATAACACACACAAGAGAAGGAAAAATGAAGCATAAATTCTGGCTGCCTGGCATAGGAAGTAATGCCAAGTATATGCATTCTGCTAACGAATCAACGACAACAGTTCCTATAAATCCACATCCTCCCATTCCTGACCACTACGGACCTTCCAATTTGCTTCCCAAACCAAAGGAGACTTCATGGTTCTGCAAACGAGGCAAAGCAGTACAAGCCAAACAGCCTGTTGCTTGTTTTCAGGCCTTTATCATCGAGCTGGGAAACATAATGGGTTTAGCAGAAAGTATGCAGAGCCCCTGAAAATACTGCACCAAACTGACTGTCATATTAGGCTTAACTGAATGGCATAGCGTCACACAGCAGGGACTGAGCTCTGGACAGAAGCTGGCTCCATGTTCGGAAGAAAGGTTGAAGGCCCACAACTGACCCCTTCTTGGTTGCACAAGTAGCAATACTTACCACCCAATACCTTTTTGTGTATGCAATATAAAATGTGTGGCAGTGGAAGTAGGTGGGAAACAGGAGCGGAGGAAGAGCTGTAAGGGAGAATGGTAATGTCATGGACTGAATGACAGATAATCAAACTGGAAGCAGAAGATCCCTGAACAGCTACTCAATATGGAGACTATTCTGAGAAGTTTTAGGGCTGCAGAATTTTCTGGACGGTATCAGTATGCATCAACGCAGACAAACAGTATGCAATCTGGGAGCCTGCTGACCTCAAGAGGTAAAACAAAGGTAAGACAAGAAGCTCTCTGAAGCTTGATTGAGGACAGTTCCTGCTCTTCAGCATGACAGCCTGCTACTGCTTATGTCACCTGTCAGCACAGGGAGCATTGCCTTCCATTTCCTCACGGAGAGCTATGACCACTGCTTCTTTCAGAAAAGAGTGAAAACAAAAAGGGGTGTGGAAAATCCCGAAAAATAAGGAGGACAAGACCCCAGAAACTTAATAATCCTTTTGAGTATCATAGTAAGTAACCACTTTGCAAGAAAGCAAGTGACTGATACCGGTTAGGATGCTATATTAGTGCCTCTAAACATTTCTAGGTCTGTCCATTAATCTGATAGTGCTTACAAACCTGAGATTTCATTTTAGGCTTTTAACTGAGGAACAGCCACAAAGGAGTATTTTGAGAAGTGGCATTCCACAGCCCCAAAGCTTATGTGGCTCCGCATTCTGTTGTTCAAAGCRGGGGAACAACAGGAATACACACGAAATCCCTTGCCTACCAGGGATTTGGGGTTGCAAAAAGAACTTAAACTCAACCTTCTGAATGGACATCTCAATTGTACTTAAAAACCAAAACAACAAAAAAAAAGCCCACAGACTATTCTTTAGATTTGAATGCTACTGAAAGCTGTGGTATGACATTGTAAGTCAGAGCCACGGTGGAGGACGTGGAAGATCTGGGATAGGATCACCTTCCTTAACTAGGCATCTCCAAGTTGCATACCTGAGATACACACACCTGAACTAACCCTACTAGTTCTGTCTAGCCACTTGAGAGAAAAGCCACTGCTGGAGTGCAGTTCCTGCCGTCCTGAGAGGTCGAGGGGGAAAAAAAACAGGTCAAATGAATCACACCTTGAAAGTGCCTATTTCTGATGGGTTTTAGGGTTCAAATTCATACTGTCCTCTTTTCAGGCAAGCGTCCTAAGCAGCAGACCAGACTATTCTGGAGAGACACAAGAGGTGATATCTCCTAGTCCCGTGTTAAAATTGTGCTGCTTTGCAAAAGGAATAAAGCTTCACTAAGATGGGAAGAAGGGGGCAGGAGTGAGAACCTAGAGATCAGGGCACCAACAGTGGAGAAATTCTTAATTTTTTCTCCGCTCTGTTTACATGCTTTATTAGCCATACATTTTACAGCTCACATAAACAGTCCCTGGAGCCCTCATCGCACTCTCCCAAGTAACTTCCTTAATTAGTGAGTTAAGAGTCTTTCTCCTTTTCTCTGTCCAAATAGATGTAGACTTATTTTTGCAAAGCAATACAGTTTTAAGATGACCTGGGATAAATGTACCCCACCACTTTTTCTACCCTGGCATAAACTTAAGCCATTTGGTTAGAAATTCTCAAACCAAATTAATGTGTTTCAAGTCAAGAAGGGCACAGAAACCTGATCTCACATAGGATCATATGATAATTCAGGCTGCAAAGGACCTCAGGATCTCAGAGCAGCATCAGCTATGAGGTCAGACCAGGTTACTCGGGGTTTTATCCAGCCAGGTCTTCAACTCCTCCAAAAATTAGATGCAAACTGATTATTATGTTCTTTGATGCAGGCACCTTAGTTTTGCTCAAGTCCTACAGGTCAAAAGTAAGATCTACAAGTCCCATTAGTACCCCTCATGGTATTGCAGGAGAATGGAGATACTCACTGATGAAGAAGTATTTGTGTTGGTGATTGTATGGCATGTATTTTTTCTTTTTGATCCCAAGCTGTGAAAAGAAACAGCAAAAAAATACCGAGTGGAAACTAAGCAATCTGCACAGGTAACTTGCTGTTTTCCATTCTTTCTTCCCCAGAAGCACTCTTCTTGCACACTTCCCACAACTCTCATTCTACTCTCTCCCTCCTGTATACCTGTCCTATTAGTTTACATACAGAATACACCTTTTCTATAAATCCTCATTCCATTAATGTAAGGCTTTAATGCCTTACAGCTTTGTAAAGTCCTTCAGAGATAAACTGTTAAGCAGGCATGTGATTTTTCTCCAGTAGGGGAAAATAAATTAACTGATTGCTGAAAAGTAGTTCTAGATATACTTATGACAAGCCAAAACAGAGTAACAGCCCATACGAAAAACCGACGTTGATATATGGTAGGAAGGAAACTGCTGTCACAGATACCACCATTGTCTGGGTTGGAACAGAATGATGTAGTAAAAACTATACCAGAACATTTCATCCATTAAAAGATGGTGTGATCTGTAAGTTATGATAAAAATAATTTTGGGGGTGGATAGAGATGAATTTTAACTGGTGAATTTTCTTGGGTTTGTGTTCTTACCACATTCATAACTCATTTGGTGAAATATTAGATATTTCAAAGCTAAGTTATATTATCAGTCAAAAATAGTCATATGCATTTTCTCTCTTCCCCCGCCCCCCCCCACTTTCTTCTCTGATTCTGTACACTTAAATGACAGTTTCATGATGGCAAAGGTCTTCAAGGAGAAAAATATTTCACTGCTCTAACCGCTCTGACAGCGTCTCAAGAACTGATGAAGTTGTACAACAAAAGGGGTTCAGCATTGTCTTAGGTTCTTGCTCCTGGAAGTGGCCTTGCAGTACAAGCTGAGAACATCCTATGTGGTCAAATGACTTCTGCCCACTAGAGGGACCTGCCAACAACCAGTCCTACAGAGCTCCGGGAACAGCCCTTGGTTATTCAGTCCTGCTGTGGTGGCTGCCTTTCACAGCAAGGCTTCTGCCTTCTCCTAGAAGGCATAGGCATGCCAAAGCCACCTGTATCTCTGAGCCTCAGACATTAATATTAAAGTAATAATCCCAGGCCAACTGCAGACATGCTTTATATTAATGTTTACAAGTTATCTAATAATCATTAATTACTGAGTTGTTCTACTAGGTCATTAAGTTGCTATAACCATTTATAGTCTTTTTGCTAATGGATTTTCCACCCTATATATGACGCACATACATCATGTCTAATTTATTTACAACTACTTGTCAACTGTTCAAGAAATTTTTAAAGGAACYGAATGTGAAATGTGACCTGCTTACAAAGGCTGAAGAAAGTAGACACAGATKAAAGCAATCTTTTTTCAGAAACTGTCATCACATCTTAGTTTTAGATCTTTATGGTACAGTATGCTTTTTTTGACTAGGGTGTTCTTCCCAGTTCCTAGTACATGAGCACGCACACACTGACCTCCACAGAGAATTTCTTCCCCAAAGTAAACAAGAAAGGGTGCATATCAATATCAGGGTCTTTCTGGAAGCAGTTGGGTTTGGCATGGTGCTGGGAGTGCAGAAGAGTCCACCATTTGGCTGATGCCCCCTGTTTTAGAGAAGAACAAAGTATGAAAAGTAGAATGCTTTCAGAGCCAGATTCTCTCCAGTTCCCCTCCTTCGCCCAATGCTGAACACACTATCCTCCACAGAGTCTCCAGAACACACACTTTTACAGGAAAGCCATCAAATCTAAGAAGTTTTTCCAGGGTCAGGTACTTACAATCAAATGACACATCACAAACTTATGCAGCAAGTGGTTCCACTTGGTCTTCCTGAATACTGAAAGATGTCCTAAATCATGTTGTAACCATGAAGCCTGGACCTGGAAGAGGAAAAAGAAAACATTGGGAGGGGGGAAAACACAGAATTGAGACCAGGACAGTGCCACACCACACCCATCCTTTGCTTTGAAAGATCAAGATTTATTTCTTGGACAGTGCTCCAAAGTCAGTCAGAAAGGAACTATGAAATCCTGGTGTTCTTGAGGCTTCCCCTAGAATATATCTTGCCRAAAGAATCCCAGACTAGGCTTAGTGGGAGCTCCCCACAGGCAGAATTTCTTCTTTACATCTTCTGTAAACACATGCCATATAGTGCCTTCTAATGACTAAGGGGAACTATGCCAAGTAAGGAAATGGAGGACTACAAAACTGCAATAGTATTAAGTGTATGAAAGTTGATGCAAGTCCATTTGAACGTGCTGTGGACTCAGTTGCTTACCTGGGAAATGGTCAGCACCACCAGAGAGACAATAAAGGGCATTAAGGATGTCCCAAAGTAGAAGAGAATGAGCCAAGCAGCAGTATCCAGCAGGAGGATGTGAGCGAGGTGCAGGAAGAAGAAGAGTTGATTTGGCTTCAGAAGTCCCATTTTCTCAACAGTAGCACGCAATTCACGGAAGTCTTTCACCAGCATTTTCTGTGGGAAGCACCAGTGTTACATGTTCCCCGTTTCTAGAGTGTAGCACTGCAGCCTCAAAAGCCAAGGACCACTTTAATGGAGGAAAGAAAGAGCAAAGGATCTGGCCAAGTGGGCAAGAGCTGGGTTTCCACACTAGTAAACTTTCTCATTGCTCTCCTACAGCTTCTCYGTGTCTTTGCCTGATAAGGTACCCAGAGCAGAGGAGCAAGCAGCAGCCATCACAGAGCACAACGTCTGTAGCCCCAACCCCTAAGACTATATCTTTGGTGCTTCTTCCATCATCATCTTGGCAGGTAGCATAGGGCTCAGATGGAAGTTGTGTCTAGTGGAAGGCGTACTGCATGTGGATGAACATAGCATGCCATCTTGTGGTAGGCTTTTGGGATGAAATTATTCCTCTTCTGCCACCAGTTCCAATAGATCAATATATGTTTTCACTTTACCCTTCCCCAAGATTAACAGGGGAGGGTTAAATGCCTGTATGAAAATGGCACCTACAGCCCAGCTGGCCTCAGGCTGGTGGGCACTGAGGAAGGAGGATGGAACAAGAAATGAGCACAGCACAGGTGCTAGACCAACGCACCTTTGCCTTTGCCAGCTTCGAAGATGCCTCCCAAGCCTGATTCCTACCTCCATGCAACACAACCCACAAATTTGGAGCTTGCCAGCCATCATCTTTCCCAGTCATTTAGGGGAAACGGAGTTTGCATGGAGCAAGGCACATGCAGGCTCTGGTGCAGGGCAGCTATGAAATCAAGAAATAGGCAAGGCATGGCCACAGGATGGGTGAGAGGGTTCATGAGGTTCCCACCTACATAGGAAGCATGACCATGCCATTCTGGGACAGCCAGACTGCTCTGAATTGTGTTTCTAATGCCTGAGTTACATGGGGCCATGTATCATCTTGCCCCCCTTCAGCATGCAGTGTGGGACTATGGAAAGGAAAAGTCAGGGCAGGTTAGGAGGAACAGGGAAAACAGATAGTCTTGGATAGTGGGAAGCAATGAGGACCATACAGTCCAGGGAATATTTCTACTCCAAGACCATTCCTGTTCTGTTGTCTGTGCCTCTCTCATGAGGTTTTTCTTTGACATACTAGATTGGTTACTCTCACAGTGCCATCAACAGTGCTTCTGTGAATGATGATGCAATTTGACCTTGAGACTGATGCAAGATGGCTGTCCAAAAGAGCAACGCCAATACAGCCTGTGAAACTTAATTCAAGGCTAAAACACTACCTGCAGTCTCTCCCTACAGATACCTACAACAGAAGGGAGTACAGTCTGAAAATTTACTATCAGCTGGAAAGAACTACTTTATTTTTGGTTAGCTCTTTCTCAAAGCAGGGGAAAGAAGAAAAAGTGATAGCTGTGATATTCATGAGAGCAAAACAAGGCTCTGCTATTTGTGTAGAGTTGCCATGATAAGAAAAATTCATCTTCAGGAAACTCATTCTCAACCACATAATGTGGATGTATTATTTCTAAGTAGTAGCACAAAAAATTGTGAAGAACCTGGATCCCATTGTTCCAGGAGCTACGTTGATACAGAAGAATAAGGTCTAATCTCAGAATATTTCCCTTTAATCTATCTTTGATCTGATTTACGAGGACAGACTTACATTTTTAGTGGGCTCAATACTGGGTTGATCTGGTGCCAGCTCCCCAATCTGCAATGGCTTCAAGTACTTGCTCACCAGCACCTTGTCAACATGGAATGCTACAAAGGCATCCTGCAAACGCACAAGAGTAAAGGAAGAGGTAAGAAAAACAAATACTATGGTACTAACCTCGGTCTGCTGTGCACAGTAAGACATTCACTGTGGAGGAACCACAATGGCAAAGATGGCTGGTTTACCTTTCTACCTCCTCAAGCTTTTGTTGACCTTTTTCTTCTCGTGTTTGTCCTGTGCTTTTAAATGAGACCTTATTTCAGCTGGCAAACAGAGGAGGTCTGACTTCCACTACTGCAATTACTACAGGTATGCAAGCTCCATAATACAAAATTGAATGAATCTCCATCGTACGCCTAAAGCAGAGTCTAGTTCCCTTGCCTTTCTTCTTCCCCTTCTTCTCAACCCCAATATTAGTGACTTTTCCTTCTTCCTGGATATCCAGGGGTCCAAAAGACCTTTCTTATCAAGGGACCAGAATCTTCTTTGTTGTACAATTTGTCAAAAGAGAAAGTTGCCCTTTAAATCTGACAGCTTAAAAGAAAAATGTGGTTCCTCTTATTCACTGGGTAGAGAAACTCCACTCCCAAATTAACTAAGACAGGAAGCATTTCATCAAGGACCAAGCGACACCAGAGAACTTTCTATTTTTCTCTAGTACTTGGAAGTATTCAGAAGGAAATGAATGCAAGGACACAATTCATAAGCACAGGCCTGGTGTTACTGATCTCTCTTAAAGAGACGAGCATGAAAAAAGCAATGGTGTGATAGCCCCTGGGCAGGGCTGGGGACAGAAAGGATGGGATGCAGAAAAGCAGAGGAGGAGACAACTGCATTGACAGAGCACAAAGGGGGCAGCTGGAGCCCTGAAGAAACAGGAGCACACACTTGGATACACCACAGCTGAGACTGAGCTGAGCTGTGAATTCAGTCTGTAGGAAAGGAATCTTCTTCCCCTGAAGATTTTCCAACCATGGAAAACTGCTTTTGTACCTCCAAGCAAATGCCTTCAACTTATTGATCTGCTTCCATGCCTGCTTTTGYGCCATCTTTCATCTGATTCAATTTAGTCATTCTAAACAGACCAGAATCAGTGCTTTACTGCATTCCAGCCCCAGAGTTACTCTGGGCAAACGTTTATTAAGAATGGTTGTGTGACAAAATGAAGTTATTTAGCTACTCTGAGCAAACTGCTACAGAATTTCTCTCCTCTATTCCAAAATGACATAGGCTTGGGCAACTGCGTGACTAACACTAAGGCATATATGTAACATACGGTGGGTTTAAATACCGTGCACGTAATCGCTATTGCCGAGGAATCAAAAAAAATCAGCAAGCAGTTTCTCTGCAAAATAATCTACTGCAAGTACCTGGTTATTTCATGATGTTGCAACACCAGATATTTTTACAGTCTCCAAAATTCAACCAAATTTTGCCAAATTCAGCCAAAAATTCCAGTCTCAAGGTTGTTGCTCCTGTTTTCTAAGTCACCTCATTCCTTAACTCTGCTGTTCTATCCTTTGTGAGAAAACACCACAACAAAAAGCAGCGATAAAAGGACTCCTCTTCAGTTTTGTGCAGTGTCACCCTTACTAATATTGTGGCATTAACTATACTCATTTTTCCATTCTCCAGGTTTCTTTTCTTATGGAGAGCCTTCCATATTTTTCATCCACTCCTAAGTTACCATCTTTCAAGGCTATATGCTCTTGGTACAATCTTCTAGTCAAACAAAGATCATTTTTTAATTTTTCATGCTATACATCCAAAAGATTAAGCAATTGACCTATTCCAAGATGCGATGCACAGACCTCACTGAAGTCTTATGGATTTTCTTAATAAATGTTTCTTTCACTTCTCTTTGTCTCTGCCTCCCAGACTAACTAAAGAGCCTATTGAAATCACACCGTCTCATGAAACTGCTCTTAGTAACGAAGAGGAGTTTCTTACTTCACCCACAATGTCCTGGATATATTCTCACTGCAACTCAGTGTGGATAYAACCAAGTTTGCTCTAAGCAAGATAGGTCACGCATAATCAGGCTACGCAGGAGAGCACAGAAGTCCACACACACTAATTTACCCTGCTTCTGTTAGAGGCTGACCAGTGCCAGCATGGCTTTTTCTGTACTGTATCACACAAACCTATAGTAAATATTCCACCTTTTACTCTCTTCCACAGGTTTTGCTGAGACCAAGATGCACAGTGTGCAAGCGTGCAGAGTTCAAGCAGGTCAAGATACTCCAGTTTCAGATGTATCAATTTGCCTTGGAATAAATACATATTCTGAATATTGTGCCTTGTCAGAAGGGATGATGCTGCTGTTATCCAAAAGCGCTGAGTTGATGAAGATTTATGTGTTCTTCAGCATCTCTGGAGCAAAGTAAAAACCCTTCCTATTAATTTCACTTACAGCCCTTGAGCTGGAGTTTTATCATATATGCTTAAAAAGAGAGAGGGGAAAACAACCAGGCATTTTTCCATTATGGTGCACAGCTTAATGTGCTTCACACTTGTGTGTGAAGACAGTTGAGCTGGTGTCACACAAAAGTGGCTGAAGTCTTGCAGGGCTTAATGATTTGGACATGGAACCAACCTATAAGAACCACCTCAGATCCCAGAAACAAAACATCTGTGTTTTCCAGGTTCATCCATTGTCTGGGGTATTCCAGCATCCTAAAATGAAAGAAACCTGACAGTACTAACTCGAGCAAATGAATGACGGAAAATACAGAATGCAAAGTGTAGCTAATACAGAATTTGCAATTTAAACTTAGTGGACTGAAGATTATTTTTATTTCCATGAGCCTCAAATATCCCTTATATGTGGAAGATCAGGGAACGATTTGCCTTGGGTTTTTTTCTTTCAAAATACACAGCAAGGAAGCAATCACATTTGTTACATCTTTGTATAGATGTTAATTTACCACTGTTTTCTACCCTTCCTGCATATACCAGAAGGCAAGAACTCCAAGGAATTTGCTGAACGTTTTGGTGTGTGTTTTACCACAGGTTTCCATGGCATTAAAATAGCAGTCAGACAAGGAAACATGATGAGCAGAAGTCTTGTTGCCCACACGCTAACTCGCCAGCAGTTGGACACTTGTTAACTGGCCGATTCTTTCAATTTTGTTCATCTCAAGGGTCAGAAGGACCATATGCGATAACTACAGAAACTTTTCTGGAAGACTGCTTGGGAAAGCGTGCCGTCTTTGCTTTCCCTCCAAGTTATGCCAGGTGGCATTTAGGAGGGATACCTTTCCTAAAGGTATGTTTCTGGAAGCAGCTACTGTCATTGCCACAGGACTGATGCGCTACTTAGGGCAGCTTCCCCACCTTCCCCTGGCTGTAAGCAATCACTGCAGTTCACAGTAGCTGCAAAAGCAAGATCAGCAGATAAGAGTAATCCTAAAGACTTTAGCTGGATAAACAGTTACAGGCTGGTTGGCCCACRGGCTAAACCTCTTTATTTGCCTGTTTCCATAGCATGAGGCTGGAAAGCTTGCATGTAGCAGCGACACTACATACCCCCGACCCTGCTATAAACCCCCAAGCCCCGCCAATTCCCACCGAAGTCACCTCCCAAGCTCTCGCTGCATGGTGCTCGCTGGGTACCAGCCTCCTCCACCTCGCATCTCAAAGCCAGCCGGTACCGAGCGCCTCCCCGCCATCACCGTACCCTCACCCCAGCCCCAGCCCTCACCGTCGCGTCCTGCCCGGCGTGGCTAGCGATGAGTCGGGCCCCTCCCGGGTGTCTCCGGTAGAAGCGGCTGATGTCGTACACCTTCCTCTCGATCACCAGCCAGCGCTCCTGCGGCGGCGGCCCCCGGCCGCTGCGCTGCCCGATCTCCTCCCAGGTGAAGCTCCGCAGCACCGGGCTCGCCGCGGGGTCCCCATCCCCATCCCGCTCCTCAGGCACCTCCCCGGCATCCCGCAGCGGTACCATCCTCCTTCCCTTCCGCTTCGCCAGCCCCAGCACCCCGCTCCCTCCATGGCATATAAGGGTGGGACCGCCCCCGCCCACCCCGCAGCCCTGGGCCCCCGCCCGTCCTCCTTTTCCCATCCCTGAAGAGGCTTGGGGAAAGGCGAACGATGCTGRCAAAGCCCTGGTGCTGGGCTGCAGGCAGAGCTCCTACACCAGCTGCCCTGGGTTTCACCTGCCTGCCCCCCCCCAAAAAAAAAAAAAAAAAACAACCCAAACCAACCCTGCTTCTTCACTGCCCCGGCTCTGGCAGCTGCAGCGCAATCCAAGTATACAAAGCACAGCAGTAACTACAGGTAAGGAGTATCTGACCACTTAGGGTTTTTTTTTCTCAGTTTGCTCATTCTGTTCCCAAGACAGTCTTACTGGGCTCTGACAGTCAGGGAAAACTTCACTTCAAATACACCYCTGATTAACCTGTTGTTAACCAGAAAAATAATAACACTCTGCAGCTTAGTTTAGATGTTACAGTCCATGAACCCCTTTGGAAGAAACACGTTATGCACATTCTTATGCCCAATTTAAAAAAAAGAAAAACAAAACAAAACATGCCAATCTCTTAAGAACTCAGTATTATATTTAGAACCTGATGAAACCCCATATTTCTGTATTTGCAGTTCTCCAGCACTCACAGCAAGAATGGAGCAGGGAGGAGGAGGCTTCCACAGTGCCCTTTACAGTAACAATCCTGTTCTCAGAGCTCTGCACTTGATGCTTCTGTTACCTTGGGTAAGCCTGGGATGGCACACACAAAATGTTATACCAGGTTCTGATGGTACGTTGTGAAATTGCTTTTTCTTCCCCTCCCCTTGCCCCCTTTTTGTTTGTAAAATTACTAAGTAAACTATTGACTTGGGGACTCCAGGAAATTAATATTAATTACAAAACAACACTTGGTTCAGCTTTTCCTATCTTTCTAAACAGTCATAGCATTCATGTAATTTTCTCTTCTCAAAACAGATCACAAAGTCTTGAAAATATTRTAAAACCACGACTGAGTCAATGATTTCTTTATTCCACAGAAAAACACCTGTTAAAGCCCACACCAGCATCAACCCAGATGGAGGAGCACACAATTAGGATAGAGTTTTCAAAGCATGTGATCAAAGCTGAAATTAATTTGTCCGAGTTGCTATCTTTTGATGGTTTGCAGTATTACATTTGAATTAATTCCTATATATTTGTAACGTTCCTCACACATCTGCTTGCATTTTTTTTCCTCAGTGTTCATTTGCTTTTGAGGCTGTTTGGGCTAGTAAAGTTCTCCCTTGATAATAATTCTGCAGTCTGCATTTCAAGTCAGAAATGCTGATCCAAAGAACCATGAGAAATCTCATGTAGTTATCACAGTTAAGTTGTTTAAATAGTGTTTATGGCTCTTCCCCTTTAGAAGCAGGTGTGAAAAGACTAAAGTTGATTTCTCAGCCCAGCTCCCAATGACAGGCAATGAAATGAGATGCCTTAAAAAGAAGTTTAATAGTCATTACCATTGATCTGTTTCTTGGCTTCTCCCCTGTCATAGTAGGCAGTCAGAAAGCATCTTTTCCTTCTCGTTGCTGGGCTTTGCCATCCACAAAACATACCCCAAAATCTCCACAAACAGGGGCCTCTGAAAACAACACACAAAAAAAAAAGAAACAAAAAAAAAAAAAAAAAAAAAAAAAAAGATGTGCTAATTAAGCTGAGTAAGCCAGAACAAAATATAAACAAACAAAAAAAAGCATGATTTATAAAAACGCAATCTACAGGAGGAGAACGCAAATTGTGTCCGTAAGTAATTATTTGCGACCTGTAACTCCTGTTCCTTCTTTTTCTTTTCTGATTCTTCTTGCTCATGTGGTGCAACGTGTTAGAGGAGTGAGAAGTAGGATCAACGCTACTTCTTGGAGTTTACAGCAACAAGCAGGAAAGACTGCCATGGTAGGGACTTGAAAAGCTCCTAATGTTTTACTGAGGACTTCTGATGTGGGACTGTTCAGCCAAACTGGTGCTATGGGTGAGACACTGTACTTTCCAGGAGTCTGAAAGAATTTTGGGTCTCCTGATGCACACACCTGTAAAGCTTCATGCTAGTTGCCTATGCCTAAAATAYGCTTTAGTCTTTCTGCTCCTCTGCTGACTTCATTTCACAGTGTTATGGACCCAAGGTTGGCATCTATCAATAAGTATACCAGGATGTTGTCCATGGCCTTTCAATATGTAAAGGGGGCTTATAAGAAAGACGTAGAGAGACATTTTACCAGGGCCTGTAGTGACAGGACAAGGAGCAATGGTTTTAAACTGAAAGAGGGTAGATTTAGATTGAACATAAGGAAGAATTTTTTTACCATAAGGGTGATGAGACAGTGGAACAGGTTGCCCAGAGAAATTGTGGATGCCCCATGGTTTTCATTGGTCATTGATCAAGTTGGCAAATGTAAATAGCAATGGACTTGTGTAAAAGTGTAACAGAACATCTCTTAAACTCTTTATAGCTTTCATGAAAGTTGATTACCAGAACACTGCAAAAATCCTTAGAGGTGGCACACCATATGCATAAAAAAAGAATCCTAAGCACGCTGATCCATATTCCCCTCCAGTTCAAAACATTGCAACTGTTTTTGCCTCCTGGGACTACTTGGTGACCATGAACTCTCCCTTTTCTGCTATGAATGGAAGATCATGTTTTAGGGAAGAGATCACCAGTGGCACGTAGCTTAATCCGAACACTTCCTCTAGAGCCACACAGCAGAGTCACATTGTTGGAGCAATAACAATGCTGGTGAGGACCTTTAGTAAATCTTTAGAAACTCTTCATTGCACTTTGTTCATGGTCCTGAACACTGGTCTGGAAAAGACTCAGGTGAGCAAGGATCTGGTAAATAGCRTTGTAGTGGAGCAGCTGATGTGGCACCGAGCTGATGCTAACCATATTCTTTCCAGATGTTCCCCATTATTTGGGTGTGCTCCACTAGTTAACTAGCACTGTGTTGAGAGGTCCTCTTGCTAATGACACAGCAAAGGTGGTTTCTGTTTGTGCTACTTTGCAGAAATTTCTGAAAGATTAAATAATGTAACCCAGTGGAGATCAGTAAAGAGACAAAGAATGTGTGAAAAAGCTGGAAGTTCAGAGGAAAAAACCCACTGTATTCTGACTGAAAGATTTCTTATGCTTATGCCTAGTAACTTGCTGCCGCACACCACTCAAGACGGTCACATCAACAGTTGTGCTATGGCTGCCGTGTTTGCATGGGATACCTAAGGTTTTACAGTATGAATGGAAGGGTGGCACTGACAGAATTGTATCCTTGCATCTTCATATGATGTAAAGTCTTCTTTCATAATAACAGATCTTATCTACTGCCCCCCAAAAAGCATCAGCGTATGACTCAAGATTTGCAGCACAGACTTGCTGAATAGAAAGAGTGATAGAATCTCTTTTCTGTCATACCATGTTACACCCTTTTTGGCTAGTACAGCTGATTGTGCCCTGTTTTGGTGATAAGTCATGGGGTGGATGCCTTAACCCCTTGAAGAAATTATGGAAACACATGGAAGCATTCTCCCACCAACTTTTCCTCACTTTTAACAACTTAAACTCTTAAGAAAACCTTGCATTATTCCCATTTACCTCATTCCAACTTGCATTTCAAAGCACCGGATCACCATACTTGTATCTAAATCAGACCAGAAGTTCCCTGTCACAAATCCAGTGCTGAAGAGGCACTAAATATGTGGCTCTGCATGTCTGAGCAAGGCAGGTAAGAATGTCAAGGTGAAGGAGAAGCTTCCCAGAGCCGTGGCAGCTCAAAAGTCATTTGAGCCAAGCTATGAATACTACATCACAAGAACAGGGAAGAGAAGAACTTGAACAAAATATACAAAGAACTTATATTCTTTGTGGACTGGTGGTTTGTGGGAACTATTACTACATGTTACACGTGGGGAAGGATAGCTCATTCAGTACCCAAACAGTCTGACTTAATTTTTCAAGTTTCTCTCCAACTCAGGCAACACAGCGAAGGAAACAGGCATTCACCTAACACTCTGCTTCCTGGGGTATGTTAACATGGAATAACTTCTAGTACTGTTAATAGGATAAATGGAAGATAAGCTGAGAAAGTTGCTGGGTACAAAAGTTATGGAAACATCTGTACTCACGTGCTTAAAGTTGCTGCGTAACAGAAGAGATTTTGTAACATTAATGGGGAAGTGATTTCTCTCATCGCTCTTGTTCCTCACACCTCAAACTTTACAATGCATGACAGCAATTACCTTGCTACTACAGCAGAGGACAGAAAGGGAAGACATAATAAAGGATCACATAGCACCTCTACTCAAACCTACACATAAAATTAAGTGCATGATCACTTACTCCCACAGGAAGCATTACTCTCTTATTAGAACAAGAAGTAGGAAATTCAGCAACTGAAAGCTTTATCAGTCTACATAACTTTCCCTCGTGTTATCCTGTTCCATTTAGAGAGTAGCTGTTCTACAAACTCAAACACCTGCAAATCAGGAAAAAGTTAAAGTATTTCAAACTCAGTCATGTGAAGAATTGAAAACAGAGTTAAGTTATGCCCAGATCTTTATATTATTTGAATGATGTCCTAATCTACCAGTCCCTCTCTTTCTCCCTCTCCCCATACATACACAGACACTCTTACTTTATTTTAGAATTGCGGTGAACAGAATTTGTCTACATTTTCCCTACAAGGCCAAATATTTAGGTCTAGATTCATCATACCTAACTTCAGTTAACTGCCTATGTTAAGAGGCCGGTTTTACACTCCCTGGCCACTGCAATGAGATATACACTTTGAGTGGATGATTCAATTTTATGTGGCCATAGCTTACCCCATACAGATTACTACCCTGTCTCAAAATGTGGATCCTTTTAGTCTCTTGGCCAGGATCCTGTCGCTGTATTTTCACCTCCCTACCATCAAAGACACAGATCAAACAAGAACTGCTTTACTCCTGGTAATCTCCACAGCAAGAGAATCCCTATTTCCTGCTGCTTGATATAATCTATGCAAACCAGCACAGATATGAGTTATGGCTGAGTATTTGCAAGTTTACATGTAACACTGTCCTCTGTACACAAAAGGGTCAGAGAGAGGCTGAAATCCCATAGAAAGTCTTGGCTCTGCCAGATAATATTGTATCACAGCATTGCTAAACTGACCTCTCACCATCCACTTCATTAACTGCTTACACGTTAGGTGTGCCTGGAATATTCTCGGCTGATTTCCACTTCACACTGCCCTCTGTGAGGGAGAGAGGGATTAATATTACATACTTCTTAATTTCTTAGTTCTTGGTTTTCAGAAATATGTCATAACCACAATTACTTCCTATCTTAATCTTCAGAGAGTGATGTTCTGATGAAGATAGTATTTGGAAAAGGCCAAAGAAACAGCCTAGTAACTCTAAACATGTTTTAGCAAAAGCAGCAAAAGACATTGGAATTATGAAAGTAAAGGAACAAAACCAATCTCAAATTATATGATATAGAAGGTGAACCATGCTTCTCACTGGTGATGGAAAGTCAGCAGAGAGACTTCGTAAGGGCAGTAATTATGTTGCCATCACACCAGTGGCAAGGATGGAAAAATGCAGAAAACCCTGGAACCACTCATGTTCTTAAAGCAACTCTTGAGAGAAACTGGTGACAGTGTCCACAGTAACGGCACATATCCTCCTGGAAAGGAAGACAAAGAGAGGGGCGTTCTTTATGTATATGCACCCCCTCTTTTTCCTCTACAGGACAGGAACTGTGAATTTTAAGAGATGAAGCAGCACAATGGCAGCAATGATTTCCTGCACATGGAGCTTATAGACTGTGACCACACTCTGCATAGACTCACAGATATGGTTTGTAGAAAGCTTTGTCTGTGTCAGTGTTTGGAGAAAACTGGTTATTACAACTTRCCTCAGAAGATAAAGATCCACCCAGCCTTCCCATCTGAGGTATGTCAACAGGTACAGACAAGTCACATCAAATAGTAGGTGAAAACACATTGCACAACACTATAAATTACCTCCCTGAGAAGTCGCTTCTATAACAACATGGGCATAACATGTGCTTCTTTCACTAGATCTCGTGAAAAGTACGTCCTCTCTTTAAGCACTACATCAGTGAGAGCAAACGTAGTATTTCTTCGCGCCTACTAGGCTCCTACAAAGAACGGCCGAAAATCATACTGTTCTACAAAATTTAAATACMTATATATGTATTACAGTCATATCGGTTCTTGACTTTTCATTTGGAGAAAAATACCGGAAACATCACCTGAAAATTTGCTAGGTTCTTTTAGCTTCCGATCATACGATCAACACAGCATTTCTCTGATCTACCAAGTAGCCCTCCCTYTTTAGTTTTGAATTAATCTTTCTGTGGAATGGGCAACCAACAGTTTGCACAATCATCCAGAAGAGATTTCCCCAGTCTTGTACAAGACCACTAAATTTTGTCTTTCACTACTGATAATTCCTTGACTGATATAAATTTGCTTTTTTTCTTTTTCAGAGGTTCACTACAGCATTGGCTTGTAGACAGCGTTGCTGTCCCATGGCTTTTTCCCCCCTTGTTGCTTGTAGATGATTATCAGACAGTAGCACTATCCCTCTCGAGACATCATTAATGAAAATAGCACTTAGGATTTTCTTCCAGGATTTGGAAATTTACTGTATTCTTTCTCAGTCTTTGAATTCCCATGTGATCCCAGCCCGCTCATGTTGACAGAGAAAAACTCAGTGCCCATGTATACATACTCCAGACACTCTAAATGAACAAGAATGAGTTATCTTGAGTGAGGCTGAGCTCATATGGCTCTAGACTTAACTCCTTCAGGTAATTCAGGCATTGGAAACAGTATAGCCACATGACATTTTCCTGGGCTAATATATCCAATATGGCAGCACTGCAAATACATTTTTTAAAAAAGGCATATTAATATTTACTTACACTAAGGGGTGCTCAGGCAATATATACAGGATACTGAATGTGTAGAATGTATAAAAAAGTACTTTTAATTTGAGCAGCTTCCTTTGCTCAGTTTGTGACTGACTAATACAGAAACAGAATGACCTGAAAATGAAGGATGGAAAATTTGACTACAAAATCATAACAAAAAAAGGCAGACTTAAAACATATTAGTAGGTAGACATAAGTATTTTCAACTCGTCTTTATTTCACTATATTGCAAGTAGATTATTTCCTTTAACAAACTAACCTCTTTTTATCATCTACAAATTGAAGGATTATGCTTTCAGATGTGCGACTGCGTTTACACTAACTATGGCATTTCACACCAGGATTCTTGCATCTAGTTCAACATCCTGTGATTGAGGCAGAATACATCTTTTAGCTTTGATTTAAGGATTTTTTCAGTGACCAGATCTGGGTTTTTTTTGTTCATATAATGAAGAAAACTCTCCAGCATCAGAAAGCTTCTCTCTATGGTGGTACAGATATAGAAAGTGCTCCATGGCATCTCTCCGTCTCAAAAAAGGATGGTGTGAGCATCAGAATAGTTCAGATACAATGAATGAATTCATTCACTTAGCTTTAGCTGTCTAAAAATACATAATTAAGTGATTTATTTATTCTTTCTCTATAATCATTTGAGAAAATGGACAGCATAAATTACATCTAGAGACGGTTATCTTGCTTCATTGACAAGAGAACCTAGACACTAGCTTAGACTAGATGCTTAACTTCATAAAGCGAAGCAAGATTAATCCTATTTAATGAGTCCTTCAATGTTAGGGTTGATAACATTCTTTTTCTAAACAGTCATTGCTGGAGGCAGCACAAGTTTAAGATTTAAAGAAAACCGAAGCACTTGAGATCTACTCAGATTTTCTTTGTATTCCTTCCATTTGTTATGGACAGTGACCAACTTACCTGTTCATCTTTTCTTTCACAAGTGAAATAACAGAGTTCTTTAAGGAATTGTACTTTCAGCTCTTATCACCACCTTTTCTTTTCTTTTGAACGATTGAAACAAATTTCAGAAAAAGTCTGAAGAAGCAATTGAAATAGAAAATCAAACAATTAAAAGAACCTTTTGTGGAATTACTCTCTTATGATTATCTCTTACAATTACCAATGTGCATTCACCATCCCTCACCTTTAGTAGTGAGTCTGCATGATTCTTCTTTATTCTCCCCAAGGGAGGCAGAATATTAAAATCACAGTCAAGTTGTTCAACCAATCTCAACCGAGCATTGGCGCATTGCACACTTAGAATTGTCTTACAAAATCCTAGACACCCACTCACTCTGTGAGAACAATTTAGTCACTTTTATTTGAGGGAAACGAGGGGGAGCAAAGCAAGGCAATGTTAATTCATCCTGTCAGTTAGGAACCATTATCCAGATTAAAAGGGAGGGTCTATATTTTGTAGCTGGACTGGTTCCTTGCACAACCTGTGCCTAGCACCAACTAGGTTGCCTAATTGCCGTGTTTCACCTGGAGTGGCTGGATCTGCATTTCATCACAACTCATCCTTTCTTTTAGGATCTTCTTCCTTCTGTTTCCCYGCTAAGGGGAAAGAAGCAGAAACGGGAAGTTAATGCTAGCTCTTATGTTAGCCAAACCACACAAATCATTCTTGTTTGCCAAACAGAATTTATCAGGTTAACAGAGTCTTTGGCATGCAATTGCATTTGGAAAGGTAAATTCATATAGATGGCATAAGTAGAGGATACATGCCAACTTACTTCACGTCCCCAGGCCCAGAAGTGCAGCTAGCTCTGGAAATTACATGGATTTATTAACTGCAACTTCAGTGTTGTAAAACATGGCTACAATTCAAACAATCAATGCCATGTAATCACAGACAAGTCACCCTCATCTGTGCCTTTGAATATGTATAACAATAATCAGTAGCTGTTGAAAGCTTCCTACACGTTGATAAGGAAGCATAAAAATAATTATATAATTATAATTCCTTTATAGTAGAAGTGTAGTGGTCCAAGATACAAAGAACAGATAATATAATTCAATCAACCAATATAAATGGTGTAGTAGTTGAGCRTAGATAAGTGAACATTGCATTGTGGTACCACCTTTAAGAGGGTTATTATATTAGAAACATCTTCATATAGGGCAGGAAATGGTCATACGTTGTTGCTCATGCTCAGGGACAAAACAAGCAGTTGCACATCGTTCAGTTAAGCTCAAAGTTTTCTGTGTCCTACTTACCTATAATCAAAGTTTCTTATTTTTCAAATGGAACTTTTAATTGTCTTCTCCAAAAACAATGTTTAAAGAACCTATAAGGTTAAAATTAATAATTCTATCTATTGTAATTGAAGGTAGCAAAACCATTCTCAGCCTCTTTCTTTTTGTTTGCTTATTTCAGACTAAGATAGGAGATTCTGTGTTTGCTCCTCTGGTACTGTCTTCAGCCAGTGCCAGCCATTTCCTCCCTGCCTTTCTGTTCTGTCCCCTTTTCCTTCCTCCTCTCCAGGCCTAGTTATCTTCACTGCTTTCTGTGAGGCCTGAAGGGTCCAAGCATGAGGTAGACCAAGGATACCAACCAGACAGAGGGAAATAAATAGTCTTGGGATTACTACCTAAGGAGGACTGCACGGTCCCTAAGGCTTGCAGGCAATTTTTAATCCGCAATGCGTAGTCCAGGAGGGCCAGATAATCCCTGCAGTTCAGAGAAACCAGGGAAGGCAGGTTTGGACCAGGTGACAAGAGGACTTAGAGCTTGTGCACAAACAGGGTATTATGTTCTGAGAGGTCCAGGACAAGTACCATGTGTCAGGAAAGTCCGTAGCTCTATCCATATGAACCCACCAAAGAGCACTTCCACAGCCTGAGTTTGGAGACATGCCGCAGGAAATATCCAGGCATGCACTGACTGCCTTCCGTAGCCTTGTTTTCATGAAGGACACCCTCAAATGAGAGTGCTAGCAAAACCCTCAAAATCCTTGATCAGAATGGCTGGCCCCCGTAGACCTTGGATGCCTGTAGGACATGGGACCTTGAGACACAGGTTGAAATGTGAAGACATTTAAGCCTATAAGAACCTGAAACCTGACAACGACCCAGTCATCAGTGTATTCTTCCAAAGTTAAAAAAGTCTTTGCCTCCAAATTCAAGCTCTCTGGATGTGAAGAAAATCTTGAAATGAAGCGAGTGTGTAACTACTGCAGTCCTCAGCAGCGTGAAACATCRAGGTGTTTTCCCTCAACGCTAAATGTTCAGGAACTTATTTGAACCATCACAGTTACAAAAATGTACACTACATAAGCAATTGAGCATGTAGGACAGCATATACAGTAAATATAATCTATTGTTAGAATTAGCAATACACGAGTTATAGCTCCTATTAGACTGTTACTAGCAGTTTCATACCTACTACGGTAAAATTTTTAATTTCATGGATGTGCTGCTAGGGCCCTTATGATAAAGTTTAAATGTAAGCTGTCCTATGCACAGTTTATGCTTAGCTCTCCACCTACAGCATTAGGAACATGGGATGGAAAGTTTGACAGCTCTCAAACAGTCACCAGAAAAAACATTCATAAATTATGACAAATACTTTTGTATTTGCTTGCACAATCCCTGGATAGCTTCCATGGATCAACTGGGCAGTATTTTATTTTTCTTTTCTGATGTCATCAGATCAGTTAGCTCAGGAATCTAATTATTTGATGTAGATACTCAGCTGCTCAAAGAACCTGTCCTCACTTATGATTATGCTTACCAGATTATTTCATGGTTGCTTATTTTTGTTAGAAGATTATTTCATGCGCTTCATTTAAAGCTGACCTGTATTATTGAAAGAGAAATCGGCAAAAGTACAGGAGTTTGACTATTCTCAGTTGATTTTTCCTTCAGCTTTTACAAATTACAGGTCAGCAAAGGCTAACAAAGTGAAACTGTTCATAGGAGTTTATTCAGAGTATGCATAATTTAAAACTATCTAAGCAAAACAGAAGGTAAAAAGGTTTTGGTAAAAAGCCAAAAAAAGCATCCTTAAAAGATAAACAAATGTTACAACTGAGGCAGGCAAAGCAGCTGAGGTAAGCAAAACTATTGCCAGACTCAAAAAAGGAACTGGGAAAATTATAATGCCTGATAAGAATAAAGAACAGGTAAACAACGTGGACTGAAGGTGAATTTTCATGCGCATCTGAAGTATCCCATCTCCCAGTTCCTGAGATGCCCTGGACAGATGCCATCTGGAGAGAAGGGATACCGTGAACTTCCTTGTAAATATGTGGGGAGAACCAACATATGCATAAAAGAATCCGGTTTGTCCTCACAAACGCTCTTGTGGTGTCTTCCTTTTCTGTTGTCAGCAAAGGCTCATGGACTAACGGATGTTACATCCTACATAACATGAATGGGAGTTTATCTGGTGAGTCCTTCACTGAATTTCAGGCACAGGACCGCAGTCCATTTCTTTTCAGTTCTACATCCTTGAATTGATTTCATCAAGAGCTCTCCTCTCCGAGCTGAAACGAGCTCATGGAGGCACAGACCCTAGATCTTTGTTTGGATTTGTGGATTACTGTTACATAGGTTAACCCACCGGAATGCTTTTTTCTTCTGTGCCTATAGACACCGGCTTCTAGGATTTTCTTCAGGTGTACCGTGATCCGCCTGGAGGATTAACCTTGGGAGGGAATTGATTGCATTTTAAAAACACATTTACTACGTGTTTTGTGCCAGCCCAGCGTGATGGCTATTAGTGGATATCATGCAAGTATTGCATTTTACTTCTCTTAATTGCTCCTAATCCTTGATTAGACAGAGGCCTTGGACTACGCCTGTGGGATACTTCGGAAAATCCAAGTGGAGTACTAATTGTTTAATCTTAGCCCTGGGCAGTTACTAGTTGCTTATATACTGATTGCTCACAGATTATAAGCCTAAGGAGGCGATGATGCCAGACACACAAACCACTCCACAATATATTGGCTGGCCCAATGYTGCAAGTGCTGTCTTTTTGGACCTGAAACATAAAGCTTAACAGCAGCTGGGATTATATCTGGGACCTGGATCTCKAAATGTGACCTTCTATATAGCAGGATCTCCCAGTGTCCTGGGACAAAAGGCTAAGGGCAACATAATTAAATTAATTTGAAACTAAAGGGATTATATCAGGGACATAATGCAATTTCATTTCCTTTTGTAGGAGGCATACAAGGGCTTTGTGAGCTGCAGATTGAGGTAAAGGAATGAGCTTCATTAGCCTAGGCTGTTGGAGTGAGTCCCAACCACTACTAGTGTCTCACACGATGTTACACGGAGCAAACAAAGGAGATGCAAGACTAATCCTAGGCCATGACACCACATCCCTTTTCTCCATAAATTACCCCTAGACATAACCTAATCAGGACAGAGCTGAAAAACTTCCGCTATTTCTAATGCCTTGGTATTTATCCCAGACACTGACCTTTGTTGTTTTCTTTTGGGATGCATTTTCAGTGGTGGGATCAGCACTTGCTATTCTATTGTGAGCTCCACAGTTTTGGGTATTTTTCTTAACAGTTCTGTTCCCAGCAGAAAAAAGTACTTTTAAAAAAGTAAAAAAAAAAAAAATCCTGTATTCATGAATAGAATGGAGAGAAGAAGGGGGAAAAGGTGTCTCATGCTTACTCAGAAAAGCTTGAAACTTTGACCTCTGTGCATAAGAGGAACTTAGAAATTGGTGAGTGCTGGGAGAAGGTTTTCTTGGGGCAGGGGTAGGAGAAGTGGAAAGAATGCATTTCCTTTTAAGTTCTTAAAACTTTCTTTTAATTTTTTAATTATTGGTTGTATTTGTAGGCTTAAAAAAGCCCTATACTCTTAGTTTAACTCTGTAACTTGAATTTTGGGGTTTGACAATCTGATTTTAGATGTATTCTAGAAAAGGTTCATTTGCCCTGCATAAGGAAGTGGGACCCGCTTTTGCCAGGAACATCCCTGGGTTTTCACAACATTCAGGAGCCAGCTTGAAACAGGTTAAGAAATTACAGTTTTGCCACATCAGCCCTGAAAGCAAACACTTACTGCAGTCACTGTGATGTTGCCAACAGTTTTCCGCAGTGGACCAGGTTTTGATGCCCTGCCAGCATCACACCTTAGGGAATCTATGGACCCAAACATGACCCTGCCCCATGTCACCTCACCCTTTACTTCCTATTCTCCTCTCCTCAACCAGGACCTTGATCTAAGTACACATGTGCAGAATTTCTATTCGGAGAGCTTTTAAAATATTCACCTCTTTTTTTTCCACTACAGGCGCAGAGCTTACACATAGCAATTAGCTATGGAAAGTGGATAGAAAATGATCATGGACCCTCAAGAATTCACACTCGTTACTCATGCCCTGAGCTACTTCTGTATTTGCTGCACTCACCCATTATCCAAACGGAGCCTTCACGTAGGCTACGTTGCAGATACTGAAGTAATGCGATTTTGCAAGGGACATTAAACCAGGGCAAGTGGGGAGTGTCCTGAGGAAGCAACGGGTCAAAAGGAGTAGATCTCACTGCCTTGGCTGGACGTGAGAGAAAAGGACTAGTTTCTTTGCCCTTTTCTTTCCTGTTTCATTTGAAAAATAAATCACAGCTTGTAAGTCGCAAACATCTCCTTAAGCTTTTTTAGCTTGGTTTTCCAAGAAAATGAGATTTAACAGGTGCCTACCTGTTTCTCAGCTCACTTTTCCTCCCAGCCAACAACTTTGGAACTCACTGGGACCTCTACACCACTTCAAATTTGATTAAAATAAGCCAAGAATAAGTTCCTACAAGTTTGTATAAACTGACAGTTGGTTCTGAAGCTCATTCAAGTGTCTCCACTGAGGGCTCAGCTATTATGAGACAGAGAGAAACTAACAACCGTTAAAAAAAATAAAAAGAAAAAAACCTTTCAACTGGAACTTGCAAGGAAAGGAACTGTTAAGGAAAATAAACTTACAAGGCTCTGTTATTTAGACTCAAACTCCATACTCCAAACACTGTGCTCTCTCCTGAGACTTCTGTTAACTTACTTCACATCTTGGAGTGGAGTAATGTCCTTGCTTGTAGATTTATTTGAATTTGAAAGTGCGCAGAATAACTTAATATTCACCTTGGCCAGGCTGATCCGTTGTCTGTGTCTTGCCGTCTACTGCAGTTTTAGATCAAGATTTTACTGTCAGACTAAATCCCCTTCTACTTTTTGCAAGATGGATTGAAAGAAGAGGCTACTTGTATAAGAGGCCATGTAGCTATTCCTATACTCCATTTCTTGGAGAAGAGTTTTTGGAGGAGTCTTGTGCAGAAGGAAACTCAAGGACTCTGCCCTGTCAGCCAGAACCCCGAGTCTCTCTCCCCCTTGGAAAATGAGGCACCATAAGCTGATAGCAAAGAACCCCTTCTGCGGTTACCAAGATAGTTTCCTCAAAGATGACACGTGTCCTTCTGGACACTGGCAAACTCCTTACAGTATCCAAAGTTATGCCAAAAAAGAAGGTGCTAGAGAAACATGCCTGTTGCTTGCTCCTTTCTCCACATCGTTTTGAAAAGCAACACTTATTGCATGTGAGGTGAGAATGCTGAACCGCCTTGTTTAGGCTTGCAGGCAAGTAAGGTGTGTAGGCAAGTGTCTGCCAAGTTCTCTAGTTTATGAACAAGCCCTCACGATTTGTTGGAAAAGCATGTGAGCCAAATTCGTTCAAAGAACAAGATGCAGAGCAGTTAGGACACAGAGGGAAAAAACTGCAGCAAGGCAGTTTATGAACTTCACACTGTGAATTTCCATGTGGACAACTGTCCTTCTTGTACAGGTGCTGGAATGGCTGCTCTAAATATACAGTTTTCGGCTTAAAGTTGTGAATTTTAAGTCCCATGTAGTCCTGGCTTCCAAATACGCTGCTATTACCAATTAACCCACAAACAATGTTAGTGTTTTCATCTTATCTTTTCTCTCTTTTATGAGCTACTTACTTACAAACCGGTATTTTCAAGTGGCCACAGCTAGCACCATACCCAGCATGTGGTCTACCCACTCACCATCGTGGGGTTTGTAACTTGTCCATTGCCCTGGGGAAAGGGATCTRTCAGTGTTTTTCATCGAAGTCTTTCAGCAGAATTCTGAAAGAATGATTTTTTTTATGGCTTTCAGACAATCGTGCTTTCTAAACAAAAAGTATAGAGTTTGGCTTTCTGTACTCTGCATTTTCTTAGGCTGGGAATCAGAGGTTATCCAAGATTTTTCTGTTGTTCATTTATGTGAGTTTATTACACCTATTGACTGCAARGTTCCTTACTTCCTAAGAAGAGTGATAACAATGTGTAATTCAGAAATAATTTTTAAAAGTCTGTAGCCTGGTGTGGCTTTTACTTTTGGTTGTGCATGGTTTTGTTTATTGCTGAAAGGATACCAAAGATCAGGGGTACCTGGTAAGGAAGCTGAAGCTTGGCTGRTGGAGAAATCCACCAGTCTCAAAGAATGCTGTTCCAGTCCTCCCTGGGCATAAGGTTTTTCAGAAAACTGCCAGAGGATGAGGTTCCCTTTCATCCATGGGAGGGGGCTGCGAAACTGCATTCTGTCTTTGTCCTACCTGAACATAGCTCTCTATTTTTAGGTAAGCTCCTACTGTGATGTTACAGTTACGAGTGTGCATTCTCTGAATACACAGAAAGGAAAAATCACACAGAAACAAGGCGGTGATGATTTTTTCATATATATTATTACTGTGTTTTTTTTCTCATGGTGTGTGTAGCTCTAGTGCCCACTTCAACAAATGTTAAAAAATGAAGACATATCCTTTCTCAGCTTCATGAGGAGCCGCAGCCTGGTAAATCCACTTCTATTGCAACAGGCCAAAGTGTCTTAGGCTATTTCGTAATTCAAGAGGAATAGAAGAAGGTTAGACTAATACTTGGGACATCTAGCATGAGGGTGGGATTTCAAAGGTCCTAGTAGTTCAGTGGGAGTGGAATGAGTAATTTCTGAGAAGAGCTACCCTTTAAATCACCGCCGGTGATTTAAGTCTCAGTGGCCGGAGCTGCTATTATTTTCCTTCCCACATTGGATAATTCACCGCATGTTCAGTCCATATACGATAATAAAATAGACATTATAATTAATGCCCATTGAATCTGTCTTTATATCCTTCTTCAGGCATCCACTTTTTGGACACTGGGCTGGCTGGAATATTTCTCTGATCTAACACGGTCTCTCTTATGCCACCTCATGCCTATTTGTTGTTCTAGGTAGCCCCACAGACACAGGTAATTGAAGCTTTAACCAGTCTGTGTGACAGTGATATAAGAGGTTGTAAATGGGTAGAAATGCCCATGTAAGCAAGCCCCAGTTACATATCGAATGGTATGCAACTGCCATGCACAGTTCTGTTCACAAAAATGGAATTCTGAGTCAGAATGAAAATTAAGGTCACTTAGATTTCTGTATGCGGCAATTCTTGCAGAGTATATAGGCTTTATTTGCATAATTAGCTCGCTCTTGCTCAATGTTCTCCATACTGTGCTGGTATAAAACTGTGTGTATCAGCACACCGTTTTTTTTTGGCACAAGAATTGTGCAGTGATAAATAGGTAATTCTAAAATACATAACATTTTTTACACACTTACTTACAAACAGTAAGTTTACACTACTTAAACCAAAGCAGAGTGAAGCTGCTGTCACAAATGGGCACTTAGAGAATCAATCTGAGCAACCCTCTGATACCACATGACATAAGAAACAAAGTTCCTGTTGCCGCTTTTCCTCACACAAGGATTTACAGGTCTCTTTTGTGCTCAACTGACACTTCTCACACATTTTTGACAGCAATTGTTGATGCTGCTATTCTCCTGGCAAGTTGGATACAGACCAGCAAACACGATCCTATATATGAGAGAACCCAACGATYGGCAGTCACCATACAGGGATGGCTTCCATAGGAAACGAGGCTTATAAAACAAATCTAAGATTAATTCACACTGGAGTCTGATGCTGGAGACTCTAGATGTTCATATTAGATTTCTTGGGTATTATATGCAATAAAAAAAAAAAAACAAAAGGAAAGGAATAGTGCTTTAAAAAATTGCCCTTATTTTTATTTCGCTAATTCATGTAGACTCAATCTCTTCTAACCCATTGTAGATCAGAATAACAGCTCTAGTGGACACGCTTGTATCAACAC
Organism: Phoebastria nigripes; assembly: GCA_035582835.1. NCBI lineage: Eukaryota > Metazoa > Chordata > Aves > Procellariiformes > Diomedeidae > Phoebastria > Phoebastria nigripes. The sequence continues at coordinate 172,753 of JAYKAV010000478.1, read as the reverse complement.
CCTTGAATCAATAAACTTGATTAATTGGCACAGAAAGATAGTATGGATCACTGTGCGTGTTTCCACTAGAATGTTTCCAACGTTCTAATTTTTCAACATACCACAAAAACAAAACCTCAAATACAAACATATTTGCTTACGCTAAGCATAACCACCCTGCTGATAAAATATACAGATAGTGTAAGTATTACTTGAGTGGTAAATATATTTAAGGATAGGGCAGTCAATAGGGAGAGATCTAGATCCCCTTGGAACCTAAACCATCCCGAAAAGATGTATTTTCACATATCTGTATACGTGTTTTCAAATGCGTTTTCAAATGTTGTTACTTCCAAGAAGGAATGTAGGTCCTTCAGGGGAGAATGATTTTTTTCAGAGTGTACATTACCAGATTCAGTTTAGTGGCCAGTCAAATCAATAAAGATTATTTCACTTGATTCTCATTTTTCTTCATGTATCCTCAGCCGTAACTGGCATACYATCTTTCTGAGAAGATATAAATACCCTTAAGGGACCAAGGGTCCAAATGAGGAACATCTTCACAACTCATATAGATGTATATATATGATATAATTCATATTCTGATACAAAAGTGTCACAATGGAAACCTCCAGTCCATGGAGAAGAACATAAGTATACTGAGAAACATTCTTCTGTGTCTAACTGGAAGCAGCAGAAGTTCGTTAGGCTGGCTTACCAGCTGGAAATGTTCTGCTGCTGAAGATTCAACCTGAGTCTAAAAATATGTCACRAACTCTTCCTTGTTAGGAATTGCTTCATGATTTCTTATCAAGTTGCCAACCTTTACCTGTGTTGTAGTTATTACTGTATTTATTATACTGTAAGTTATTACAGTATTACTGACAGAATTCTGAAAGAACGTATCTTTCCATCATCTCATCCTCTTAATAATCCTATCTGGTTTCTCCAAAAAATAAACTTTGGAGCAGGGGCAGCTGGGGTTGGACTTTATAAAGGCCCAAATACTGCTGTAGGTTAGTACCCTTTTTGGTTCAGTCATGAGGAAAGATCATCTCTGATTATTTCTCCCTCCTGAGCAGGGTTTTGCAAGCTGAGTATTTCTTGGTATGAAAACCAGAGAATTCAAACATACAGGCACTTTCTGAAATGCAAGTATTGACTCTTTTTTCACCTTTATTTTAGCAATATTTATTGGTTTCTTTGACATGCAAAATCCYGGAGGTGAAAGTAGGTTTTAATTTGCAAGAGCTGAACAAATTMATTTACTTTTTATCGCTATCTAGATAATTTTCTAAGTTGACATTAAAGTGTTGAGGAAATAAAAGCTACCTACACTTACAGCTCTTAAAGAAAGCATATCTGACTTTATCTTTAGTTCTTATTGTAGTTACATACATTAAGCGCAGAGATTACACTATCCTCATGGAAGCGCATTTGGCAACACCCCTATACACGCTGTCAATACAATAGCGCTGCCAGTCCTAAAGGAATGCCTACGTTTCATGACGTATCATGTTAATGTAGCATCACCATACTGGCCTCTTCCCCACTTTATTCCCCTGTGTCCAGGTGACCACTTGAACTCAACAGTTCATTAAAGAGCCCATTACTGGCTCTTGAAGATGCTGCAAGGCAAAGTTGGCACATTCAGCACCAAATACATTGTTGAGAACCTGGGAGTTAGCAAGTTGGCTTCATTCAGACTCTAACTTCTACATGCAGAGTCTAACTTGTAGCTGACTCTACCAGCACTGTGTAACAAAAGACATCGTATACCATAACAGTTGTTTCCAACTGGCTCTTACAACATCATCATAAAAGTTACCACTTCGTATTGCACAAGCTTCTGTAGGCTCTCCAGTAATCTCTCTGGTTCTCACTCCGAGCTTGTCCTGGACTTGTGCATACAACTATTCATCCTCTAGTATTCAAGGCACATTATTGTTTTATTCTAGGTGGCAGTAATGAGTGCAGAAGTGGGGACAGGAGAGGCACTATCCTGATTTTAAATTGCTTCTTCCTGCTACCAGAGACCCATCATGGTGCTTCTCAGACTGCAACGTGTGCACAGGGCATGTCCCTTGATAGCAATTTCCTCAAAAAGGATACCGAAAACCAACGTTTGAACAATTGACTCAATCCTGGCACACCATTTTCTAGTCCCTTGTGGAGTTCAAGCAAGGACAGGCTTGGAAGTACAACTTAAAGGCCCAGGCTGCCTAAGATAACAGCTTAGATACCATATCGCTCTTATGAATGCAATTACAAAGTATGGAAATTGCTCTTGCAATTATCAATAGCCATTGAATCTAAGGTGTAGAAAGCATCTAAAACGGGGACCGAATTCCTGCCCAGGAAGTATTCTGAGAACCAGACAAGAAATGCCATAAATGAGAGGCCAGTTCTGCCAGTCTTGAATTCTTTGTTGCACTGTGGTACACCTTCCAAGGAGAGGGGAACATGTCACCGTCCAGTCCATAAAGCGGGTGAGAGGCGGGCATTATGGCTTTGAGTCACTTTTGCTAGGGAAAGAATCGAACCTAGGTAATTATACTGCCATAACAACTGTATAACCACCATATTATGAAAAAGTGGAGGATCACCTCTTCCAGCTCCATTTTAGAAAGAAAACAAACATCAACGTTGTCTGAAAAGCACAGTCCTGCCAGCATGTCAAGCGTGTTCCGAGCACGCCTATGGGATCAGGTCCCCCAGGGGATATGGCAGACAGGAAAACCAAATATGTCCCACCCTTAGGTAAGTGATAAGATGAAAATTGCTCAGACCGAGGCAGTTCGGTACATGCACAGGAGCATAGCTCAGCATTTAAAGACCTTTAGAATAATCACAGAACACACCTACTGAGCCAGCTGTAGGCAACACCTGAAGAAAAGGCATTTTAGGTGTTAAGCTGGAATATAGTCACCTATGTCATCAGACTTCATTGTAGATATCATCTCTATTTCTGGTTGACTGTCTCTTAATGGATATACATTTTATTTATACATTGTCATTTCCTTCATGTCAGCCGACAAACAAGTTGGCCACCAATCAATTATTTAAGAGTTTATGCAACAACACTGAAGAACTCTAGCATTTTTTTGCAGGGGTGGGTGGTAAAAGTAATCAGTGAACAAGTCTTATATGGGAATCGTTTTACCCTTTGGTAGGAGGAGAGAGGGCAGGTGCTAGGCTGAGGTCCTGCCACACAGAGCAAGACATCAGTAGAAAAGGGAGTTGTTCTTTCCATTTCTAAATTCTTTCAGTCAGATTCCACCCGAACCATCTTATCCAATTGCCTCCCTAAATCTAGAGCCTAAGTGAAGAACAAAAGCAAAGATACAAATTTAGGAGAGGGAATGTAACCATATATGCCTCCCTTCATCATGAAATAAGCTTTGTTAAGCCAAGCTTATCCTTATCCCCAAAGCTTCATAATCCTTTTTGGTCTGTGTAAGTATATTTGCTGCAGGTTCATTGGCATTACTTAACCGTACAAACAGCCACCAAGTCAGCATCCTTCAAATCTTTCAGAGAACCTATGGGGTAGAAAGTCTGGAGTCTGCCTAATCACGAGGAGACAGGAAATATTCAACGAGTTGAAGGTGGGAAAGAGGTTGATGGAAACCCATTTGGAAAAGGGTTAAAGGAGGCAATGATTAAAATGATCCAAGAGGAGAGTGAAAGAAAGGCTGAGAAGTGGAAGGAAAATACTGGAGTTGTGTAATATGAGAACAAGAAAGTAAGTGGAAGAAGAAATAACAGATTTATGACATTCTTCCTCCTTTTACTATAAAAGACTGTCTGCATTTCTTATTAAAAAAGCCTAAACATCATCAAGTATGTGAAATGTTTGATGATGGAGGGAGGGATGGAGACTCAGAGTGTCCATTACCAATTTGAGAGAGAAGCTTGTTGTGAGAAGTGACCCTGCTTAGTCAGTTAGAAGAAGAGATGAAGGGAACGGTGGCTTGAAGAAGTGACTTGGTGTTTGGTATAGAAAGAGAAGGAAAAGAAATGGTTTAGTTCTCTCTGCACATCAGTTTTAAGAACCCTCTGGAAAATTGCATTTCACTCTGATAACTTAAAACCAGAAAGACTTCCAGACATATGACCTAGATCTTCAACCTTGCTTGCACATCCCTATGTTTACTCTTATCTGTAAGATTACTGAAATGGCACATCCAGGARACCGGCTTTGGTTTGATTTTTCTTCAAAACTGCATTTTAGTAGAGCTTGGGCTTTTGATTATATTTTTTCTCAAAAGCCTCTGGTTTCTTTGAAATTTTGACCATTCAGAAAGGTAATGCCTTGAAACAAATATTTTTTTTTGACAGGCTGACTAATTATGAATGTCAAGTTACATTAAATCCCTGAATTAAGGCAAAGGAACTTTGAGGATGCAAATACAGTTGGGTATACAAGCTGGACAATATCAAGGGGTTTAGTTCCCATTATTTCAATTAGAATTAAACATTGATTTACTATGAGAAGCTGGGCATTGGATTGCTGCAGAATAAAAAGCATGCTGCATTACTCTGCATGACACACTATATTTACATGAGCACAATTCGATTCCTAACAACTGTCCGTGACGGTGCCACATTTCTTTCGCTCTTTTGCTTTACCTGTATAAGAAAAAACACTACTAGCAGAATCTCAGCATAAACTCCTGAAGCAAGCAGGATTCTGCAAACTATTTCCCTAATTTCCCTGTTTCTTCCAGGTATTCCAGACTGCATAGATTGTCTTTCAGGGAACATCACAGTTATGAAAAACATGATGAACAAGATTACAGTCTCCGGAAGACTGTTTAAGCACAAAGCCTGTATTTCAATCTTCTTAGTCTCTATCATGTAAGTTTTCTGTTGAACAAGCTTTCACTGAGCACGTTTTATTCTCCTTCTATACCAGTGTTACAGCTGGGGCAATCTCCAATTATTACTCATTAAGATCAGACTATTAGAGACCTCAGTATTAGTGCAAACGCAAAATGAAGTGGCTTGCCAACTTCTCACCGGGTATTACCCTGACCCCTTGAAGTTTGTGAACCATGTTAGAATTTGATAAAGGTAAACCAGCTTAATTGTTAATAACCTTTATGAAACAGATAAAGAAATGAATATTCACACAGAGAGGCCTGATGAACCAATTAAAGAGACAGAAACATTTTAATTAAAATGAGGATGCAAAAAGACAGACTCAATAAATTACTACATTCAAATGAGTAGAATGCTAACTAAATGCAGCAAATAATCAGTTTGATTTATGAGACTGACACCAGAAAGAACCGTTTCGTGCCAGTCTTGTATTTAGAGGATTTCAGTGGGACTCAGGATCTAATCAGCACAGCTTTCAAGTCTTACTGGTAAAAGCAGTAGGAATGCTTAATATTTATATTACCTTCACCAAGACATCCATTTAAAAATGTCTTCATGTGTTATCAAATAGAGCATGCAGTGAAATCCCTGCATCCATCTTAAGACAGTACTATCACTTAAATACTTATAAAATGTTACTACTGTTGCACGTAACTGTGGATATCACCATTCTAACCAACCTTGGATTTGGGAACACAGAATTGTTCTAGGCACTAGTTAGAAGGGATTTTCCAGTTACATTGAAAGCAGTTTTTTAAGAACTACTTTTTTTGATCAGGATCCTTTTCAATGACATCTGTCAGCTGACATCTGTCAGCTTTTATTAGGAAATAACCAGAACAGTGTTACCAGCACCTACACACAAAAAAACATAAATAAAAKAATAAATGGAGATGTTCTTAAAAAACAAAGGCAAAAATAAAAAGTCCAAACTCCTGCTGCTTTGTGTTTTGGGCTTGATATGATTTGTTACCTAGAAGACAGCTGTGGTTGTCTGTAGCTTGTAATACATTTAAGTTGCTCATCAGTGGGTTGCAGATGGGTCATGTTGTTCACGGTGATATCTTTCACGTTTTCTTCCTTTGGGTGGTTTGTCCACTGAAAGCTGGGGCACAGAGTTCTGATGTGAATGGCAGAGGAGGAGAACCACTTTTCTTCCACACGGTCTTTGCTTTTATGGGCAAATTCTCTACTTATTTGCCATTACAGACTACGTTCATGGTTTTAGGTCAGTTAGGTGAATACAGTACAATACAGGTTTTGCCAGTATGGCTCAACTGTCTCATRATGGACTAGATTAGCTATAAATGGTATTAGAAAATGTCATCACTGAATCATCATTCCTTTGCAAAATCAGCAAGATTAATCAGAGGTCGTACACTCTTTCTAAAACAGGTATTGACTTTCAATCTAAAAATCACGAAGAGGAGCTTTATTGATATTCTTATCATTTCTCTTTTCCTGTATTCTAGCTTTTCCAAATAACCATGTTATCACCACTCAGCTTTTTTTTCCCCTTCTTTTTTTCCTGCTATTAATTGATACCCACACATCTCCTTGTTCTTTCATACATCCTCTATTTCTTTTGTCTGTTATTCAACGCTCATCTCTCCTCATTTACTGTTTTCYTTTCCCATAAAGTTTAAAGCACTTTCAGTGAAAATATTCTACTACAGGCCCACTCCTAGCTTCTTCATTTTGTTGGCTCTCTCAAAAAACAATAGGAGAATTCTGGTGTTCTTGGAGAGCTACTGTGCCTCTACACAGGTGGTCGTTACACTTTCCACTAGCAGAAGCTGTCCTTGACCATAAGCAGGGAGGGGCTAGGTCCTTCTTGGGGCCAAACAGCTAAGTACCAGGTACAAAACTGGTAAAAGAGAGTTCCAGGAAAGGAGCTGGTTCTTGGAGATGCTGAAAGAGAAGAAAAGTTTGCAAGGCCCAAAGAGGCCTGCATGGGATGACAGAACTAGGTATGATTTATTTCCTTTTCTGGATATAGGAACAGAGCCACAAATGTACTTAGTTGCCTAACAACCAATGTAGATGCCCACAGGTCCTTGGAATCAACGGGAAGTAAGCATTTAGATAAAAATTAATATATATAAAACTCAATAAAAGCAAGAGCACCCTAAATACCCTTGCAATACGGACCTACTCCTCAGTGCCTAGGCTTCTCAGTCTTATTGAAAGCGGGTCTACATCAGAAAGCTAATCAGGCTGCACAGTCACCGCTCAATTAAAATATATACATGTATTTATGCATATAAATAATACATGCTAGACAGACTCTTTGGACTGTATTCAAACCAGCTATTACAGGTGTGAAACTTAGCATCTGGTTACCTGCCTCCCTATGCAATCCACGAACARTACTATTTATAACACCTAAGTAGTCAGAGCAAGTAGCGTACATATGATCACTAGCGATGGGGACATACCCCAGGCCATCTTGTCCTTTGCATACTTATTTTATCTATTCTAGAATATCCCTTAAAGATCCCCCCATCCTAATGTGTCCTGACTTCCTGCAGTTTGCTTTGTCCTATCCAATTTTCACCGATCCACTGAGCCAAAAACACTAAGAAGGAGACCTTATTGCAGCCTTTCAATACTTAAAGAGGGCTTATAAGAAAGATGGAGAGAGATGTTTTACCAGGGCTTGTAGTAACAGGACAAGGGACAACGSTTTTAAACTGAAAGAGGGTAGATWTAGATTAGATATAAGAAAGAAATTCTTTACTGTGAGGGTGGTGAGACACTGGAACAGGTTGCCCAGGGAAGTCATGGACGCCTCATCCCTGGAAGTGTTCAAGGTCAGGTTGGACAGGTCTTTGAGCAACCTGATCTAGTGAAAGATGTCCCTGCCCATGGCAGGGGTTTGGACAAGATGATTTTTAAAGGTCCCTTCCAACCCAAACCRTTCCATGATTCCATGACTCTATGAAGAATTTCCTTTCAAACTTTTTCCATAAGCAATGAGCTGGCACCTCCAATGAAGTAAACGGATCAAGCTGATTCAAGAGCTACTTCTCCCCACTTTAAAGGCCCAGTTCATCATGGCTCTAAATTTTGAGATTGAGAGCAGGAAAAATAGAGGTTCATGGTTGAGACCAAGAAAAAATGTATCTTTAAGCCACTTTCCCACCCATTCTTACTGAAATTAGCTTTGCCCAGCTCCCGAGTTTCTATGCCAGAAGACACACACACACAGATGCTTTGTGCTGACTCTTTGCAGCACTTGTCTGGTGAAGAGGTTCCCTTTGAAGGTTGCCAGTTTCTATCCATGCAGATATGCTTCAAGCCAGTGCTCCCCAGAATCCTTCAGTGAACTGCAAGAACAGAAAGTATAAAATCGCTTATGGGGAGACAATATTCAACTTCACGGGAAGCAAATGGTAGTTTAGATGTAAAAAGAAGTAAACGGAAAAAATGGATTAAAAACTGCATGGACATCTCAAAGTCTGACGACAGGGTATGAATTGAGAGGATTTAAGGAAGAGAAAATAATCTTCGAAACTTTGAAAATTTTTAAAAATTAAAAGTGCCTTTAGAAAAACCTAAATAAAGTCTAGGTTTGATCTCTCCATGGATATTGATTTGAAATGGTTGCCTATGTCCCTCCCTTGCATGCTATTACAGTGCAAAACTATCTTGTTAATTGATACTTACTGCAAAATATCTAGAAAGGCTGTCAGTAAAGTCTTGCTTTTATACTCAATGCCATGCTTATCACAAAGGGCTTTCACCAGAGGAGCAGCTTTCCAGTAGTTGTGTCGAGGCATTGTGGGGAAAAGGCTGCAGAATTGAATGAGAGAKAGCTATTGTAAGACTTTGCTTGCATTACCCTCTGTTCCCTCTGTTCAAAATATTTCCCTGCCCTCCCCTAGAAGGAGAGCAAAGGGCCTCCTGAATGGTTTCATGTGAGACTACATGGTCTTTCTCACTTTTAAGTGCCCCATATTCTTCCCATTCCTCTCCCCATAATCATACTCACTGGTGCTCAATTTGGAAGTTCAAGTGCCCAGTGAACCAGTCATTGAACAAAGATTGGTTCACATTGCATGTTGCATGGAGCTAGGAGGAAAAAAGACCAAAGAAATACATGATTTAGCTTTTATTTTTCTGGAAGTCTGATAATTGAACCCCMGCAATTATTACCGACCCTCGTCTAGCATAAAATGCAACTTAGTGTCAGGGATTATAGATATCATTGCCCTGAATAATTAAACAAAGTCTAGATTGAAACGGGTTGTTGGGATATAGGTTAATTTAGCTAGCTCTTCGCTCAGAAAGAACAACTCCTTCACCGGCATGCACACAACTCCAACACAACCTAGTCTACTAATAGGTTCTCCTCACATCTTTCACTCGGACGGAAAGAAAAGATGCCCAATGAAGAAACAAAAAACATTCTTCTGGCCTCCTCCAACCAGTACGAGTGAGTCAGATGCAAAAGTATGAGGATAAACATTTGTGTACACAGGCTTCATCTCACCTAATTTAGACACCTTTAGTTTGAAATCTGCATCTGAGCTCATCACTTTAGAGTCAATGGAGAAAAATAGATATTTTTATTGTGCCATTCATCTGACCTGATTTAGATGTCTATTTTAGAGTAAGATGAATCATACTCTAGAAATGGCTCTTTTTCTCCAATGAATGTAGCAGGTGATCAGATGTAGACATCCAGATCTGGTCAGATGAATAACAGGCTGGGTCATTTTCCCTTAATATAAGGAAAAATGTTTAGAACCCACTATGTGGGATTATACTGCTGGAGGCAGTATAGATGTGAGTAAAGTTGTATTCACATACTCATTTTCATCAGACCTAAATTTTGTCAGATTTATCTTATCTGTAGTAAACCTGTAAACTGTAGGGTAAAAAATAAAGGTATCCAGTCCCACTTTGCTTCTCTTYAGTTGGCCTAAAAAGGAGATTGACTGTTATTCTATCAGTACTTTTTCATAATATGAAGGGAAAAGTGTTGTGAAAAACGTGTCAAAACCTTTCAGTGAAAAAAACAGGATTTTTAAAAAAAATCTAGATGTCCTGCTTTCCAACTAAAGTTTTTAAAGTTTTGACTACAACAGAAATGCATGCCTATTTAACGAACAGCAAGGACAAACCTCATCAACGCAGCATTAAAGCTAAGAGAACAACAACGTTGTCTTTGTCCTATAATTCAGAACTGCAGACCCACTCTTCCAGAAGAAAGGAGATTCTCACCTGAGTAGATACCCAGTCTTTGTTCTTATCATAATCAATGTCCATTGGAATGTGATTCATCTGCGACACCCAAATAAACCAGGTACTCTCTAGGTACCTGGGCAGATAAACACAGAAACACTTATTATATCTCTAATCCCATTCAAATTTACCATTAAAACACTTTCCTGAGTCTCACCTTAAGTAAAAGAGCACTTTTACATMATTCAGGATTTTCTATTCCATTCCTTTGCCTCCTAACTTTTGGAGTTTCTTTTGAGAGCCACTAAATTTGTAGTTGCAGATGTCCCTGAGCAGCCACCCCTCCCACCCCAAGTTATACTGTTTCTTCTTGGCTGACTATTTATTTCTGAGAAAATTGTAGTGAGCATGACTAGTTTTCATTTCTTTCCATTGAAGTTCAATATTGTTTACAAGTATTAGTCATGGGGACTCTGGGTATGCTGTGTGTTACCTGGACAGCCAGTAGTACACCATGAAATTGTTAAATCCCATTAAAGGAATATACATGAGACAGACTCGGATGTTGAAAGACACGATCAATAACAGGTCCTGTAAAAAAACAAAACAAACCAAAACAACAAAAAAAAGATGCAAATAAGCCTTTGTTGATGAACACCCTCCACTCCCRCCCCTCCCCTTTACTTGAACTGCAGCATAAAAAATGTTCTTATTTATTAATCTCTTATTTATCAAGAGTAAGCTCCACACCACCATTCTGCCTCAAGTTGAGTGTATCCCTGAAATATTCCCACAGCACTCACTTTACCATCAGTAACTAAAGACCAGCAAACAGCCCTGTAATCACACTCTGTCTAGGTCTGAGAGTTTTCTGTTARCTTTTATTCACCTGCTAAAAGGCTAAAAAGCCCCTCCTAAAAAAATTCTCCCTGGACCCGTYGACTGCATTGCTGCTGCAGCAAGCCTAGAATCAGCCTTTTCTATCTTAAGCCCCACAATCACCTGAGGTGAAGGTTAATATAGCCACAGAGTGGCGAAATTCTTTGAAAGTCTTCTAGACAATGCAAGTAGTGCTTACCAACCACTTTTTCCTCTTGATTGCAAAGTAGAATATAGACAGCTGGAAGAAGGGTACAAGTGCAAGTGGGGCCAATACTGAAGGAAAGAATGAAAACAGAGAGACATTTATAACTTCACTGCATCATAAATCTTCCAGAATATTCAGGGGGGCGGGGGGAACAGCCCCTAAAAAATTCTTCTTTGCAGTGGAATAAGAAAATTGCTGTCTTCCGTTTACACTAACTTTCATGTGTCCACATAATCTGTTCCTCTTTTCATCTCAGCACCCTTCACTTCTTCATTTCTTTCCCATCCCTTTCTTCCTCACACTCGATTCGCCCCTATCTAGTACCTAACATCACATAATCCTAACAGAGATATAAGGGGCAATTCCTCTTCACGTGAACCTTCTTTAACATGAAGGAAGCTTCCTGAAGCTGTGACTTCAATGGGACTATCTTTAAAACCTTTATTTTGGGGAGGAGATGCAGTCATGATTTTTAGGTGAAGTTCCTACAGCACTGCAAGGAAGCGGGGATACTCACAGATGAAATACTTATGCTGATAATTGTAAGGCATGAACTTCTTCTTCTTTTTTCCAAGCTGAAAAATGAAAAGACATTGTAATGGGCCAGTTGGAGACCTGAGACCCTTCATAAGGTATTTCTTATTCCTGGCTAATGAACACATCAAGAACTACCTCTTAATCTCTCTAATTCAACCCCTCTTCTTGAAAAGCAGGTACTGAAGTTCCAAAGTAACRGAGAGAAGCAGATTTCATTTGAGCCTCTGTATCCAGATATCAGCGTTATGCCGATGTCCGAACAGAGCCATTTTTAGGAGAGTTCCAAAACTCAAGGCAGGATACAAAAATGCTCAAAAATCACAAAAATGCTCATAAGTCATTTGAAYTTTGTAGGGGAAGTTTCCAGTGATGGTAATGAAAGTCCAATCTAACCAATTCCACGTATTCACCACGGAGTCCTGAGACTATCGGTGCTCAGGGAGGAACAGGTTATTAACGTGAAAACTAAGACAAGAAACTTGATGGGTGACGAATGCAGGATGTGTTTGCTGTGAAAGCTACATCTGAATTTCTGTATCAGATGAGACAGGATGCGGACATCCCAAATTTTTGAGTAATAGAGGAGATAGTGGCCAGAAATGACACAAGCATTTGGATGCTATCCTAAAATGACTGCAAGATCAAACCAGTAAATACTCTATAAAGACATCTGCCTTTTTGTTTTGTTGAATATTTTGCCTTCAAGTACATGAAACAGCAAAGAGATGAAATATTTACAAAAAGAACAAGTAAGTTTATTTCCTCACAGCGTATTTTTTCACTATTTGCACAAAAGGGTTCTTAACATCATCTGCAAATTTTGTGCTTATGATTCTTCAAAGGACAAAATAAGAAGGAGGTAAAGCAAATTCTTTCCAGAGCTCCCCTATTACTGAGAAAAAAAAACGTGAACACCTCAAAGATGTCTTCACTGGATCAAAACTGAAACAAAACAAATGAACTGGACTAAATGAAACCACTGAAATCCATTTTGCCCATCCACAGTGTGCCTGACTCTTTTCTGTTACAAAGCAGGAAGACATGAGAACTAATTTCTACATTTTCATTTCCATCGAACCCAATCTCGCACAGSCAGCCCACTCTAGATGCTCATGTTAATATATAGCCACGAGAGATCTTTCGGAAGACCACTGACAAAATCCTTCCCAGTTGAAGCTAACAGTTTTCTATGAATAAGTATTTTGTATAAACTCTCTTTACAGGAGTCTTTCTGAGACAGCAGAGCTGGAATTTTCCCCGTGCCTTGGAGACCTGTAATTTCTTTGTTTATTACCAGCTAAAGGAGAGTGAGACATTATTTTAAGAGGCTGGTTATCTAGCAAAGAGGCCATTTCATCACCCCATGAATAAACAGAATTGCCAGGGAAAGAAAAGGCGTAAGAGACCTTGCCTGTCCTGATGATATCAGAAATCATAAGGATGCTGGAAAGGTCTGTTCATGGTTTCTATTTTTACGAAAGCCATAAAATTCGTGATTAAGAAATAATTTGCTACGCTTGTGTTTTATGCATAGCAGCTGTACTGGTCCTGAAGGTTTTAGGTGCCAAACAGCTCCCACAGCCAAAAGGACCCAGAGGGAACATCTGACTCACTATCTACAGGATCACTAAGAACATCTAACACTAATGCAAGTGGACTGACTCATTCTTTGGACTGCCTTCAAGGTGCTTACCCTGCTCTTCTAGCAACACAGAGAACTTAAGCACTGATTTTAAGACTGCTTCTCAGGAGCTGGTGCCTAAGCATCATAATAATCAGTCAGTACATGAGACTCTCAGACCTTGGAACACTTTGGAAATTACCATGAGTTTATGCAGAAGGGCACAATCTGGGTTATTATTATGCCTCACTCTATAGCTTTCTGTCTTTAAAATCTTTGCTTCTCCAGCCATCCCCATGCTCACCTCCACGGAGAGTGTCTTTCCCAAGCTGAACAGGAGAGGGTGCATGTTGAGGTCAGGGTCTTTGCGGAAGCAGTTGGGTTTGGCATGGTGCTGGTTGTGCAGGTGATTCCACCAGCTGGCTGGTAACCCCTGCAGGAAAAGTTGAAGACCAGGGATTCAAACTAGAACAATATAAAGAATTACATCACTATTTCTCCACCTATTATTGACGGCTGCACTACACTTCCCTCACAGGCGATATTGCCTGAATGTAGGGACACTCCCATTCATTGCTTAGTCCCGATTAGCCCCAGAGAATATTCCCACCATGAGGCAACTACCTTCAGAACATTTATCACAACAATCTGCAGAAGTCGATTCCATTTAGGCTTCCTGAAGACTGAGCAGTGCCCCAGATCATGTTGAAACCAGCTCATCTGGATCTGGAAGACAAAAGGATCACTGAGGAAACAGAATCACAGCGGCGTTGCGTTAATTTGCCTTGGGAGTCTCTGTAACTTCATAGTGCGAGTGCATCTTCCTTCTGGTTTGGGGAAGAAACACTACCTGCTGTCCTACGTGCTCAGTGCTGAGAACTTCTTTCCAGGCTACTGTCCACTAAAGCTGCTCAATGCCAGATACTGATTTTATTGTAGCAGCTAAAGGGAAAGCAGCAAAGCATCATTACAATTAATTAGACTGTTACAGCATGGAAGTCTTTTGCTCCCATCGCAAATACATAATTTCCAAGTAACCAGCTAATAGTGTAAGAATTTCCAAATCCATAGCTTCATTGCATTTCACATTCCCATGGAAATACAAGAATGGTCTTTGAGGAATATCTGCCTTAGCAGATATTAGGCAAWCGGAACAGATTATTTTAAAAATGAGTTATTTTGCACTTGTTCCCATGGATGTCTCAGCAAACCTAAGGTTTCAGCGCTACTAAGAAAATCTTGCTCTCTTCATCCCCTCACCCTCCAATTTCTCCCACCTGAGGGCCACAAAGTCCTGTTCCCTCCTTTCCTACACCGACCCTGACATGTATCGTGCCCTTCTATGATTCACTTTACTAAACCAGCAGAAAACTATTCAGGGCTAGTGAGTATAATTGGCTTATATTGGCAATATACAAACACCAGAGCCATCAGTCAGTAAACAGAAGGAACATGGAGCCAAAAGTGGAGCTGAGAATGAAATATTCCCTCTTTCGCTGGGGTAAGTGATTAGATCAGCTCATCCCATCTTGTGAAACTGCCAGCTCCACAATGTCCCACCAACCCTAGTGAGCAGCTTGTCAGCAAAACTAGATTTGCTGGAGGCCACAAAAATTGCTATGTAGAAAGTGCTTGTTGTCTTCAGCCAGATTACAGGATCTAAGAAGAGGCAGTAAAGCAATGCCTGGGATATGAACATTTCATTAATCCTCTCCATCTGGAAGAACCAAACACGTCTGCAGTGTTGAACAGCTGTCAGCAGTTTACCTGAGCAATGGTGAAGAACGCAATGCCAACCAGGAAAGGCACTAAGGATATCCCAAAGTACCAGACCACGAGCCAGGATGCAGCATCCAGTACCAGGAGGTGAAAGAAAATCAGGAAGAAAAAGATGTAATTTGGCCTCAGAAGTCCCATCTTCTCAATAGTGCAGCGCAGCTCACGAAAATCCTCTAAAAGTGATTTCTGTGGGTAAAGTGAGTATTATTGCACTGTCTACTTTGAAAATGTAACATAGCAGACCCAGAAATCCCAAAGTAGCCATGGAAGTCAGAGGAGATATTCTATCAGAGGGGTCTCTGCAAAAAATGAGCATGAGATCAACAGATCTTGGTTTTGCTTTGACACTGGAAAACAAGTTGCTGACAGGCTCTGTTACTGAGACATCGCTGCGGGAAGAACTGAGCAGAATTTAGGGCTCTGAGGCTCATTCCTCACACCCAGGTGTGGAATTAGTGATTCTGGGATAGTGCATGTTTCCATGCACGAATACTGCCCGTTTCCATGCACGACTACTGCCCGCTGCCTCCCCACCACCCAGCCTATGGCACAGTGTCAGGCATGCTGCTTCAGAAATTATTTCTGCTAGCTCTCTTATTTTCCTTCTCCTCCCATACTGAACCCCAAGCCATTCCCACAGCTGGATTCTAGGACACTCACTTTTTTATTAGACTCAAAGCTGGGTTGATCTGGTGCCAACTCCCCAATCAGCAGAGATTTCAAGTATTTTTTCACCAGAGACTTATCATTGTGAAATGCTACAAAGGCATCCTGAGAAACACACAAAGAAAGGGGGTAAGAAAGGGTATGTGACTAAACCCCAGATGCTGAGCCTCCCCCTTTTCCAGGTCTTTGATGTAATGCATAATCCAGTTTCCTTTGTCCATTTTTATCCCTTTGGTTGCTCCTGTAGTTCTTTGCCATCAACTGGAGCTTGGCCCAAGGAAGCTGGAGAAGTTTCAAGAAACTAGATTTCATAAAAATACCTGGGCGAGGCTAGTAATAAACATGAAAGTGTTTGATGAAAACTCTTTGCAGAGGGAAGCATGCTCTCTCATCTGCTTGTTTCAGCACAGTCCTTCCCTAGAAGGCTCCAGCCAGCAGCCCTGCCCTATGGATGGGACCCAGGAGCAGGAAAACACATCAATGAATGAGGTATGTCTTTGCCATGCTTAGGATGATGTTTTTAAAATCCTGTCTTTATTACACGAGGCCCGTAGGAAATACATGCTGAAGCTCCATACACAGCAGGACTAACTGGGTATCTCTTAGAGCTCCCTGTAGGTTTTCAGACTGATTGATGCTTTGGGGAACTGGCTAACACTAGTGACAAACAAGTCTGCCCAAGAAATACCAGTTTCAAAATCAAATATAAACTATGGAATAAAGGATGAAATTCCAGATAAACCAAAACTCTTCTTTAGCTCATTTCCTCAGTGAATTTTCCAGAAGAAAGGTAAAGAGACTGACCGTACTCTTTTGTCTTCCAGAAAGAGTAGATATGACAAAATCCTCAGTGTCTGAGCAGCCAGGTACTTGCTGATTTTGGCTCTGAAAATCAATGTGGGTGATCATGACACAACAAAATTCTGCACACTTCTGGTCAGGATTAAGTCCCTGGAAGAGGACAGAGGACTTCCCTTGTGCAGTCTGACATTCCTCTGGAGTCTCTAGTTTAGAGACAGTCTCTCTCCGAGTACTTTAGTCTAGAAGAAGGCAGAGCAAGGTGACTTTTTGGACAGATGAGCTTTCTACAGCTATCTAGTGGCCCTTTGTCACAGTGACAAATGAGTAACTCTGTCCAGACCCAGAGGACTGGGGAATCTTTCCATTATGATTCTGTGCCCCTCATCCTGCAGTTTTTTATACATTTTTACGTAGCTCCCTCTTGCCAGGAATTCTAAAACTGAGTCAAGCTGTAAGTGTCTATACTGCAGCTTAGAAACAGGAGCCAGAATCCTTTTAAGCAGAATTTCCTATCCACAWTATCAGTATCACAGATTCTTATCACAGAACTGCAAGCCTTTCAGTCTTGCAACCTGTCCTTTCTCCTCCCTGCTCTTAGGTCCCGATTATCATCTTAGGAGAGATTAACTTTAAGGACCATCATCTGCAACACACCTCACCTCCAACATTTGACATCAATGTAATGTTCTGCAATGCATATTGTCTATATTTACAAAGTAATCCACACAGAGGAAGAAAATTCTCACAATATTTATATATAATTATGAGCTCTAGAGGAAGATAATTCTCACCATATATATACAATTATGAGCTCTAGAGTAGCCAACAAAAATCCTGGGAAAAAATCCTGGATCCTGGCTTTAGGCAAWGTCAGGCACCAGATGATCTTTTGAGACACCTTCCAGCCCTGCTTTTCTCTAAAAGTGTGTTATTTCTCAGAATATATGAACATAGCAGCATTTTAAAAGCAAAAACAATGATAAAG
Organism: Phoebastria nigripes; assembly: GCA_035582835.1. Lineage (NCBI taxonomy): Eukaryota > Metazoa > Chordata > Aves > Procellariiformes > Diomedeidae > Phoebastria > Phoebastria nigripes. The sequence continues at coordinate 155,224 of JAYKAV010000478.1, read as the reverse complement.
ATTAGCAGAATAAAAATCGAGAGCAAGACAGAAGAATGTCGTTATGATGCAACATAAATCCATAGTGTACCCACAATCTTGACTACTGCATGTAGTCCTGGTCCTTCTGTCTTCAAAGGGATGTAGTACAACTATACGTAGCAAAAATAGAGTTCTGGAACAGCTTTCGTACTAGAAGACTGCCTTGGAAAAGAGGTAACAAGTTAAAGAGTTTTAACAACCTATAAGTAGCACTGAGAAAATGAGGGGAAATTTATTCACTGYTTTCATAACACAATAATGAAATTATCAGGAAGGAGGTTTAAAATGTACAAAAGTAATAATGAGGAAAAACAGATTGTAATATTATTGCGGTAATAAATATAAGTAAGATCAAAGGTCATTCTTTAAATTCATTCATACCAGACAAATTCACTGCRGTTAAACCCCCTGGGTGTCTATAAAGCATAATAATCTAAATGCAAGTCCTTACACTGGTGGCTGCAGAAGCTGGGAGGACATAGCTTGGGGACAAATCATTCCATGCATTCTGTATTCCTTGACTCCTTTTGTAAAAGTCCAGTAATAGAAACTGCAGGAGATGGCACCAGGCTACAGGGATCTCTGGGCTGGCTTGGTATGGCTGGTCCTACGTTCTTAAGAGTGGCAGCCTCAACGTTTTGTCTCTATTGCCGCAGTAAGTTCATTACAGCACGGCACAAAACATCACCTGAAAGGGCTGTGTGGACTTAAAATTGGCACATTCATCTTTAAGTAAATTCATCTTTAAGTAAAAACACAGTTTTCATTAAAAAAAAGACTTTTAGCATGTTTAAATCCTCTTTAGAGAAGGCTGCGGTGAATTAGCACACACAGAAGGTTTACTGGAACAGAATTACTGGGAAGATAACAGGTTGGTGAGAGAGCTGGCAGTGGTTGGTGGGCAGGATTAGTGTCCCTTCTTCAGTTAGCTCTTGGTGCAGCACTGTTTGCAATCTCACATCACATTATGCAGGTGTTGCATAATGGACACACAACCCTCTCTTTAAAACAGGGCTGTATCTGCCAGTCAGTGAGCTAGGGAAGAAAACCAACAAGACTCAGAAGCCTTCTTTTTCTTCACTTGAGAACACTAGGTATTTTTCTGCCTTAGTTTCAAGTAGGGTGAAAGGAATGAAATGTGAAAAACAACTGATCTGCCCCATTTTGGGCCATGAGTTAGGAAGTGCTATCCCATTTTACAAACGGAAACCTGAGGAATTAGACAGGCTAAGCAATTTCCTTGAAGTCAAAAAGTTTTGTCATGACAAGAATTAAATCTGCGTCTCCCACAACAGAAGTTTATGCCACAATCCTGGTCATGTTTCTAATGAGCATATTTCTGACTATTCAGAAATTTAGTATCTACTTTCAGCAAATAGTCTGTGAGATCTGCTTAGAATTTATTATTTCTGTCAACAAGCAACAAATTATTTTAGAGAAATCCTCTAAATCAAAGAATTTTGCAGGAATCTCTGGAAAATCTATTTTCAAAYAGTGATTATTTGTAGGATTTTTCCTCATCTTCTGCAGCCAAATGTCATTCTGCTGCTTTCTCAGTCATTTCTCCTGTATTTTATTTCTTTCCCCCCCTCCTTTGAAATAGCTTTTTTGCTCAAGACTCTCTTCTCCTCCACTTACCTGTAGTATCAGTTCCTTGAGTACGCCCTTCTCTTGCTTCACTGCCCCCCAGATTACTTTATGTTTGGATATTACCTCCTCCTCCTTATCTGCCTTATTTATCTATCTACCCATGCTCTATCTTTGATTATCATTTGCTTATCACTGATCACATCCGTGTGACACTGAAAGAACAGCCTTTAAAGTAAAAACACGCACTGAGCATACTGCTTCCTACCCTCTTCCCTTTCTCACTGCTCCAACAGAGACACTTTTCAAGCATCTGGGAGACAGCTTGCCTGATCATGCCCAGTGGCAAGACAACCTGCATGGATATTGCTTCGTTTACAGCAGGGTGTAATGAACCTAATCAGAAGTTTACAATTTGCATAGCAGGTAACTCTGACCTTGAAGGTAACCAGAAAGGCATTTTTACAGACGGCACAGACATGTCCGCTACATTATCTGACCAACCATGGTGCCAACTACCACTAGCACTCTCCACTGGAGTCCCACCATGTCATCCTGCCCTGACAGTGGAACCACCTTCCTCCACTGTCCTCCTAGACCTTACCGTAGCATCTTGCCCAGCATAGTGGCTAATAACTCGGCTGCCTCCAGGGTGTTGTTTGGAAAACTTGCTGACATCATAAACCTTCCTGTCAATCACCAGCCATTGCTCCTGACCTTGACCACGGCCATTGTGGATTCTGACCTCTTCCCAAGTGAAAAGCTGTAGAAAGGCTGAAACAGGTCGCGTCTCCTTTTCAGTGGAGCCTGTCTGTGGAGCCATCTGTACTGGTAGATGTGCACTACCAGCACTGAGATTCACCAGTCTAAGCTCTGCAGCACTCTGTCCAGGCAGAGGGTGAACCATCTCAGCCTGCCCGTTATACAGTCCCACCCCAGGCCACTCCCTGTGCTTCTAGGACTGGTTGGCTCCCATTGCCCAAACACACCCTTCAATAGCTCCCTCCTCTTCCACGTTCACACCAGACACTTTGACACACCCTTGAATAAAAGCCCTGTTCCTTCTTGTCCTTTCTGAGTTGCCTTTGGAAGGTCTGATTACTCATGAGAGCTGTAGACTACTTCACTGAATACAAATATGCATAAATAGAAAAACTTAGGAAGATTATCTGTTATTCAGTTAAATGGGATGGCAAAATGACAGAAAGAACTATTAAGTGAGCACCTTCATAGAGCATTAGGAACTGGATAAGGTAAGCTGTTAACTCGCTTCCATACTGCTGAGTCAACATGGGGGTTAGCCAGAAGAGAAATCTGAGGAAGGCTGGGGGCAGCTCTTCTGCGCAAATATTCAGTGACCTTCTTAGAAAACTGAAGCACTGCCAGCATCCTGTAATCCTTTAATCAGTCACTAACATCAGGAAATCCTGCATTTACTGTACAGCGGAGCTTCATAATGTCATACAGCACCAAAATGTAAAGCTGTAAAGGAGCCTGTGTGGAGAGCCAAAAGCTGCTATTAAATATGTTTGCTAACGTCTCTCATTCAACTGTAATTCCTGCCTTCAAGGCATAGAGCCAACCTGTATATTAGCATGGCGAAAACAGCAGAATGCTCCGAGGTCTGCAATCTCTCCACAAGGTCTCTCTTAACGGTCTCGTCACTACCCAAAAACTTCAGGTTGTCCTTGGTCTTTGAAATCTTCCGTGTTGACCCCAGCACGCTAAATTCATGTGTCTTTGTTAACTAAAAGCACTGTTGACCAAAATACCACCAGATCAGAGTAAAGAAAGAGCACATTAAGAAAACATTATTTATCTCCTGTTAATTTAGCTTGCACATTGACAATACTTTGCATACCGTTGTTTTCAGAGTTTCCTGTGTATACTCCAGTCATTCAATCATCTCATTGTTCAAGTAATTCATTCATAAGCCAACGACAGACATTAAAAGATTTTGGGGTTGATAATAATAATAACAACAACAACTACTGTTAACACCAAGTTTGGCTGTAGATCAGGATTTTCTAAAACTATGTTTAGCGGCACTATTTACATAATTAACCTTACTTAAATATTAGTCTTGTAGAGCCAAAGTCTAAATATCTCTGATGTTCAGAGAGGATCTGCTATGCAGTAAAGAGGTAAGAGTTCTCAGTTGTAATAAATAACAAAGAGAAGGCAATGCCATGTTTCCTGCAAAGTCACATCAATTTTGCAGGTGACCCAGAAAAAACTAAGCCCACATATGTGAAATATTGCCCTACTTGAGATTTGGGATTCTCTTAATCTTGTGGTTTTTTTTTTTTAATCCAAAATTACTAGCCTTGGATGCTTTTGAGGAAGGTACAAGCAGTAGGCAGATATGGTATAGTCTGTCCTCAGTAGGTTTCCATCCTATCCCTTTGTAATGCAATACTGAGTTAAATCCCAAATCATGAGTTTTCCACCTTACCTCAAACTTTTTATTTATGTTTATAAATGTATTATGTTTATAACCACAAATATTGTCTACAACGATGCCCAGTCCCTGCCTGAAACCTAACAAGTTCTAGGTCTCAACTATCTCTCGTGACAGCGAGTTTCACAGACAATTCACATATTGCGATTCAACGAAAAGTGGTTGTTGTGATGAGCTCCCAATTCTGAGAGGGACTGAAAAAACTCAGCTGAAGTTGCAGATTTCAGGAAGGACAGAAAGATAAGAAAGCCAAACGATGTTCTTGACCAAGGTACCTCAGCAGGGTGAGGTGAAATTATGACTGCGTTCCCTGTGTCCCAAGCAGACGGCAAGCAGGAAGCCTAGGCAAGAGCTGATCAAAGCAGAGATGATCTGATAGGCCTCTGCGTCAGGAGAAAGGCACCATTTAAATTATATAGAATAACTTTATTTTGAAGAGTTTGTCCTCAAGGGACTCTGGAATGGAGTTTACAAGGTTTTTGTGATATAAGAGACCATGAAGCTTCTCAGCTTACAATTATCTTTCTYAGCAAACTCTGTTCAAGTCTCAGACTGCAAACACAGTGGCAAATGTGAAGTCTTGGTTTTTATCTTCCTTGTGTTTCCCAGTGAATTAACAGTAGCCCAAAAACAGTTGGATAGAGATAGCTGAAATCTCACACAGCAGAGACACCTGCCTTGCCCTCAGCCCTGCACGGAGCGGGCAGTCTTTCTGGCTGACACAGAACTGTAGATGATGCAATTCTAATTCTTTAAATCGTGTAGCATCTTGCAAATTAATTAGTCAAGCCCAAAACAATCGTTTAAAGTTTCTGACATGTGGCAATGGTTGAACCACCCTAGGTAAAAGAGAATTGGTATTCATTAGAAGGCAGTGATAAAAGAATGGGAGGAATAATTTCGACTGTGCCGTCACATTGCATTTTGTAACCCTTTATCTTGCTCTAAATAAAAGTTAAGAGTGTCCACACTAATGATGTGTTCATGTTCTAGCATGGAATATGTGTAGACTCTTACATAAATCGTGTTCAGTGCTTGAGGTGGTGGTAATAAAATATGCAATATTTGTTGCAAATTTCTGCATATGTGGTTTTTTAATATACATGCAAAAAATTTCAAGTGACACCATAGCTGGCTGAAAGTACAAAAAAACCTTCCCATTGTCTTATATTCAGACTTGTAAATGTAGCAGCTAGCTGAAAAGAAGTAGATAAAAATGTGGGTTTAGATTCTAATCTACAAGGAGCTGGAGAATACAGAGCCAGGAACATACTGGAGTGAACAAATACAGGATATCTCTGCCTATACACACACAGTCAGTAATCATGACTTGCACTGTTAACACACACTGCGAGTGGCAGTATCCACCAAACCACCGTTATTACTCAGACGAATTAAGTTTGGGAACTCTAAGATAATTGTCCTCCATATGAACAGTGTGCCTAGTATTCCATGTCTGAATTTATTTAGCATCAGATCCCATCCAGAGAGTCCTGTAATGCCTATCGATATTACATTACATGAAAAAGCCTCGAACAAGTCCTTTCCCAATCTGAAAGCAGAAACTGTCTCTGTCTATATTACCCAGGTCACCGAACAAATTTCAGAGTTGCATGGAAAAGCCCAGATAGATAGTAAAAGCCAMGACAGGCATGCTCACCCAGAGAAACTATTGAGAAATCGGTTAAAGTGAATTTACACCATACTCAGTGTTTTGCAACAACTACCCACACACCTGCCAAAAGCTATGTTGTATGCATCTTGGAGCTAGTACACATGCACAGAGCTGTTCTACATGGCTGCTTTTATTACTAAGAGTCTCCTTGCACAGGCACTTGACATAGTTTTCCAGATTTCCAGAACGCCAGTTCATGACTGCTGAACTGGTAGTTATTGCAGCAACATTTTTATCTGGTATCACATAAATGTTTGCCATTTACACTTAATCCACTGGAGATAAACTGGCACAGAGTGGTCCAGAAAAGAATCTAGTACTAAGATACCCTGAAGCATCTTGTTTCTAACGAACYCTCTTGTTCCAGAGAAGTCCTCAAAGTCCTGAGTAATTTTGTCATACAGGATGCCACCTATGGTTCTTTCGACCACCTTTTCTATGAAAACTAAATTTTGCATGGAGYCTGTCACACATGCTGTGAGAATACCTACCAAGTGAGGCTCCTGGGCAAGACTGGATGAAGAACATCTACTTTACGAGCTGTACAGTCTCACCCAGAAGGAGAACTTAGATATAAGACAGACAGACAGCTATGGGTTGTACGTGTCTCCAGGGTTAGATGTCAACAGTACAGAGAGTTTGAGAAGCGTGACCTTGGAGGTAAGCATCTACAATTACAGCTGCAGTTATCTAGGTAGGCAGACCTGAGTCTCTCTGTCCTGCCCTGACCGGTCTGAAGCCACGCTGGAACAGCATTGTGCATTTGTGGAGGGTTCGAGGACGCCCTGCCCTAAAGTGGCTCTGACCTGCATCCATCTGCTCCCACTCCTGTAGACAGAGCCTGTGTTCCTTCTTGGATTTCATGGATCCTCATTCAAGACACGTCTCTTTCCAAACAGCAAAAGAAACTGAAATCATTAAAATTATTTTCTCTCCGGCACAAAACTTAATTGGGAATCCATAATTCAGGACAAGGCTACATTCTGAAACATCTCCTGAATCTTTTCAAGAGACAATAACTTTTGCAGACTGCAAAATTTTGTTTTGAAGAAATGTTTTGGAGAAAAAAAAAAAAAAAAATCCAGTAATTACTTGCTTGATAAGAACATTAAAAGACGCCATGTCAGTTAGAAGGAGAAAAGGACCAGGTTTTTGGTTTTTTAGTATCTTCTGAATTAATGAGACACCACCCTGTATCTCAGATGGGGCTACTTTTCAGGAACATCATCTACTTTCAGAAATGGAAAGAGAAACCAAAAGCAAAACCAAGGGGGTTTTTTGGAGGGCACAGAGTCAAGTTTGCAGCGGCGGCTCTCTTCTCTTCACTGCCTTGAGGGGTTTAGTTTGCTCAGATATTCAAAGTTTTGATTAACTTTGTTTCATTCCTTAATTCAAATACCAGTAGCAAGCTAGCACATGGGGGTTTTTCCTCTGTGAAAGCAATCTTTACATCTTTTGCAGAAGAGAAAAAAACACTTGTGAAATACTACCATTTGGGTGGTGGCTAACTTTTCTTTCACTCCTAGCTTTGGGTTGCATTTTATGGGTAAGCAATAAAAAACCAAGATGGATGCCACGTTAATTATAATGAGATGTAAAATTAAGTTCTGTAATAAGCCCTGTGAACCTTCTCATCTAAAACTCCCCACGGAACAGTAAGTTGCATTAAGACACTGAACTATATTGTATAAATTCTTTGTACTTCTGAGTAAGTTACTAAAACCCCTACACAGAAGATGCTGCAATGCTGCACAATGAAGCTGTACAACTTGACACGATTTGCTATTGCAATTCTGATGTGACCTTCTCATACGCACGTCATCTGTAATTGCATACCCCAAATTCTTTTTAAACAGGGCCAATATTAATCTCTTCAACAATCACCATGTACTTTTCTGTTTTGTGTATCTCATTTAACCTGCAATTCCTACGGAATACACCCTTTCCATCCTCCAACTTCATGGAAGTCAGAACCCCAGGGGCTCTTCTGTGGCTTTAAGATCTAAAGTCAGCTGATCCAAAATTATAAATTCTATTTAACAGCTGTTAAAAAGCCCCTCTCTCAAGCACACGGGTAGCATTGTATATTGTTACAAAGAAGAAATAAGACAGAACGATTCAAGCTAAAATTGTTAAATGCCTGTAACAAACCCGTTTTGTTTTCCCACTGTCATGTATTTGGGGTTGTTTTTTTCGGACTAGTCAGCATTTTTATAGCATTTTCTGTGTTCAGGGCAGAGCACCCATTGATTACAGACGTCTTTCTGAATGCTTTGGCTATCTGAAATTGTGCATCCACAAAAGCAAAACTCTACAAAAGGTGACCATGCTTGAAAGTTTTTTTAATAGATGACTTGTGCAACACCAATTAGGAACAATGTAGCATAAGCAAGGATTAAAACACCCATGGTGGTTCCACAGCCTACACACAGAGCACCTTCTTACTTCTGTCTTTCCTGTGGGTCCTGGGCCGCCTTCCAACTTCTGCAACATATGAGGCAGGGATGCTGCAACAACTTGCCTCATGCACTATTTGACCATAGTTCAATTCTCTGGCCTTCACCACCTGCCTCCTACACCGTCCTTCCTCAGACGCGTATTACGGTGTATATTCTTAGCAGGGCAACATATGCGTTTTGACTCAGAGATGTGCATCAGCCTTAAACTTCTACATCCTACCCTCTCCACAGGAGATCAGACGTATTTTTCATTTATATGGCTGAAGAAGCTTTTGCTACCTGCTTTCATTTCTTTCGCAAAGTTTAATTTTCTTTGACGCTTCAGCAATTCCTACTTGCACTTCCATGACCTTTTCCCTATTCTTTGCATTCCTAATCTGCCTCAGAGATAGTTCCTTATCAATCCAAAATGCTCTCCTGAGTTTGTTTTTCCTCTCCTTGCTAGGGACTAAGTCCCATAAAGTTTTTATACTCTAAGACTCCTCCGTAGTCATGTCAGAGCTCCTTACTCTAGCTGACTGTAATGGTTAGTTTCCTCCATTTTTCAAACTTCGCTCTTAAATAAAAGCAGCAAGGGCTCAAGTCCTGTGTAGCTAAGCTGGGGCACGTAGCTCTGATGTGGAKGCACATATACTCCTACCTGCCAGTTCTTTTATCTCCGGTGGCAGATCATAACTTTTAGCCACAAGCCACTCAATCACTTCAGACAAAAATGGAATGAGTTCTAGACCCATTTCTAGATATTCCATGGTACACRGCAAATGTGCAAGGGCAGAGTTCTAGCATGTTCGGGACCCAGGGACCCTACACTGCAGCAATAGGAACTCCTTGGTATTTTTCTGTTGCGTTTGTTTTGCTTTTACTTGTTTTGGTAAGAACTATCATTGTCTAATGAGGGAAATCGGCTGCACCTCTCTGAAAACAAGGGAAGCATGCAGAAGTGCTTTCAGATGCAGGTGAGCAGCGTGTTTATATGTCTAAGGGGGCTGATATATAGCTCAGCACAGGTCAAGAGTTGCCTGCAAGAAGACTCCAGCTGGAGTTTGGTTCCAAGAACAAGAATATAAGCCCTTCTTTGTTAAAAGTACGAGAATATTTAAGAGAAGGAATTGCCAAYGCAGAGTGCTTTCACCTGATCCCTGCATGGCCTCACTGGTCTTCGGCATCAAGCTAGTCTTGGTAGTGGCTCATTTCAAGGGACAAAGGATCCTCCAGATCTGTACATGAATATGTGGTTGACAAAGGAAAATGGTCAAGCAGCAGAAAAATGTTCAAGCACCAAGCAAATACCTACAATCCTTGTAAGCAACTTTGTAACTCTCCAGTTGGAGTTAATACATGGAAGTTACCCCACATTCCTGTCTTATTTCTAGAGTTCTTTGTGTTTGTTCCTGAATTCTTGTTGACTAGAGCTTTTCTCTATTGAGACAGTTTTTAGGCAATGTCAAATTGACTACAGTTCTGGAAATGTCTCCAACAACTATGGTGAAATTCTCTTTAAATTTTGAAAACTGTATGGCATCCTACCTCTGTGTGACACTTCTTCCTAGAATGAGTATCAGGAGCTTTCATATCTGGGCAATCCAATGTATTATTGGGCAGGCATTGTCTAGGCAATCTAGTGACCATGCTTCAGACCATCAGGTGCTCCCTTTTGCAGTAGCAGGGTCTGTCCAACGTCAATCTATTTCCACTTTCTCCATCCAGGCTTCCCATAAAGTGTGCCATCTCCTGGGATAGCATGCCACATTCAGTAAACATAATTGCACAGACCCCTTCATCCCTGGAGAAACTAAGGCTTCATCGCTATCCTAAAATTTGAGGCAGCATGGAATAAGTGTATGGCTTTTTAGATTCGTATGTGGGACATGTAGGTCTGTCTTACGAGAAGAAGTTCAGCCGCTAGCCATTTTAATCAAGAAAGCATCATGTTAAATCCGATTTTAACTCTGAGACTAGAACATCCATCTGTCAGGTAGTCAACTTCCCAAGTACGGTTAATTCTACAGCAAATGGTCTGAGCCAGCATGAGTCTTATTCATGCTTCAAAAGCATGAGTAAGAATTTTTCCCCCCTAAGACAGCCTTTGAGGACTGAGGCATTGCCAAGGCAATCCTGCTTTCCTCCCGTATTGCAGGAAGTCCCAACTCCTCCTACTCCTGGGCCAGACATCATCCTGGTTCTCTCTGACAAGTTCTTCATTGACAGGTACAACAGGCTGGAGTACACCATGGCTTCAGTTCCTCCAGTACAAAAATCTTGAACAAACTAAGAAGAGAATCCTGATGAGTCCTATTGCTCTGATATGACTTTGGCAATTTTGCAAATTCTCTCTTTTTTATTTTCAGAAAAAAATTTCCACATGTTCTGCCTCTAGTCTTGCATCTGATGACACAAAGTTTAGGAATCTATCCTAGTCTATCCCTGCCTTGACATGTTCTGCCTCACAGCAGTTATGGGTGGTGACTATCTGTGTTAAAGTGATGATGTTGTTCTCAGAAGAAAAGTTTTCTTCAAGAATTAGAAGTTGTCTATAAGACATAGACCATAACATGAACCAGCTACTCAGAATGTCTGTTCTGGAATCTGAATTAGACTCCAGCAGGCCTCTTCCCCTTATTTATTCCTCTGTTTCAGTAACTTTGGAATATTTGCTCAAGACAGAAATATTTGTAGCTTTCTAGTTTCAAATGAAGTCACAYGTTTCTGATCTTCCTCTTGGATGAGGGGAGAAGAGGGAATAAAATAAAGAGAACATCAAAACGACCAAGACATAACCTGAGCTCATTGGCAGCATCTTCATTCACCTTTTCTTTTACTTGGGCAACATCCAGCATTTATTACTTCATCTTGTTCCTTTTTCATAACTGATTGCAAGATGATCCTGGAAAGGAATTCAGACTCACTTGTTAGGACATTTGCATCTTTTCTTGCCAGAAGAAGTTATCATTCTATCTGGCTATGTATTTAAATGATTGTTTTAGAAGCACTCATGTTCATCCCAAAAGGTCTATTATGCAGGAGGTGACTTAATTATGATAATGCTGCCCACAGGACTGCCCTGATCTCTTTCTGAGTCAAAGCAAATGACAGCTACAGTTTACAAGGAATCGTCTTCTAGAAAATTAAGTTATTCTTGAATTTCGATATTTCCCTTAGTGGACAATCTATCACTGCTTCTGCTATATTGAACATTGGGCTAATTAACCTTGGTACTAAGAATTTGCACCTTCTGTATAGCTTGAACTGGTATGGATTCACATTTCAGCTACTGAGTATTTCTTTATCCCTGACAGATTGAAGTACTTTCTGCTATAAAATTTCTCATTTTATGATCAAGTCACTGCCTCTTCTTTTATTGGGCTCAGGGAGCTCCGACAATTTTATTCTTCTACAACAAGGAACTTTCCTAAGGCTTTAGTTTTTCCTGCATCTCTGCCCTATGTCCTCTTTAGCTCTTCAACAGTGTTTTTGTATTGCAGACACCACACCTGAATAAAATATCCTGATAGCAGACATATCCACACAGAACGTAGGAACTCTTCTCTATTCCTGTCCCTTTTTAGCCTTTGTACACACAGGTCTTTTTTTAGGCGTTTCAGAAAGCACCATTCGGCTGGGAGCTCACATGCAACGGACAACATACAATGACTTCCCTGTCTTCTTCTGTTCTGTTCTCCTAATTATCTCAGAGAGAATTAGGAAGGGCCAGAAAAGCAAAATGGATTAAATTTCTCAGCAGTGGCTGGTTCTGCTTGAATTGAGTTTAAGATACCCATTGGAATGGGTTTGTTCTTATTATTCTATCTTTTAGGAGAAATAGAATTTTGTTTTTCAGTAATGAGCCATGCAGACAAGATTCTGCATGGGAACACTCCAAGTCGGCAAGGTTGCTTCATTTACCTCCATGGGCTTTTTACCAGAGCCTGTGTCTGTCACTGAGGGCAAAACCTTGCTCATTTTTCTGCGGCTTGAGCCAGTGTGAGGAAAGCAGCAGGTAATAAAATGAAACAAGGGAGGTCCTGGCAAAAGTTTTCTCTACAAAGATAATTAAGCTTTGGAAGACGTTGCTCAGAAAGACTACAGGATCTCTGCCTCTGCAGGTTTTCAGGACTCAGCTGAACAAAGCCCTAAGCAACCTTGCCTGAATTCAGTATTTATGCTGTTTTGAGCATCAGGTCAGAATATATGACCCTGATATGATATATGATATATAACTATATGATGTCTCTTTTAACCTGAACGATCCTATGATTCAGAGGTCCTGAGGCCCTGTTGTCTGCCCAGAAAGATACGACCTTTGGCATCCACACAGGACATATTTGGGCTGTCCAGAGATCGCCTTCAGTAGCTGTAGGAGTTAGCAACACCTCTTATACACCAAGAAACATGTACCAGTGAAAACAATCTTCTTCCCAGAGAATTGAGTTCTGACAGTAGTGGTCATCTAAACTTAGCAGTTTAACATGAAGTGAGGCATCTAATCTGAACTAGTTGTGTGTGTTCTTCCTATAGAGCCTGAAGAGCAGCAAGCATCTCCAGAGGCATTTCACTGTATTTCTCTTAGATTTTTAATTAAAAGAGTATCTGGAACAGCTCCCTTTACCTCCAATGGCTGTAGAGGGACCCAAAATGCTTCATTTCTTAGATAGTTATAACTTTGAAGAGATTAATCCTAACCTAAGCATAGAACAACTTTTACAATGTTCCCACAAGGCTGCTAGATTAGCCTTACTTGATTCTACCTCCATTCTCCAAAGCCTTAGCAGAAGGGGGAAGAAGGAGATGGAAAAGAGGACAGGCTTGTCAGCAGAGGCAAAACAGTAAAAAACTCGGCCTCTAGCAGACCCAGGAAGGAGTTCCAAAATGGAAGGAGCATCACAAAAAATATTCTGCTAAGAGCCTCCTGTTTTTACAGGGGAAGCATCAGGCTATGTGCTTCTGCTCACGTGCTCGGCTATCAAGTAGGTTTTTGAGCACTGGACAAGTTACAAGTCTACTTAAAACCAACTAGAGCTGTGTGAAGCACTTTTCTTTCTATTTTTAATGGCACAAACATTCAACCTCCTTTTTACGCATTAACAGCAACAAGCTATCGTTCAAGATACGGTGACCATGGTTCAGAGGATGCAGAGAGATGTAGTTTCTTGAGGTAGATGACTCAGTGGAGAAATCTACTTGCAAACAAGCAAGGAAACTTAATTTGTTCTAGAAAACTGAATTGCCCGTGCATTCTTTGTAAGCACGCAGGACTGTCCCTCCCAAAAAATAAATAACAAATGTATATATAAGTATATAAAAAAAATCACCAACCTGGCAAGAGTCCAAAWGCTTAGCTGCAAAAATCAAAAAGCCAGGCTAGTTCTTGTGACCAAAGACAAGGTAGACTACTATGGATCAGTCAGACCTTTGGAAATGGCCTAGCAGCTTCCTCTATATTAGTGATTCCACTTCACCTTTCTTTGCCTCTGGGGATCAAATCTTGTTTTGCATTCAACATGCAAGACATTTTCCAGTTTTCCCATCTCAACAAGACTTGAAAGACTTTGTCGCTGACTGGCAAGCATCACGCATTTGCTACCATTGTATTGCAGAACCTGTGAAACAAAGCCTCCAGCAACCAAAATGGAAGGGCAATTTTCACCATGACTGATTATGTCTCCACAGTATTCCTAGAACATATACCGGAGGTGTCAGACACACGTAAACTTGATGTTCTAAAGACTCTTTTGTCCTTAGACAAGTATTCCAGTGATTAAAATTGCACTGTTAGGTGATATTTTATTTATTGTGGTATATGTATAAGCTAATTTTCCTGAAAACTCTACAAAAGTGCTACTTCTTACAGAAGCGAACTATTTTGCCTAAAGGACACCGTCATAATCAGCCTTTCATATAAACACTCATCGGTGCATTATTTTTTATTGCTGTTTCAAAACTTTCATTGGAAATCCCTCACCATTTTCTGAACACTTAATATTAGTCTCTGTAGCAGATGTAAATTGCACAGAAACCACATTCATGCCAATGAACTCTCTTCCAGTGTAATGCAATCCTCTTTCTTTCCCCACCCATGAGTAGTGTTGCATTAAGACATTAGTCTTCTACACCTGACCTGTTAAGAAATCTCTTTATATTCTTTACAAAAGAACCTATCTTGGAAAGCAACAAATCATCCTATTTCCGTGCAGCTCAGCTGCATCCATTATCTATCCTTTATGGACCTACAGTGATCTTCATTTCTCCTTCTTTTCTAAAGATGGAGAAATTTCCATAAACAACACAGTTCACCTTTTTAGGAATTCAGGATAATGGAAGCAAACACAGACACGGGTTGAGCAAGGATTGCAAATCCAGATCACTAACAAGTCAAAACGAGCGGGTGTTGGGAAGGGGAAAGCTACAGCATTTTCCCCGTCCAGTTGCCCGATCACCCTTAACTGTTCTAACATCACCTTAATGTTTTTATGATTCCAGCTACCCCATTGCTGAAAATGTTCCTCCCTGATTTGAAAAAAGTAATTTATTCTGGGCTGGAGCCACCTCTTTGTCCAATGATACTCCACTTAACCGGCTAATCTTCAAAGCCTCATGAACCTCAGACTGCAGTTTTTAAGACCCCATGCAAATGCCCGACGAATTTGCTCTCCTTTGAACGTCTTTGGGGACTATATCCTCTCCCAACATCCAAATCCCATGGAGAGGCTGAAGACTAACAGGCTTCACCTTGGGTGTAACTGATCTGTCTTCATCCCTAAATAAGCTTTGCTACAGTGCCAGGTTTTTTTTTAACAATTRTCCTATTCATTAAATCTCTCCTTACACCATGTAATTCAAATACCTCATTGCCTAACCTGCCACAACTGTGGCAGAAAAAGAGCGTGTAAGTACAGGATATGCGCATGCAACACACAAAACTTCAGAACTACCATCTTAGTGGTCACTTGGCTTTGAACAATTAACAACAGCAGCAGATTAATGAGTTTCCCCTACCTCATGATCTGATCCACCGCAGAGATCTTCAGAGAGAATGAATTTTTATGTTTATTAAATCTGTACTAGATATTTAGCATACCTTTCATTTTCTAGTGTTTAGGCTGAACTAAAATAAAGACCCAAAACCAAAAGGCCCAGCAAGCTATTCCTGCTTACAGGCAAAGGTTAGTTTAACACACTCCTACCTATTACAGAGGGTGAGATGGGGTTATAATGCTTTGGTTAGCAAGTTTTAGGAGTTCCATTCTCACATCAGCCAAAAGTTGCTTTGAGCTGTGCATTAATTTCCTATTTACTTCCTTTAAGTGAACAGAAAAGTAGGATAATAGCAAGACCGGAGCCTTTAAACACTCATGCTTCAGTTCCCAGGGAGGTTGGGATGTCCTCCCTCCCTTCTGATGGCTGACTGCCACCCTGTAGCTATTTCACAATGTTCAGGTTCCACATTTTAAGGCTGAACTGTGAAGCCAAAGGGCTTCCACTGAATGGCAAATTTGGGGCTGGTGTTGTTCCAAAAAGGTGTATCTCGATGCACGTTCAGAGAACCTGAAAGGGGTTTTGGACATGCATTTGAATATTGTTGTAAAATTGCAGTATTAGAAGTCTCAGGGTAATCTGCCACTGTGGACTATAAGCAGACCAAAGTAATCACAGAAACTGAAGTTATCATACAGCTTATTTCTCCTCTTGAGCTGTCATACGCCTGGAGAACTTCTAGCAAATGCATATGCAGATCTGCTTATGTTGATTCAGGTCCCCTTTCAGTCTTAACCTTTAGGACTGTGAATCAGTTCACAAGTGTTATTTTTCCTGGTTAGTCAGGCAATTGGTGTATTGTATTGTGGGTATTTCCTCTTTATTGTGGCAGAGAAAACGCAAGAGCCTCCAAAGTCTTAGGCGCTAAAGTGGAACTCAGACACCATGTTCTCTTCAAAACTGTTAACTCCTAGATCATCCTAGCCTAGGGGGGTAGCTCAAATTTATTTGAATTTTCAAAATTAAACATCCAGATAATGAATGTTCTGATTCTGGGCGTTCAAAAAAAAGCCACTTGCTGGGCAACACCAAGCACTTCAACATTGCTGAACACTTATGGCCCACTTGACCTACAAGCGGCGTTTCTTCTACTTACCTCATTTGCCACAATCCATCTGGTACTTTCAAAGCTTCATGAACTGAGCTGAAGTCTAGCTGTCTTCCTTCAAAACACGTTGGGAGTACTTGCACTTTTATAGTATCTTCATGACTAGAGCACTAGTATCCAGCAACCAGAGAAGCTTAGGCTGTTCCCTCTTTTATCAGAGATCACTGAAAACCTGTCCTGGCAAAAGAGGAAGAGTACCTTTCTTGCCTGTTGAAACCATCCTACTTGCATGTCCGAATCAAAGGTTCACCAGGCCACAGAGAGCRGAGGAGGGAACTTTATTCTCAAACCTGGCAATTATGGCCAAAACGTGAGATGGAAGCATTCTTGCTACCAGGACAGTCTGGGTGGTTTTATCCAACGGACAAAATTCAGTTGTGAAACTTGAGTTAGGGAGATGGAATGTCTCCAGAGGATTTTTGAAGACTTCCTTGTCCTCAGTGTTTTCTCTTGCCTAGCTTAGGCAGCTCCCCACTTGTCCAGCTTTCTCTGTACGTATGAAGAGCCTAGCCTGGGGGATTGGAGCTCCTTATGGAGCTGCGATGTTAAATAGCTCTCCTGAGTAGCATAGCAAGACTTCTGTTGACCCTTTGTCGCTTAGGGTCAACACTCCAAGGTCAGAGGGAACTTCTGGCAGTGCCACTGAAGTTTCATCTGAGACCCGATTGCCTGTTGAATTTAAGTCCTTACAGAACAGCTCTTGATTTCATCCAACATGCATACCTTCTCATGTATAAAGTAATGCCACTACCAGAAGTCAAAGCTAGATCTTTTTTTCCTTTTCTCCTCATTCTGGAGGAAGAACTGGTGTAGGGTTTTGTTTTGGTAGGATTAATTTTGGTTAATCATTTACACTGCATACTTCACACAAGCCGATTCCCTTCCTCTGAAATACAAATGCTGAGGTTTAGGACAGTTCTCTCCCTGCAGCTGTGGCCAGGCGTTTGTTCCATGTTTTAGAGAATGCAGACTCTTGCGCAGATATATTTTACTCTGACGACAGCAATAATTGGTAAGATAAGGAATTTTATTATTAGACTTTCCTCCATCAACAGTTCTAATAATAAGAGGAAAAGAAACAGAGCAGGAAAAAACAAGGTAAAAGAGTAACTAAGGCCCATTTTCTTTATGGTCTTTATCAACAGGTATCAATGATTTAATGATTATTTTATTATTTCCATTACAATTTTATTCTGTGCTTAACAACACTCTTGGCCTGGGAAGATGCATTTCTTCCATTCCCTCACAAGCCATCCTCTTTTTGGATGTTAGTCAGAAAAAGCACCGTATCTTCCTCAAAATCAACCCATCCCTTCTGGAGACTAAGCCACCTGTCACTGAGGTGATGGAGCCGTCTTCATTAGTGCTATGCCAGGTGCTATATACTGGTTTGGCATCTGTAACATTGATGTAGTAAATGAAAAGACAGCAGGAAATGCAGTAAGGCTAATTCACATTCCAATAAATCACACAGTACATGCCCTCTTGGGGTGTGTTTTGAAGGCACATCATCCAACAGAGAAAGACCAGCAATGTATTGGCTGATGTGTGCCTATGGCTATGCAGCCCGCTGACTTCTGCCGATTGAAAAGTTAAATGCATTTAAACAGTACCCCAACCCTAATACTTTTACAACTTCATTAAATTTGTCAGCAGCTCAGACAGGAACACCTCTTGCTCCATGGGCCAGAAGTCATGAGTTCTCTCCGCTTAACAAATCACTCATCAGTTCAGAGGTTCGAAAAAGAGTGAAGCTTCAGGTGACCACAGACTGATCACCCTTTTGCTTCCTTAGTCACCCTTGCAGGGATCCCRAGTATGGACGTGCCATATTTCTGTCCCTTCTGACTCTCAGTAACAGGTTCAATAACACTCAGAAGTATGGCACTGTGGAAACCACTTGCAGAGACTCCATGGGAGGTTACAAATGGGCAAATAACCCAGAGACCTTCACCACAGAAGAGATGTGGGGAGCAGCTCTCCCACAGAACATGGCATGCCGAGCTCTTGCATCTACATGCCTGGGGAATAACCTCCACTCTCAATTAGGACGCTAATTAGATCTTTTTCCTCATACTTATTTCTACAGAACTGCTGCCTGCACCTTCTCCGCCTCACCCACATACATACAAATTGGTTTGGGCTCTCACGTGCTCCCCAGTGCCCCTTGGTTTGGGCACTTCTATTGCCATTGTTAATTACATATAGGTATTGGAAAAGACCGTACCTACGCAATTCCTTATTGCTTCCGCATTTCACGAACTCCCGTGTTCTTTGATTTCAGACTGTCTCGACTTTCTTACTACATTCATAATGAGAGCCACCTCACAAAACCCTATGTTAGGTAAGAGACTTCCCTTCTATATACTCAGCAAATGAAGTATCAGCAGACAGAAAGGAATCTGTTGCCAGTACCAAAGCTGCCTCCAGCTTGGTGGAACATAACCTCCTCCATTCAGCTTTTCCCCGTAACTCAGCACCAGAGAAGAGGCATGAAAGAAGCACAAGAAGAATTAAGAACACATATTTTAAAAAAATCGTATTAATCACATTCATCAATGGAATTAAGCTGCGCCACCTCCCCACCTCTGGCTTAGCCAGCTCTCTCTCCTCTGAGCAGTATCTTCATGGTGACCACCGCAGGAGGCAACGAGGGTGGGGAATTCCTCTGTAAGGATCCACTGCTGCTTATTTATGTAGATAGGCATCAAGCCAGAGCTGCCCTGAATCTTTCAAAGAGCTGCCAAGAGAGAACCACATTTCCTCAGAAACAAGGTAATAAAATACAGCACCCAGGGAACAGAGCCTTGTGGGAAGAATTCCCTTTTACAGATTAAGCAAAGGAGATCATAGAATCATAGAACGGTTTCGGTTGGACAGGACCTTTAAAGGTCACCTAGTCCAACCCTCCTGCAATGAGCAGGGACATCTTCAACTAGATCAGGTTGCTCAGAGATCTTCAGAGGCAAGGCAATGTACACTACAGCTCCTTGGAAAGATGAAGAACCACCAAACCACTGGGACTACATCAGACAAAGACTGGAAGACTAAAGCAAACAACTTAATTAGAATGAAAACAAAAGGAGCAAGCATGGCAGAAGAGAGCCAYGTGACTTTTCAATGGAGTAAGAAATATCGGGGGGGGCAAGGAGGGGAAGAATGGAAGAAAAAAGAAAGAACGAATGACAGTTCAAACTCATCTTTATGAAAACACCTCCTTCCCTGGAGCATACTTGGAGACAGAGGCGCTAGACCTGACATCCTACTGACCTCTGACTCTTCAGAGCTGAAGAAAAGGAGCTCTCCATTAGGTTGTTCCTACTGACACCTTCTGTCTGCTGCTACTGAAACCAGCGCCATGGCTGAAGTTTTCCAATCCCTTTCATAGTCATCTCTATCTACAGCTATTCACAGAACTTCTGTGATCCAAGCTGGCTGCTCCTCCCCTTCCCACGCCCCTCGCTTGTTCACTCCGTAATATTGGAAAACCTTTCACTTAGGGAATGCAGAGGCTTGATACATACCGCACTATGTCCGCAAAGGCGGTGAGCAATGGCTTGCACTGGTACTCAATACCATGTTTGGCACACAGGGACTTCACCAAAGGGGCCACCTTCCAGTAGTTGTGTCGAGGCATTGTAGGAAAAAGGCTGTAGAAAAAGAATATGGTGATTCAATGGCATCCATCATCACCCCACAGAATTCCTGCCCCTCTTCTGTGCCTAACTCTGGGAGTGCCTCAACCGCCCCTTGTGCCCATAGCCGTTAGTGCTCTGTAGCGGTCCCTCTCATGTCACTTCAGTCAGTATCTGTACTAACCAGGAGGCTGGTAATTCTCACTCCTGTGCCATGCTACTCATATCTGAAGTGGTGTTGGTGCTCACAGGTGCTCCAAAAAGATTCTTGGAGTTCCCATTCCATCCCCATATAAAGAGCACAAAATTTACCCACATTATATTTTGTTCTTGTATTAGCTGATAGAGAGGCAGGGACCTTGTAGGCTCTTCAGACCTAGTGTAACTAGCACTCCTTGAAATTCCCTCACATCCCCAACCCATGCTTCAACTCACTGGTGCTCGATTTGGAAGTTCAGATGTCCACTAAACCAGTCATTGAATAAGGACTGATGAACATTACAGGTTGCCTGGAGCTGAGAGAAGAAACAGTAACATTTAAGTGTTGTTTTAGGAATGCCCCTTCTCTTACATGTGCCAAACACAACAGTAAGCAGGTTCAAGTTCCTTATCATCACATGCCTTCTGGCTGAATACAGCAACTCCAAGAGCTATCTCCAAACACGAGATGGCCATGCTGTGATATAYGATTGTTAGAGACATAATTTAGGAGAACAGACTTGACTTCCCCAGTGAGATAAGCCATAACAACCATGACTTTAACCTGCCTCACTTAAAAAACTGTGTAATGGCTTCAGAACTAAAATAAGACAGAGCACACAAGAGAGATCGGCATCCTTCATGCACAGAAAGCTCACTATCTGAAAAGCATTGTAGCATCTCCAATTATTTTCCTTGAGGCATCTGTGCTCAGCTTTTGAAGCCTCCATCCCACTTCTGCACCTTCTTTCTCTGCACTAATCACTCGCTTCGCACAGTGAGGACAAGCTGCTTATGCTTTCCTTTCTCAGATCCCATCACTTATGTGATCCCATCACTTCTGTGATCAGCTCTCTTGGGCATTACACACCCAGAACTATAACTTCTCACCTTCGAAGTCACAGGTCTCTGGCAAGAAGGTCTTACCTGGCTAGAGAACCAGTCCACATTCTCATCATAACCGATGTGCATTGGGATGTGATTCATTTGTGTAATCCAGACAAACCAGTTACTCTCTATAAACCTGTGCACACAAACACATGCAAAATCATTACTGATCTCACACCTATGCCGTAACAAGTCAGTACAAAACACTTGTACACRTACAAGCTAGTCATTGCTTGACAAAATGAACACCAGGAACCCCAAACATCTGATCAGCAGATCAGACCTACACACACCTTCTAAAGACACATGCCTGACAGACAACAACCTCTGTCTTGCTGAAAGGCATAAGGAGACAGAAGAATAGGGAGCCGATGAGAAAGATAACCAGGAGGCTGAAGAAAAGCTGACACAAAGGATCAATATAAACTGGGTAAAGACAATGGAGGAATTATAAGTTGAACGATACCTGACTAACAGATGAAGCCCCAGGATACCCTTCACCCCCAGTAAGGGCAAGTAGGTGAGAAAGAATCGGATGTAGAAGGTCAGCATCCAGGCCAGGTCCTGTAGTATAGGGAACAGATAAAACTTCATTAAGAGGAAGAATTACTGGCTTCTGAATTTACCGTCCACTCTATGCGGCACTCCCTTTAAAACCTCCCATAATATCTTCTACTGACAGATTTTTCCTCCCCGGCCCCATCACAAAGCAATCTGACACACAGCTACTCCCCAGCCATTCCTGTGCTCGGGAATTATCCTGGTCTTATGAGCCCAGCACAGGGCAAACACTAGAGAGAACACGCTCTAAAGCATCACGTTCTCCTCTGGATCTAAAGAGAAAGCAAGCAATGAGAAAACCAAAAACGTAGCCAATTAAAAGAATAAAGAGCTCTGGTTTACCTCCATCTCATCCTTTTTTGTTCCTCTTCACATTTCTTGCAAACTCTAATTTCCCTCATGTTCATTTTCACCTGACTGTCCCATCTCCCAGGCAAGAATAAAACAGCCAAGGTGCCTTGTCTCTAACCCCCACATCTCAGGGAAGAGCAACCTTTTTCCTGCATTTTTTCTGAAGTCTCTAAAAACCATGTTATTTCTCAAGGTCCTAGATCTTCCCCTAATAAACTACCTTCCTAACAACTCTGAAAGTCTACTACACATCCCCTATTCCACTTCACACTGAACTGTGAGGATTCAGTTTTAGGCTACCTGAAAGCTACTTGGTTTTTAATATATCATTTTGCAAAATGGAGGCATGCGGAATCCTCCTCCAACTCCCCCTGATTTCTGCTACTTCTCCCCTTTTTCTGCGCCCCTAGGTTTTTATTGTATTGGTTTGGGAAAACAAAAAAGAATGGTCAGAATGACCACTTCTACCTTAAACTAAACTCTCATGCTACCTGAAGGACAAGTTCTGTATGAACATCAACTCTGAAGAAGGAATGCTTCCAGACGCTCACACACCCCGGACCGAGCCAGAACATCAGAGAACATCTTTTGTTACCCAACTGTGAATGGATCTTTTACAGAGGAGAAGGGCTGTGTGGAAGGTACCCTTCTCTCCCCCAGCAAACATTATTTCCCAGATCGTATACCCACACCCCTTGCCACAGAGATACACAGCTCAGAGTTCCTCCCAGTTATTTCTTGCACCGAAATATATCCGTAAAACACGGAGAAATCACCATTGGCAAAGTGGAGCTGACTTACCACCCACTGTTTCCGCTGCACCACAAAGTAGAATATGTACCACTGGAAGTAAAGAGGCAACAGAGCTGGGGGACCGACTAGAGTGGAAAAACAGATTGCAGAGACATTAACTGTGCCTTTTTATCTCAGCGAGATGGACTGGAAAAGGAAGGGGTTGAGTGAATGCTGTCCATACAACTGCAAAAGAGTAGGGTTACTCACTGATGAAGAAGTACTTGTGCTGGTGGTTATAAGGCATGAATTTCTTCTTTTGTAGACCAAGCTGTTAAAATAAGCAAATTACTCAGGCCGTGAAGACAGCTAGAGACATCTGTGCATACTCTCCTACCTACGCTTTCAAAGAAATGCATACTTAGATACCTCCTAACCTTTGAAAGAGATGTCCTATCAAACCACGCCAGCATCCACCGTGCCATTGGCTTCATCATCCCCTGGAACTTCAGTCTATGACTGCTATGATAAGTTTTCACCCCTGCCTTGGATGCACAAGAGGCTGGGTAGTCCCTTGCCACCACAGACAGCAAAGTGCACTGGAAGCTCTTTCCCTACAGAGGGCACAGTTGCCTCACAACACTTAAACCAAAAACCACACGAGGCACCGAGAACAGTTTGCTGCCAATATAGAGCTTCAGAAAAAAAGAAAAACCTATGATACTATTAACAAAGATGACAGTGTGTAGAACTCCCACCTACTTGCAATTAGTCTCCAAAGCAGAGAAATGAACATTTAGACATTAAACTGTGTCCACAGGAACAGGGGTGAATAGATTATCCTCCCTCGGGGACTGTTAATTTTTCAGTTTTCACTGTATAAACATAACAGATCACGCCACTGATTTCCTTGAGGAACTCCATTATACCCCTGTACATGTACAAACCAATTCCAAACAGCACCCCTCCCTTAATTTCAATACAAATCAGAGCATTTAAGGCAGGTGACACTATGAATTTATGTAACTATTTTTTTAAAGGACCGGCAAATGCTAAAGCCATCCAATTAATTTCAGAGTTGTACCAGAAATAAAGTTGGACTTCAGATGGGACCCGGTCTGACAGCCACTGTCAGACTGAGACCACTGAAACAGCTTCTTTGATCAGTAATTGTATCAGTTCCAGATAGTCCTTGCTTGTCATCTGCTGCTTCATTTCCCAAAACACCACAATTAGTCAAAGCTGATCTTGGTAAAGAGAACAACTTGCAATCTTATCTTCATACAACTGCAAGTCTCTCATCAGAGAAATATGAACTTGTAATTGTGACAAATATTTCATTCTTATTTTAAAACATAGCAAAAGTAACTTCTATTGAAATTTTAAGAATATAAAAATCTCACAGGTATTGAAGTATTACTAAGGAGTATTAGGGACTAGTGGAAGGCAAAGTAGCACTATATAAAATAGCAGGTTAACGCAAGCCATTTTCTGGATGTACTTCTCATTTTACAGAAGAACTTTTGGTGGGTTTTTTTTAACCTTCAGAATAAATTTGGAAAAATTTCAACCCATAGCAAGATCATATTGGGGAAAAAAAACATAAAAAAAAAAACCAGCTGCAACATTAAGTACATGGAAGCTAATGATGCGTCAGGATCTTTTTTCTTCTTGTTTTTCAAAGGCCATTAATGCCAAGCTGCATCTTCTCTAAATTCCTGAAACAGCTCATTGACCAAACCAACTGGTCATTAGTCTCCGAGCTCTCTGCAGCTTTCCAAATTTGAATCCTAATGCTGGAATCTCCCAGCCTTCACCAGGTCTTACCTCTACAGAGAGTGTTTTTCCCAAAGCAAAAAATAAGGGGTGCATGTTAACATCAGGGTCCTTTCGGAAGCAGTTGGGTTTAGCGTGGTGTTGGAAGTGGAGATGATTCCACCAGCTGGCTGGTGCTCCCTGCAGGAAGGGATGAGAAGAGAGTGCCGTAAAGAAGTTGTATCTTCTGCCCTTAGTCCTCCCTCCCCAGTAGTTCCTTGCATTTGCTTTCTTCTTATACTGAGATTGGTTTTGACTGCAGAGCAAGGCTCTAGCAGTCCCTCTCAGCACTGAACGCCCACCTTCAGATGGCCGATCACAAACTTGTGCACCCAGTGGTTCCATCTGGACTTGCTAAAGACTGAAAGGTGTCCAAAATCATGCTGCAGCCAGCCAGCCTGGGCCTGGAAGGAAAAAAGAAACCAACAGTGCTGCTGGGGAAAGAGTCAGGAGTCTCGGTATCTGAAAAGGGCTTTCTCTTCTCCCACTCCCACGCTCCTCACAACATACCCCTGGACAGCGAGAGCATTTCCACTACTAAAACTCAATCCAAACACTTATCTTTTACTATATACCGGTGCAGTCCAGACTTTGCCTAATGACTTTTAGGCCCAGATAGTTATTTTCATAAGGAAAAAATCATGAAGAAAAAAAAAAAGTCACGGAGCTCAGAAACAGCATTTATTCCCTTACAAAACTGCACTGAAATCGGCAACAAAGTCTCCTTTAAGGAGCAGCTTGCTGCTGCCTCCCCTCCAAGTACTTGTAATTCCAAGGGGATCAGCTGGCCACAGGAGAAATAGCCGGGGCTTTGAGAGCGGCTCTGCCCTCTCCTCTAACTCGCTGCAAGTTCCCATGGGAACACGGTGGCTTGGCCCCTACACAGTGCCTTGGAGTTCCGGCACAAGGGACCTCAGAAACGTAGCATGGCTTTCATTGTATGAAAAAGGCTGAGAATAAGGAGGGCTTTGATGGACTACGGGAAGGAAAAAGCAGGGCAAAGGCTGCTCTACCAAAGCAGCATGTCGTGGCACTGTAATTTTGCCCCTTTGGTGGAACCCAGGGAGAAGCAGAATTTTGGGAAGTCCACGAAGGTAAGATTTCTCCTGTGCTTATGGCAGGAGAACTTAAGTCTCAAAGGGTTGGCTTTTGGTGTTTCTGGGGCTTCTTTTTTGCCTAGCTGCTTACCTGGACAGTGCCTAGAAGCACTGCAGAGAAGAGGAAAGGCACTGTGGATGCTCCAAAATACCAGATGGTAAGCCAGGCTGCAACATCCAACACCAAGATGTGACAAAGATACAGGATGAAAAAGGTGCGGTTGGGGTTGAGAAGTCCCATCTTCTCAACTGTTGCACGGAGTTCACGGAAATCTTCTACCAGCTTTTTCTGTGGGGAGACCCAAGAGTATCTGCTGGTCTGAAAATGCCTCAGGAACCCAAAAAGGAGCTCAGTTTCCCCTCTCAAGGAGCTACTGTGGCAATGGGGAAAAGCTGAGAGTCACCTGGAGACAAATCTTCACTAAGACTACTAATAATGACATGAAGTCAAGGGGAAGCTTCAGACCGACACAGTGATTCTAGGAGATACTATCATTTTATGTACAGGGAATTTGGCCTGCCAGTAAGAGATATTAAATAGCACAATTTCAACCCAAATATCAAGTTTTTAAGATACTTACATTCTTGCTGGGCTCAAAGCTGGGTTGATCTGGCGCCAGTTCCCCGATTAAGAGTGGGCTCATGTACTTTCTCACTAGTGCCTTGTCAAGATGAAATGCTATGAAAGGATCCTGAAATACAGATGTAGGAACAGGATGAGAAAAACAACCGTTCAGGTGGCAGCAAAAGAAATGTATTTCATGATATCCCGGACTCAGCAGAAAGCAACCCAACTAATGGAGCTGGCTGAACCAGATTTTACTGCCACAAATCTTACTGGTTTCTTCACACCATAAATGATCATTTGAAGCTGAATTCTCTGTATCATTTTCTATCTGGATGCTGTTAAATGCAGGTCACCAAGAAATATGGGCTCACTCCTCTCTTACTTCTGAATCTGAAAATTTCATATCCTGTTGAACCTCAAGATATATCATCTCAACCACACACTCCTCTGTCTCTATTTCATCTTTAGCTTCCATCTTATTTTTCCTCAGGCCCCGTATCCTGAAATGAAAGTCTGCCTAGGGAGAAGGGCAAGATGTTAGCACAAAAACTGAATCAGCTAGCTGAACTGGGAAAAATAATGGGACAAGCAGGACACAGACAGGTGATGGCAGGACCCACGCCAGTCTCTCAAAAGCCCCACATTGTTCCAAACGTGCTTCCTCGGCAACCTCCAATGCCCACTCTGCCACATCTTCCTAGAAAAGTTTTGTTTTCTTGCTACCTGCCTCCTGTTCCTCATCTGGTTCCCCTCCACATTTCTGAAGAGTCCCATGAAAAGGCCTTTTTTTTTTTTCCTCCTCCTTAGCATTCAAAAGATCCCTGTTAGGGAAATCAGTTACTTTTATCATTTAAATGTAATGTCAATCTCCATGACAACCAGGCAGGCAGGTGAAAAAAATCACTAGTGATTGTTACCACTATAGATTCTATCACTATATTTAGATTACAAATCCCCTGAGCACACATGGTAGTTTGACATCTACTTCCTACCGAAGATCTCCCATTTACCTCCTTCTGCCTATTTCTTTCCTGGTGTCCACATGACCATATATTTTACAATCTCCCTCAGCTAAGGATGCTTTTTCTTTTCTGAGACAGTATTTGCCCACTGCGCAGCAGTTTGGAAGCTTCCTGCAGCATGCACTGTTCAGCACTATAATTACTAGCTGATCATTGCATGCTTTTAAAATAAATTATCCTTTTAAAAGAAGATCTCTAGTCAAGAAAAGGGTTAAAAAAAGGCTGATGTTGCCAGCTCTGGGTCAGCCCTGTTGTACTTCAGATGTAGCATTCTCTCTGCTCAGGCTCATGTGAATAAAGGAGGGAAAGAGAAGAGGGGAATGTACATTTGCATTTTCTCATTGGAAGAGGGGAAAAAAAAAAATAGGGAGGGGTATGTGGGCAGATCAGAGGAGGATGGTACCACACGTTTAGACCAATCCTTTCCACGGAGGCTGTAAAACCTTGCAGTGCAATCCTAACAGGAGGTGAAGGGACCGCTGACTCCACCTTCTAGAAATCAGAATGCTCTAGTTGCATTCAGCAAGCTAAAAGCGTTCTTTCTTTACTTTCCATTTTTTCTGGTTTTGAGGAGCCTGATTCTTTTTGTTTCCAGGACAAAACTATTAGAAAAATTGGAATTTACTTGGCTCGGGTTCCTGAGCAGTCAGCAGTTCAGTTGCACCCAGCAGTGACACAGATGATAACACTTAAATAATGCAGCTGGCTGCAATCTGACCATCTAACTGTGTTCAGCCCTACGTGCCGGCCACTGTGGCCGACCCATTTCTGATCACACGATGCCAACGCAGCTTCAAAAATGCCTGTGTGCATCCTGACCTCCTAAGTATGTGCAAATTCACATATTACCTTCGGCTTTATATTATATGCATATGATGAAGTGAAGGAAAGCACTAGGTCTCAAGTTCCATCCTTTCTTGTCAAGGACAAAATGGGACTGAAACATAGTCCAACAAAAACACTCTAGAGGTAGCTTCAACATCCCATACCTGCCCTTGAGTCCAAATACTTACATTTGGAGAAATGCATTTTCTTTCGTGAAAGACATAAGCAGACGAAGGACGGAAATACACTGACAAAAATTACCCCGCACCCTGCTGCCAATTTGCGCAACGTTTACTCCGCTTTGCAACAGCCATTGGCATTCAGACATGAATGCTTGGTTTTTTTAAAATGACTGAAATATGACTTTCAGTAATATTTTGCACTAGTGCAAACTTGGAAACACGGTGCTGGGTTTTTAAAGTTAGAGGAGGCTGAATGCATTCATATACTTGCCAAATATATCTATATATAGATAGATAGATATAGTGATTGTAAAATATAGTGTGCACACACCGGTGTCACTATCAATACCTCGGGTGTTCCTGTTCAGCTCTGGCCTGTGGCTAGACATGTATAAAATAGGAGTATTCTTATTTACTGCACGTGGGCAAAAAGTATTGGTTTTTTCCCCAGATTTATGGCCGGTTGCAACACCCTATTTGCGGACATTTTAATTATTCCTTCAAAAACGTTACCTTGTAAAAACAGTCATCCAGGACCCAGAAATAGCTTGCAGTCAGTATATATCGTTGCTAACGCCGTGTATGTATGACACAGCCCAGTACCTGTTTCTTCATTAAGCAGCGCCTTGCTCGTCTCGACCCCCACTCGCCCCGGCTCCGCCGCCGTGTTTCTGTCCCGAGTGACCCCCCTCCACGCCGGCCAGCCCCCCTGCAGCACGGGGAGGGGAGAGGCACTTCTGCCCCCAGCATCCCTCCAGCATCCCTCCGCCATCCCGCCCCGGGATGCCCCGCAAGAGCCGGGGACGGACACCCCGCCGCTCACCGTCGCGTCCTGCCCGGCGTAGTGGCTGATGACCCGGGAGCCTCCCGGGTGTCTCCGGTAGAAGCGGCTGATGTCGTACACCTTCCTCTCGATCACCAGCCAGCGCTCCTGCGGCGGCGGCCCCCGGCCGCTGCGCTGCCCGATCTCCTCCCAGGTGAACCGCCGCAGCACCGGGCCGGAGTCCTCCATGTTGGGGCTCGGCTCGGCTCGGCTCGGCTCGGCTCGGCTCGGCTCGGCTCGGCTCGGCTCGGCTCGGCACCGGCCGGACCCTCCCGTCCAACACCGCCCGAGTCCCCCCTACTCCGCGCTCCTCTTGAAAACCGTCCCGCCGTCCCGCCTCCCATTGGCTCCCCGCGCCCTCAGGCCCCGCCTTCCCTCAATTCTCCCACACCCATTGGGTCCCGCTCGCCTTGCGCCCGCCCCTTGGGCGGGGAGCGCTGGCAGCGGGGGCGCTGGCGGGAACCGGCTGCGCGCTGCGGGAGTGGGCGGCGGGCAGCCCCGCTGTGCTCCGGGCTGCAACGGCCGGAGCTGCAGGCAGCGTAGCTGAAAGCGTGGGGTTTGGGGATGGAAATCAGGGAAGAGGAGGAAACTTCGGGCCCTCGCAACAGGCAGCTGCCTGGCATCTTCGTCTGTCCAGGCTGTAATAAATTACGGGCTGTGATACACCGTTGGTGCAGCCGTAGGCACAAGATGAAATTGTTTTGAATATATTTGAGRGCACCCTATAGACCTCATCATCTCGGCTTGCTCAAAAAGTAGCCAGTTACAAGATGCATTCCTAAAGGTGTCGATACTGGTGCCAGAGCTATTTAAATGCCTTCACTTCTGACCAGGGAAATGGGATAAATGCACCTTTATATAGATTTTCTGATTGTATCAAGCTAGGGGGGAACAGTTGATATGCTGGAGGGCAGGAAAGATGGGCAGGCTGACAAGAACATCAAGTAGTTCAGCATGAGCAAATGCCAAGTCCCGCACTGAGGAGGTAAGAAACGTGGGAAAGGGATCAACATACCAAGTAGCTGGTCCTAGATAACTTGCTGGTTGGAAAGGACAGAGGCTTGGTGGTCGATGTTATATGCCAGGCGAAGACACAGCCTGGAAAATTATATCATGAACCAGATACAGGATTTGGAGAAAGCAGAAAAGGCCAAGGACCCAAGCCATCAAGGGAGGAACGATGCGTAGGGCTCTGCAGTGCAATTCACACCCAAGCTGCTTCTTTTTAGACCACTTTTACAACCTGTTTCTCCTCACTTCTGGGCTGAGGATGCCTCATCTTCCCTGCTCTTGGTTTTGTTTCCTCTTTCCAGCAAATCTCTCCCGCTCTTCCGTCTGTCCTGCCTCTCCCTTTCAGCTGCCACAGCCTCTTCGGTTCCTATGGCCACATTTGGCTGCTGCTGCCTGGATCTGCAGCCAGAGGGAGGAAAGGTGTCACCGCAGGTATATCACAGAATATGCCTGCTTCATGGTGGTTTGGAGATGATTCTTCATACCATAGACTACTGCATAATGACAGAAGAGCAAATGATGCTAAAATAGACAGATCCATCTGTGTGGGACTTCATACAAGCACATTACAAATGTACATTAAAATGCCTGGTTCCGCATTCAGTTCCCTTCTTGCTTTCCCTAGTAGCAACAGTCTTCTCTCTGAACTCTCATTACCAATTCTGAATTTCTTTGTTTTCATTCACACCTTCCAATCTGACCTAGTTACAGCAATTCCGGTTGAATGTAACCATAGAAACAAAGACCCACCAGACTGCATCCCTCCTTGTTCTGAACATCACCTGATTGCTGCCTCACGTCTTTCTAGCTTGGAATTCTATGCCTGCAAAACACCGGGTCGAACATCTTTTATTTCCCTCCCTTTAGCGATGCCACAGTTAATGCATCGAGTAAGGCATCCCTGCTTCTACACGTTTGCACTGTCGTCCATGAAAGAAAAGGTTCTCTCCCGATCTCAGCAAAAATTAAGTTGCTTTGTATGTTGACTGCTGACCATCTCACAAACATAACCATAAAAGGCATTAATACATGTTTAGCATCTTTTTAAATTTAACCATTATATTCAGAATGGTGCAGTAATTATTTCAATTTCTATTTTTTCTGATTATCTATTCTTTTGTGCAAAAGAATAATTGTCCTGAATTTAGTTGATATTTTCAGTTTGACTTTTCGTCATGAATACAGGGCGGCACAGGGCAGGTTTTTTTTTCCTATACACCACATTAAAAAAAAAAAGTCTATCTTCCTACACAAGTTAAACCTTTGGAAATTTGTTTTAAGGGATCTTAACAATAGCCAAAAAGCACTACTGAGCTTGATAAACTGCAGTCTCGTTCCCCTCATACGCCTCCTCTGATTTCAGCAGGACGGTTACACCTTATTAACAGATTTCCCAGACGAATTGTACAACAGTCCTTGGAATTACCTTCAAAGCTTCTTCTGACATAAAATCTGCAGCTCTGTTTCTTTTCTTTTCCCCTCAGTAGATGATTCAGCCCAAGGTAAGACATCATGGAGGCTACTTGAATCATCCAACTCTAAGCGGTGAAGGTTTTCATGTCCTGCTGCAAGCTGCCAGTTGTCAACAGCGGTTGGTTCTCCTGCACTTGCCATACTCAGGATCTCAATGGGTCTCACAGGAGCAAGAACGAGATCTTTCTAATAAAGACTGCGAGCGGAAAAACCAGCTGCCATTATACACTCACTAGCATCCCGCATCCAGCTGCCACTGTTGGCATTAACAGAGAGTCAATCTTTGCTGGAAGACAATTAACTAGGTAAAACCAGACCTGGCCACTCCGCTCTTCCAACAGCATTTCTTCTTTTCAGTGTTCTGACTCCTTGTTTTACCTCCCATCTCCATTTCTCCTTACTGTCATGATCTAGCTGTGACCCAGCTTCCTAGGCTATCAAGGATCACTGAAAATCCCAGGGGTGATAAGAGATGCTCTTTGATTCAGTCTTCCGATCTGACTGCAATTCATTCTTAACAGCCTAGATGACTGGACATCACCAAAAGTCAGAGAAAATATATTAAAACTCCTTATGTCACTGCTATGATTTGGCTGTAACACACTTTCAAATACCTGAGTGACCTGGGTGATGAGGGATTGCTACGTACCCAGGCATCTGATGACCAAACCGGTAATATAGATCAATAGAGGAGGTGGACTGAAAGGACGGCAGCCTTTATTTCACCATCTTGAAGCAGGGGAAAATGAGTTAGAATAACGGATGGTGGGGTCTGAACCCATAGAAAATAGGAGATTTTAAAGGAAAACTAACAAATGCTGAAAAACAGTTTAAAATAGCAAAGTCTAACAAGAAGAATCCGTTCTTGGCTTTTGTTCAGCTTAAGAAAAGCTAAAGATGCAGGACGCATGGGAATTGTGGTGTGAAGATTTACGAGATGCRGGCTGTTGCCACTGCAATTAAAAGAGCTACGCTGACGAAGGAAACACAGGAGGAAACCACTGATTTTAGCATCATACTCCTGGCAGGGAAGAGCTTGAAATTCTTGAGAGCTCACTGTAACACCGCTCCCGCACCAGGCTTAGGATCCACAGGTGCATTGGAAGGATTAGCGTAACACCAGAAAAAGGGGTAGATGCTAGAAAAATTTCTTTTATTCTTGTCAATTGTTGCGTTATTGGGAATGAGCTGTGATTGTTGAATAATTCGGACTAGACAAGTTAGTATTGTACCTGGAACTATTTGTTTGGATTGCTAACGCTTTATACYGACAATAAATTCTTGGGTTTGCATATAAACAGTGTTTTTTCAGCCCATATTAACTGCATGGAGTATTTGCTCTGGTACTCTGCCCTAACAACTGACTGTTAAAATTTAGATGCAAAAATTATACATGACAGAGGGAAAGAATGAATATATTATAGTGCGGACTACCAGAGGAAGATTGTGATTTGGGAGGAGTTTACGTCTTGCCAGAAAAAGCAACCAGGAATTGCTATACATAAGGGATGGGGTTGCTGAGATAAAAATAAGCGTATTTTTTGTCCTCCAGAAGATGTAAATTAAAATGAGTAACTGAGGGAGTAAGGCAGTAATTGTTTCGAGTTTGTCACATTTGAAAGCAAAATCTGAGTAAAGAGAAAAGGAAAGAATCTGATGATAACAGGAGAACATCAGTAGGATGGACTTTTCATTACAAATTATTGCAAACGAGATTACACTGACAAGGCAGCATTAAGAACAGAGGATTTCTCTCCTTATTCTTGTCCTGATGGGTACTTGCAACGTCTGCTGTTTTCTCTACTAAACAAGTGTGATTATGTACTCTGCTTCCTTGGCATCTGGACCAGTTTGTGCCCTGACCCTGATAATCCCACACAGCCGACCCAAGATCCGCTGCAGAATGTGAAATTCCTGCTAGCGGTGGCAGTACAATGGGAATTTCTGTTTGTTGGTTGCTTGCCTTGTAAAGTTAGTCAGCTCTCAGCCACTGCCCCATGACTAGAAAAAGCGTCGCTGACTCAAGAGGCTAGAACATGTCAGAGTGAAAAAATATCAAATACATCTTTGATAGCATTTTGTCTTTGTTTTCAATATGTCAACTTAATTAGCCAACTCTAGCAGCACATGATCATGAGCTATGTAACAGGGCAGAGGAAGCAAAATGACCAATACTATACAGAATATCTGAAAAAAATTGTATCGAAAACTGTGTTTTTCAATAGACATTTTTCTGATTAAAGTTACGCTTAAAGGCAATGGAAATATAAAGAAGATTTAACAGTGACTCTAAGATATTGACTTTTTTTCCTTTTCACAGATTTTTAAAAGTCAGGGGGCTTTTAATGGTCTAATGTTCTATATGATAAGGAACAGAAAATTATTTACCACGGTCAGCAACGTTTGATTAAAACCTGCTTCAGAAAAGCATGTAGCCTTGACTTGAAGATAATGCATTAATATTCTTAGCATATATTCTGCTTAACTATTAAAATTTTGAGGCTTAAAAGTTTAATTTGTCTGGTTTTGACTTCGAAAATATTTATTGTTTTTTGTTTTACAGGTCTCTCCGGGACTAAAAATCAATTGTTTCTGGTATGTCCTCTCTACAGGGGTACTTCCACTCCATGAGCAAGTAATTTTCTGATTTCTTTTTTTTTTTTTTTTTGTATCCTAAAGAACTGCAGATAGACTCAGAACATGTTAATCAGCAGTGGGAATCTTTTGGGGGGTTCCTTGCATTTTAACGTTGCATGTTCTATACCCATGTTTCATCCTGAAACTCCCACATCCCCAGTCTTTGTGCAACTGTAACTAAACATCCAAGTTAACAAAGACATTTACACAAGCAACATTTTGTCCAGTAAGGAATCTCAAGGACCCCGATGACAATAAAATGGTTCTACCAGGACTGATGTGGAAACACAGCGGGCCTGCAAAGGTGGTAAGAGACTGTTAAGTTTGGTATGAAACTATCACTCTCCTTTCTAATTATTATTTATTCATTTCATATTTTAATACCTAAAAGCCTTGGTCACAGCCCTGTTTTACGAAGTGCTATATAAATATCTGCTCTTAAAAAACTTTCTTGGTGGCTGGCAGAAGGACAAAAGGCAATGAGGAGAYGATAGCAGCCAGATGTGTTAGTAAGGGACATTTAAACTCTGAACTGGGAGCACTGTCACTCAGAAACAGTATTATTAACAAGCCAATCTTCTTGAGGGCTTCATATTGACCTAAGAACAACATAGTTTAAGATGCCTAAACGGTTTTGAAAATGGAAGCACTATTCCCAAGCTACTTTCCAGATAGAAAGGAGGTTGAGATATTTTATTGTAGCCTGGGATCCCATTTTTAAATATTAACGTGAGGAAAAAGGTCTTTCCCTTCCCTTGAAAAAGGCAAATGGAGTTTTCCTTGTGGGTACGCATAAGTTTCGAGATGCTCAAAGAAGGTGCAGTYTCTTCGTCTTTTGAAGAGCCATGATATCCTCATGGAACTGATGATTACTTTTCTTTCTTCAGGGGAAGAATACTCCATCCTGAAAGCCCAAGCCAAGGATCCAGTCTTCATCCAGTGAAATACATGGTAGTTATTGCGTACCTTTGGATAAATTACTGCTCGTTACTTCAGCGTCTTGGGGGTCTTTCTGCTTGAATCAGCTTCCTTTGGTGCAGAATCATATATCTTGATGATACGCAGAACCACATCATCCTTCATGCACCCATCTGTTCTATACAGTGATGGACAAGGACGTTTCCACCTCAGAGCCATTAGCTGATCGCTTCTCAAGCACTAGAAATTTGTTTCAGGGGAGAGACAGAAAGAAGGAAGAGTTTGTGTCTGCCCTTAAAGGATGGAGGAGAAGTTTACTTTTGTTGTATTAAAGTGATGCTGCAAAAGCATCCCTTCCCTCACCTCAGGCTCCATGCTCCAGCACCCCTTTCCCCAGCCCAGTCAGGATGTCAATGAGTTGTTTCCCACTATGTTTGAATTTATTATTCACCCATCTCAACCCAAGTTCAGAGCTCCTCGGCCTTTCCTTCTTGTGAAAAGGAGAGAAAGCCTGGGGTCCTTTCTCTCCTTACAAGTATTTTTCCTTGGCAGAGTAACTAAAGGTAGCTAAAAGTCTAAAGATGCAGCTAAATCTGATCTTCACTCTATTTTTCTCCCAAYATCCTCAGTTCCCACTTTCTGCCTTAGTCCACCCCCTTCTTCCCCTTCRCATCCCTGCTCCGCGTCCCTCCTATGCACCCCTTGCTCCCTGCTCTCTCCTGCCGCCTCCTTTTCCCACCGCCTGCCACGGAGCCATCCGGCCTTACCAAATGACCAGTGATGGATCTCATGCTTTTTAAACTGGGGAAAAAGGAGGATTTTCCCCACATCCATGAGGACTACTGCGCAGCTGCAGTGCGTTTCCATGCGCTGGTGCCAGGCTGGGTGCTGCTATCAAAGTCATCCTCCACGTGTTAATGGAGACTCTAATGCTTTCTAAAAGGCAGATCAAAAGAATCTGATCTTACCAACTTCTACAGAAAACTCTATAAAGGGATGAGAAAACAAACACAAAAATTGTGATTTCTACTAAATTTTTAAAACACTTTTAAAAGGTCTCGGTACCTGAACTACCAATTTGCCCGGCTTTTTCCCCGTTCCACACTAACCCAGCAAGATGTCCTTCACTTACCCAAGTTAGCTTACGTATTTCTCCATTACGCTGAAGAGCAGACATACCCCTTCTACGTATGCCCCCTACAAAAACTCTTCCGCTTTGCACTTCTCTATATCCCCTTTTCCATGCTTTCTCTCCTGTSGTGTTCCTCACCTTTTTTCCCCCCCATCTCATGACTACCCAATTAAACTCAGGGCTTTTATATCCCTTACAATGCCATTAAAGCTACACCATGCAACAAATGCAGCCTATCACCTACTTGGCCACAGAAGAGAGTCTGTTCTCCTCTCATTGCTGTGGGTGGTTTGTTCCAGGAGCCAAATGAAACCTGAAATAAATGTTGCATAAAACCTTGACAGCGTTACAGGCTGCGCTGCAAGAAGATGATACTGATGGGGTTGTTTTGATAGGCACCTTTCAAAGACTTGTCATTAAGTTATTACCCAATTATCTATGTGAAATATCCAGATGAGGAGTTCCGTGTGCAGACTTTACGTCTATGTCCACCTAACAGGTACAAGAGCCGATTCCAAAATGTACCCACCTCCTTACCAGCTCATTTCTCAGGAGGAAGGACTTGCTCAGGCAAGTATACCATCCAAGCCCAGCGTTTGCATATGTAGCCAGTCCTGCGTAGATTATCCACTGCTTAAAGTCATCAGCTCTGAAGTATGAACTTCCATGGACGGACTGATGAAGCTCTCTGTATACAAAATAACCACCAATTTCAATACCACTAATAGATTCCTTTTGTGGAGCAGTCACCTGATGGACTATGACCATCAGATAATACTGTGAGTTATCAATAATATGTATCTTTATCTCTACAAGTCAAAAGAAGTCGTGGCTTTGAATCTAATTGTGGACATAGAGGATACAACCTTCAATTAGGACACTGAACAAGTAAAAATATTTCATGAATTTGTGAATTAATTTCCTTTCAAAAAATCTGGCTTTGCAGTGGATCACCCCTACTTTCTAACAGTAAAATATCATCAGTGAAGCTTGAAGAAATGCACCCTAAGGTAATCAATTGTAGTATGTTTTCTTATTCCTTTCTCTGCATTGCCCCATGTCCCTCTCCATCTTCTTAGACATCTCTATATTCTTCAGCTTTGCAATCTTCTTCTATATAGAATATAAAGTAATACAGTTTGCATAGGACCTCTGGAGGGCTACAGTACAACCTCCAGACTCAAAGCAGAGCTACTGTCCCTCTCAGCAAACACTGAATCTAGAGAACCAGATCTTCAGCTGCTATTAACAGGAAAATCATTAGGATTCACCAATTTACAGTTGTACAAGATTTTACTCTGCAGAAGCAACAGAGCAAGAGATGCTGCTGGGTCTTTGTTCTGAACTGCTACCAGAAGTGGAAATGTTGAAATAATTCACATAATCCAACAGAGATGCTATAAATTACAGCTGAAAAGCAATAATAGATCTTTACGTGCAATGATTTTCAAACTGAGGTCTGCAGGCTGCTTGGAGCCCATGAACCACTGCGTAGGGGTTCCACAAAGATCTACAGTGCAGAAGTTTAAATTCACTAAACACGGACCTCTCACTGGGAAATCTTTAGGGGATAACAAATCAAAGCAGCAACTTATTGCCATGCAGAGCTAGTCGATACAGATTTGACAGCCAGCCTGATTTCCCTTGGGATTTTCTCCTACACATGGAATCCCAGAGCTGAAAGCAGCTCTCTCCTCTTTCTCCTCCACCAGACCAGCACAATGACTGACACGAGCCAAGGTCTGGTGCGGGGACAGTACTACAGTATTTCTTAACAAATAAAGCTTAGAAGAGCCYGACTTTCATAGTTAAAGCCCTTGCTTCAGAGCTGTAGCCTGAAAATTCAAATAATGCATAGCAAAATGACACCATACTTACAAGCAGAAAAGCAGAGTATCAATAAATACATCATGCAACAGGATCAAAGAAAAAACAAATTAGAGGCGTCTCAGAATTGCACCTAAATTAAACATATTCTGCCATGTTATCTACCCTACCTCCTTCTGTTCACCTTCCTTGATTGTGCTTTCTTATAAAAAGATCTACGGAATGCAAAAGGTGGAGAAGTGATGATCTGGAGAAGAAAAAAAAAAAAAAAAGTCGAGCGTCGAGTAAGAATAGAGTTTGGATGTCGGTGTTTGCTTGAAAAAAAAAAAAAAAAAAGGCAGGGATGTATGTTGATGACAAGGGTCCGTGACTATCACTGCTGCTAAGAGTTTATTTTTCTTTAGATATAATTTCTCACTTCATTGCATTTGGAGTTCTTTAAGTACAAATGTAATGCTAAATTTCTGTATACTCTTTCTATCAGGTGGTCTTACATACGCTTCCCTTTCAGGATGCAGTAACTGGTACAGAAGTTATTATTGCTCTGCTTGGGCAATGAGGCTGCTCAACATTTCACATCACCAAGCCCCAAACCCTCCAGACTGAAAAGATAAATGATTTGCTGGCAAGGTTTCTTCCTATAAACCAACATGGATTCATTTTGCTTATAGGACGATTTTGCAAAGGATGGTGCACAAAGAAAGCTGCGACAGGCTTATATGCACAAATTTTTTTTTTTTTTAGCTGAATCCACAATTTATGGCATACATGGACCTCAAAGCTATTTTAGGGGGGGAAAAAACAACCAAAAAACCCAACCCAGAAAAAAAAAACCAACCAAACAAATAAAAACAAAACAAAACAACCACAACCAACACATGGAGAGAAAGAGAGGAAAAAAAGAGAGAAGGAAAACCATCTTCCTGGTGACCAGCCCAGGAAGAGAAGCAACGGGGTCTTCCAGACAATTGTCCTCTTCTGGACATCCTCTCCAGTGGAGCAGGGAGTCCACAGAACAGTTTTCCAACAGGAACAATAGAGTTTTCATCAAAACCCACTTAAACTCATTACTGGTTGCTCCTACCTGAGACGATGCTAGCACTGACTGGAGCACACTTGATGAGGTGCAGGAGTTGCATGCTCCATGCACATGTAATGTAAAAGCTTTCTGTATGTACATACTGAGTAATATTTATTGGACCTGTAAATTATTTATCTACTGTATTATCCGGTAGGCTTTAAAGTTATAAACTAAAAGATACAAGGCAAAGAGTTAAAAAAAAGGTTAAGGAGGGATGATTCACGTACCCATGGTAATCAATTTTTAGGAGAAACGAGACATAACAGACAGAAAAACACATCAGAATGCATCTGTGCAAGGCCCTGAGGATAAGGGCACTTGGATACCACAGTAAAAGCACCAGGACAGCAGGCTCCAGGTGCGTGGTTACAAGGGAAAGGCAGGCTACAGAGGGAACACCCTTGGCATTACAAAGGTTAAAGCATCCAACATGCTGTGCAGATACACCTACAGGATTAAAATCCTGAAATTCAAAGAACTCAGCACAGAAAGTGGCATGGTAAACTTTTCCTACATCACAAGCAATGAGCTTCAGGTCCACCTTAACGTAGCGTCTTGCTGACATTTATTATTATCCTTGTCAGAGGTCTATTTTGAACCAAACTAAATAAAACTAGCAAGTCTTAGGAAAACATTCCTTTCATTTCTGACTTTCGTCACCCCACACCACAGGAGAAGACTGCTCAATAGGCTGAAGTCCTCGTGCAGCACCAAGACCAGGCAGAAACAGAGGAAACCTATAGCATGCCTTGGCACAAAGGCAGCACAAAGTGAGTCTCACTGGTATAGAAGTGATGCACGTTCTTTCACTTCAGTCTCCGTTCCTATTGCCTATGTAGGGAGCATGAGCAGAGAAAAGGAAAGGAGCAAGAATTTTTTAGATGTTCGCTGTTGTCAGCTCCTTCAGGCTAATGGCAGCAGGCAAAAACAGAGCACCCTTGTCTGTGCCTGCTCTAAACTATGGCTGGGGCTGGACAGAAGCACAACAGCCCCAGGACTGGAGGCATTTCTTGCTTTCGCTGAAGGAGGTGGTCTCTTATCCTATGCTATCCTTCAGCAACAAGATAGGATAGTTGGCTAGAGAGCAAATAAGCACTGTGAGTTACAGCATTTGATGGTTAAGCATGTGGGTTGCTTCCCCCACTTTTCCAGACCAGGTCAGAACACAGTGCTGTTGAAAGATGTCGTGGTTTAACCCCAGCCAGCAACTAAGCACCACGCAGCCGCTCGCTCACTCCCCCCCGCTGGGATGGGGGAGAGAATCGGAAGGGTAAAAGTGAGAAAACTCATGGGTTGAGATAAAGACAGTTTAATAGGGAAAGCAAAAGCCGCGCACGCAAGCAAAGCAAAACAAGGAATTCATTCACTACTTCCCATGGGCAGGCAGGTGTTCGGCCATCTCCAGGAAAGCAGGGCTCCATCACGCGTAACGGTTACTTGGGAAGACAAACGCCATCACTCCGAACGTCCCCCCCTTCCTTCTTCTTCCCCCAGCTTTATATACTGAGCATGACGTCACATGGTATGGAATACCCCATTGGCCAGTTGGGCTAGCTGTCCTGACCATGCTCCCTCCCAGCTTCCCGTGTACCTGGCAGAGCTTGGGAAGCTGAAAAGTCCTTGACTAGTAGACTACTTAGCAACAACTAAAAACATCAGTGTGTTATCAACATTCTTCTCATACTAAATCCAAAACATAGCACTATACCAACTACTAGGAAAAAAAAAAATTAACTCTATCCCAGCTGAAACCAGGACAGTATCCACCCCTTATTCCATACCATTTACGTCATGCTCAGGTCCCACACTATGCAATACAACCTCATTAACCACCATCCCGCTTCCCATCCTTTGATATAATACACAGATATCATTCCCTTAGTCTATGGACCACCCCTGTGAAATGTCTGTAAAATGTCCACAAAATGTCCACTGAGTCCATTTAGTCCATGACTTTGGGCTCCATCTGCTATGGTGGTCACTCAGGTCAGGAGAGGTGGTGTGTTGCATGGAGTTATTGGGCACTAAAGTCAGCTCAGGTCGGGTCACTGCTGCACTTGCACTGCTTCTTGTAAGGCTTCTCCTCCATTGGCTCAGGTGGTTCCTGCTATAGTAACTCCTATAACATGCAACTCAAATCATGGGTTACAACAATTTAAAGGTGTATCCATTACAATCTCCACCCCTGGTCCCTTTGGGCCAGGTTATAGAGTTTAACATTGCAATGAACTCCTCCCCTTGCTCCCAGCCTGGCTAGCAACAAGGGATTTCTGCTATAGTAATTCCCATAACATGCAACTCAAGTCCCGGGTTACAACAATTTAAAGGTATTTCCATTACAATCTCCACCCCTGGTGCCTTTGGGCCAGACCATAGGGTTTAACATTGCAATGAACTCGTCCCCTTGCCCCTGCTCCGGCTTGGACTTATCCACAGACTGCAGTCCCTTAGGGGTGTACCTGCTCCAACTGGAGCTCTATCTATCAGCCACAGTCTCTCCAGGGGTAAACCTGCTGCGGCATAAACTTATCCACAGCCACAGTCGCTTTGAAGTGCACCGGCTCCAGCGTGGCCTTACCGACAGCCACAGTCCCTTCAGAAATAAATCTGCTCCAACACAGCCTTACCCATGGCTGCAGTCCCTCCAGGGGTGTGCCTCCCCTGTCATGGCCTTATCCACGGCCACACACTTTGAGGTGCTCCAGCATGACCTCATGCACAGTCACTGACGCTTCCAGGTGTACCTGCTGCAGCATGGACTTATCCTTAGGCCACAATCCCTTCAGAGGTATACCTGCTGTGGCACGGACATAGTAACGGCCACAGACGCTTCGAGATGTACCTGCTTGGGCATGGGCTTATCCACGGCCACAGACGCTTCGGGGTSTCCTGCTCCCACGTGGACTCATCCACAGGTCACAGTCCCTTCGACTCGAGTTCACACTGGAGTTCCAGCCTGTCCAGTACAGCAGCACAGAAACAGCAGCGATGCCCTGGCCATCTGCCAGCCCAGGCGCATCGCCGTTGCTGTTATCAAAATGTTCCCAGGCACAGCAGAGTAAGATGATCAGCAGTACAGCAGTACAGCAAGCAGCAAAAGCAAAAAGCAGCCACTAACGAGCATGAGACTCTAATATACAGTAAGGCAAGCAAGGAGCCTGCCAATTAATAGCTAAACAGCAATAACAGCTATAAATTCGATCTAGCACATTCCAATCAAATCTGTCGTTATCTCGAACCCTTCGAGCCCCACGTTGGGCGCCAAAAAGGACTGTCGTGGTTTAACCCCAGCCAGCAACTAAGCACCACGCAGCCRCTCGCTCACTCCCCCCYGSTGGGATGGGGGAGAGAATCGGAAGGGTAAAAGTGAGAAAACTCATGGGTTGAGATAAAGACAGTTTAATAGGGAAAGCAAAAGCCGCGCACGCAAGCAAAGCAAAACAAGGAATTCATTCACTACTTCCCATGGGCAGGCAGGTGTTCRGCCATCTCCAGGAAAGCAGGGCTCCATCACGCGTAACGGTTACTTGGGAAGACAAACGCCATCACTCCGAACGTCCCCCCCTTCCTTCTTCTTCCCCCAGCTTTATATACTGAGCATGACGTCACATGGTATGGAATACCCCATTGGCCAGTTGGGCTAGCTGTCCTGACCATGCTCCCTCCCAGCTTCCCGTGTACCTGGCAGAGCTTGGGAAGCTGAAAAGTCCTTGACTAGTAGACTACTTAGCAACAACTAAAAACATCAGTGTGTTATCAACATTATTCTCATACTAAATCCAAAACATAGCACTATACCAACTACTAGGAAAAAAAAAAATTAACTCTATCCCAGCTGAAACCAGGACAAAAGACAAGACAAATAAAGGTCTGAGCTACTGAAGCCAGTGTTGCTCCAATCCTAAGATTTGATCATGCAACAGAATGCTGTAACTTAGGGAGAGCAATGTGTGCCCTAAAACATTTGTATAAGAAATCTGCTTGGAATCAGCCAGTGCCTCTACAGAAAGGATTAATAAGCCTTCCACTTATTAATGCAAAATGGTCACAAGAAAAGATATTTATCACCAGGAAAGCTGTGGATCACAACTGCCTTGCCCTGGAGAGCAACCAGACACCTTCAGACACGAGAAAGACAGCAGTGAAAATGTTTTTCCATTGGTTTTGCCCTTGCACTGGCAACACCTTGCATAACCTAATGATGCAAAGCAGGGGAAAAGGCAGGAGTGGAAAAGGGGGGGGGAAAGACTCATGAGAATAAAAAATTATCTTCTAAAAGTCTTTCAGGTTATTAACTTGCTTTAGAAAAATCCATGTTTGTAATGAACCCATTTATTTAAATACTTTTCACATATTTAGATTTAATATTTCTAAACAAAAGCCTTTGTTTTAATTTCCTCCATATATTTTGGTAAAAGAAAATACCCAATATGGAGATTCTATCACTGGAAATATTTAAGAATAATCAGTGAGGAGTAATTTAATACATTTAGAAAAAAAGGGGGGGGAGGAAAAAGGGGGGGGAGGAAAAAGGGGGGGAGAGGAAAAAGGGAGGGAGAGGAAAAAGGGAGGGAAGGTGGGGGGAAAAGAAGGGAGCGCTTTTTAAAGCTTTTTAAAGCAGGAGCCAAAATCCCGAGGAAAAGAAAATAAGAAAGAGGAGGAGGAGAAGAGGGGGATGCCCGCGCCTCCCGTCCCGGGGCCCCCGCTGCGAGGGCGAGCGGGCCGGCCTGGCCGGCAGCCGGCTTTTCGCTTCGAAAGATCGCGCCGGGCCAATGGCAAGGACCAGCTCGGCGACGGGAGGGCCGGGATTGGTGCAGGAGCTCTGCTGATCCCTGTGGAAACCTCACCGGCACTGAATGCAAGAGGATGCTGGATGGGGGAGGAGGATGCTGGGGGCGGGGAGGAGGAGGATGCTGGAGGGGGGGAGTGGAAGGGGTCGAGCTTCCCACAAAACAGGGCTATGTGCGAGGAGAAAGTGCATCAGTACGGGGAAAACCAGCCTAGGGGGCACTTCCGAGCAAGCGACGGAGCGGAGAGGTTGCAAGGGCCAGGCAGCGAGAGACAAAGAGAAGGGAGGACATGAGCGAAGGGAAAGGGAGAGAAGAGGGGATCAGCTGAGTTAAATCACGCAAGAAAAGCTCTTCCCCCTCCCTAAGAAGCGCAGGGACAGGTTCCCCCCTTTTGGCAAGAAGACAAAGAAGCAAGTGGTCCCATGGGGAAAGGGGGTGAGAAAGGAGGGGAGTCGGGGGAGCCGGAGGCGCAGATCTGCTTCTACACCTGGGAGGAGATCCAGAAGCACAACCTGAGGACGGACAAGTGGCTGGTGATAGAGCGAAAGGTTTATAATGTCACCAAGTGGGCAAACAGACACCCGGGGGGTCAACGAGTGATCAGCCACTGCGCCGGCGAAGATGCTACGGTAAGGACCCACGCACAGCCACACACGCGGCTGCCTCCCAGCCCTCATCAGCAACCTCTGACAGGTCATTGCCTTCCTGAGGGTTCCTGAGAAGCGAGGCAGCTTTTGTGCAGTCAGCTGTCTGCCTCTCTCTCTCTCTCTCTCTCCCCCCCATCTCTCTTAACACCTGCTGTA
The DNA here is from genome assembly GCA_035582835.1 of Phoebastria nigripes. Classification (NCBI taxonomy): domain Eukaryota; kingdom Metazoa; phylum Chordata; class Aves; order Procellariiformes; family Diomedeidae; genus Phoebastria; species Phoebastria nigripes. The sequence goes on along the minus strand of JAYKAV010000478.1, from coordinate 110,512 downwards.
CACCCGGCTCATCTCTTTCACCTCTTTTAGGAGCGAAAAGGTTGGTCCAAATTGATGCAACTCCTTGGCAATCAACTCCGTTGAGCCATGGCAATTCACAGCATCTGGAAGATTGATTGGCAGAGATTGCTGGGCTCTGCTTAAGTCCTGCTGTTTTGTCTTTGTCTCTTGTTTGTGCTGTGCCTGGAACTCTGAATTCATGAGCAAAGTGTCCCAAGTCTTCCCCTCTTCAGTGTGTAGCTTATGACATGCAGTCACAGCAGCCAAGCACAAGAAAGGGTTAACGAGAGGCCAGTTTGTGTTTCAGAGTTGCTTCTGTGAGGAGTGTGAGCTTGAGGCTTTAAAACAAGGAGCTTTTTAGCTTTTTCCCCAGGAGAGAATTCTCTAGAGAATTTAGTTACAGGTTTCTACAGAAAAGGAAAAAGAAGGAAAAAAAAACCAAAAAAAAACCCAAAACCATTTGCTGCTGCTACAGCTGCTCCTGCACTTCATAGCTGATTTCAGCTACCTCTGGTGTTTCAGCAACTTAAAAAAAAAAAAAAAAAAAAAAAAAAAAGAAAAACAAACAAACAAACCAACCTTGAAAAAGGAACAAATTGCCACAGAGACTGTTGTCTGCAGTTTCCCTCAAAGCTACCTTCTTCAGAAGTGCATCCAGAGAGCATGCTCTCTCCCCAGGGCAYTAGCCCATAGTTAATAAAATTTCAACTGCCTCAGAGCTTTTCCGAGTATGTGCATGGTAAGCGGCAGGAGAGACCAAGCTGTAACATTAACTGTTCATCTCCCACAGCTCTTTAACACCTTAGCAAGAAGGAGGATCTGTGTGTGGCAGAATTAATTGGCAAGAATTACTAACACCTTCCTTTCCATCAGTCTCCATTTGCCTGTGGTCTGTGGCTATCTTCCATGCTTTTCCTTGAAGCACTGAGATGCATTTCGGTGTTCCTGTCCCCTTCCAATAAATCCTCTGAATGAATAGCTTTCTCCATCAAAAAGATGGGCCAGGTTTTACTTTCAGCTGCTTAAACACAGGCATGCTGAAACCGGAGGAGTTTAACTCCCATCCCCAAGAATTTAACTCCAGTATCTCCACTAGAAACCAAAAAGCATCTGCTATTGCAATTGTCTCGAATCTTTGCAGGGGAGACTGAAACACAGGTTTGTGATTCTACTACTGCTGGTCCTCCTCCCACCTCCCCACCCACCTCCCCRGGGTACGTTGCATCCCACTATACTCAGAGCACGCTCCATGAAGCCATGGTCTTAAGACTGCTCTGAAATTGTTCATCACCGCTCTGAGCACTAAAACAGAATTGGCATCTGGTTTCCAGCTTCCCTGTGGTGACTGACAGTTTACTGCCAAAAAATCTCTCTCTCATTCAGGGTGAGAAAGTCTTGGCCTTGACCCTGTCAAGGCTTAACTAATAAGTTTCATTCTGTGTTGCAAGATACCACAACGGCAAGAGTTTAGGAGGAGGAAAAAGCAATGATAAAAATTCAGTTTAACATGCTTACATTCCTAGTTCTTACATGGCTTCTACCTTTCTCAGATTCTCCTTAGCACCACACGTAGTTAGGACCTCCAGTCCAGCAAACGTGCACCAAAGGAACCTCAGCATCTTGTCCATTTATCTTGGACCAATCCTCCAGAGGATCATGTGTATCCATCTACYGCAAGCTGCCCACTGACAGACTCATTGAACTCCACATCCATGCTGGGCCACTCTAAAGATACCCTGCTTGGTGATGTGTGAGTTAATTCATCTCAGGATTCTCACAAGACAGCTAATTGAGAAGCTTCCATGACAGCTGTTACGTTCAGCGTGCTCAGCTCATGCCAGTCAGGTTAGAAGTGCCCAGGCTAGCTTAGGCACGAATTTTCCCTGCAGGTACTAACACCGCTGAGCATTCATTCATTTTAGGTCACACTTTAACATGCTGAGACAGCATGCTAGTGTTGGACAAACTGTTCTGGTATCACATCATGCACAGTTGCCTTCAGAAAATGAAGGCAAGAGTATGGAAGGGCACCTTCTAGTCTCTCTGTTTCAGAGATGTTCAAGGATGTGAAAGAACATCCTTGTACTGACTGCATTAAGCACTTCAAATGCTCAGGTACAGTTCATACCTCAATAATAGGAAGCTTTTGTCATCAAAAGCAGCTGGAATAATTCCTATGTGCCCACTTCCCATAAGACACTTCAGCTTATTTGGCCAGCAGACCACAAAGTTGGGAGGTCAGGTGTAAATATCACATGGCACTTCCCAGAGATTATCTTTTGCCTTTTGCTTTTTATCTCCTCTGGTACAGAACTGAGGACAATTCCAAAATTCAGGTAGTAACTTACATTTGGGACCTATCAGTAAAGGAGCTGCATGAGATATAGGTAATAAAAAAGCAATCCTTCCATCACTGTAGCTTTCTGTCTGATGATGGTAGGAGTATTCAGGAGATGTTATTTTCTCTCCTGCTTGGAGGCTATACTGAAAAAGCCCATTCTCTACATATGCCAACGACATATRTGTGTATTACTTCTCAGTGAAGGTAAAACTTTCCTGCTGCCAGTATTGCCTTCACGGCATAGGCTTGCGATAGCAGTGGAGTGAAAGATAGGTAGTGTAGTTTTGAGTAACAGCTGTGTTTTGACATGCATGATTGCATGCCTGACCAGTTCCAACCTTTACTTTTCATCCCATCCAGAAAGAAGTGAGGCTATTACATTCAGAGGCAGAGGAGAASTCTCCCTGGAAAAGTCACGACAGAGCATTTAAAAGCATGTTTAGAAAACAGGCTACTGGCAGGGAAGCCCCAGACAGACAAAAATACCTTCTAGGTGGTCAGGCAGAAGCTTCTGTTTGGAGTCACCCCCCAATTAATACAACACAAATCAGTGAGATCTCCAGCACCGTGATCAGGCGGTACCCGGTCAGACCTCCAAAGACTATTTTTTCCCCACTAGTTTAAACAATATCGAGTCAACATTCTTTAATGCTTCTTATGTGTTCACTCTCTCCCTCTTTCCCCTTCTTCCCCTTTTTTCACCCAAAATTGCAAAACCTTGCAGCAGGTACAGTCAGCTATTCACTTCCCCACTCATTCTGCTCTTCCCTCCTCTTTCACATCATCTGCAAATTGTACCAGGGAAGGAAACTAGCAACCAGACTTCACATTTCCGTGACACATTTATGGGTCCAAGAGCTGAAAATGCTACAATAACTGAAGCACTAGTAAAAAAGGCTTAAGGCTGGTCTGCTACCAGTTGTAACCTTGGGCAAGTCAGTCCTGTAGTGTATCATCCCCTCTGTAGAAGGGAGAGGACAGTTATTTCTTAACCTCGGATGGGCTGTGAGGATAACACCGGAGAAGGTGAAGTATGCATAAATTCTAGTAAAGCAAATTAAATTCCTCAAAGTAGAGAAGGAAGCTGATGATTCAGGACACGTATTTCTTTGCATGGGAAACTCCAAACTGTCTGCAGCACAGGGCTGTAGAAACAGCTTTGCTGGCCCTAGAGTTTTACCTTCATTTTGACACCAATAAAGTAACACCAGCGGCTAACCCGGCAGTCAAAAAGCACTGGTCTCACTCATGCTGGGATAAGTTTTGCCAGTTGATGCAGTCTTCAAGAGTGGACCTGGACAAATTGATCCAAACTTCTCCCTGCGCTAACAGGGATCACTTTGTCCCTGAAATTGGTTACAAAAGGGGATAGTTTGGGTACTTCGGTACCAGCATGAGAGCTGAGCTGAGAGTAACTATGAAGTTCTGCTGCTTTACAAAAGAAGTGCAGCTCAGTTTCATTTCTGGCGTTTCGGTTTGCCTCCCCC
>JAYKAV010000478.1:29355-106648 GCA_035582835.1 Phoebastria nigripes | reverse complement strand
TACTTCTTCCCCCATAGCCTCTGGCATTTGATGGTTTTCATAGTCTTTAAATCATTCCACAGAGTTTTATTTCTCTCCTGCACCTGTAGCTAGCTCATCTCTCGGCCCCCACCCCACCACCAAAGCTGCATCTCTCACTTCTCATATATCATTTCTTTAACGTCAAGTTAAATGGCTCAGGTCAGCTTTCACTCTCCCTCCTTCTATGCCTCCCACAGCAAAACTTYTATGGTCAGAGTATTATTTTGAAGCTCAATCCAAAGTCTTGGAATCGGGTGAAAGTTTCTGTTGATTTTGGTGGACTCTGGGACCAAGGTTGTTGGCTGGTATTTTTGAACACCAGAGCTAGCCTTTTGATGGAGGTCAACTCCCAGAAGGGTCAAGCTAGACACAGTGAGCACTTTCCAGCCTGCCCTTTCTCTTTAGAGCCAAAAGGGAGATTTTAGTTAGTCCCTACTATTGTTAGGCAATGGGAAAGGCTGAAGCATGGTACTCCTGAGTTCTATTTTTCACTGTATTTTCCGTACCAGTCTTAGCACTTCACGTAATTACATCTTTACAGCTCCCCTAGGTGATTTTCTAGAGTTAAGTACAGTTCTGTGCAGTGAGAAAAGGGCAAGGACAGAGTAAGAGTTTCTGACCTTCATCAACTTTCTGTCCCTACCGCTATCTTTGGGGTTAAAATTCAAGCCATGCCACGTGAAAGGAGGGATGTGCAAGATCTCACTACTAGTAGCAGATGCATCAAATATATGCTCCCATCAGGCATCTGTAGGACATAGGTAGACAAAAACATGTGGAAGGGGGAAGGAGTACAGAAAAAGAAGAGCCAGGCAAACTCAAGAATGCCAGGATCAAAAAGACTCTACAAACAAGGCATTGTCCTTCCATATTAGAAGAAGTCTTGAAAATATGTAAGAAAAATATTATTCCAGCTGGATTTCCTGCTTTCCCAGCCTCAGGAGTATAGGGGATAGGATTTACTTCACAAGTTTCATCCCTCAATTAGATTCTGCTGCTGAAACTTAACAAGCTATTTATGTCTATCATCACGTTTGAGAGACTTCAGTAAAATGTACCCAACGTTCAAGGCATGTACTGAACAGAAAATATGCAAGCAGTCTCGCAAAGGATTAATGGGACAAGCAGCAGTATACCACAGCACAGCAGAGATGACAAGAAGTCTTACCACGTGTATTGATAAGTATCAGTTCTTCAGGACTGTTAAACTCCTTAGCATATTTCAGAGTAATAAATAAAGTTTGGTGTAAGTGCTTTTTAGAATGGGGTCCTAGCCACTGCAAAGTTTGATAGCAAGTACTTTAAAGCAATTGCTTAAAGTTCTGGTACAGAACCGAGTTTTTGCTTTAGTTCCTTTCTAAGACATTTTACTTGGACTTGCATGGAGATAGAATTGCCTATATATCTAGAATACGGTTCTAGAATAAAGAAGAGTTAAGGTAGCATTCAGTTACTCATCTTACAGAACAAAAAGAGAAAGGCAGTCTCCAAAATGAAGAGTCACCACTTTTTACTCAGCTGTGTTAATGCTGGGATCTGCAGGTCTGGCCAAAACATCCAGTACTATTTTTTGTATCTGCAGTCACGTCCAGGTTCAGTCACCACAGTCACCCCCTCTCTTGAATTGCCTCCAGGCAGCAGACTTTCAAAGGGTATTTATATCCTAGTGGGGATTTGCACAAATTCCTCTCTGCCTACCTTCTAAGGGAATTAACAGGATTTAGGTATTTAGTTGCTTAGAAAAAATTTCTTGAGGTGCCTTTCACCATATGTCTAGATAGCATCCCAGTTCTCACCATTCAATTCCTACTAGATAAGCAAATTCATCAGCCTCTAGTAGAAGTACTGCACTGAACACAGAGATGGAARTCAGTCAGGTACCCCTCTTTCACAGTAACATGGGGGGACAACTGCAGAGAAGGACAGTGCTGGAGATGGACGGGAATGACACAATGAGTAGGAAGCAACAGCTTGCTCCTGAATCTCACACAGTTACTCGTATTTCCACTCCAGGATGCATTCCAGGCCTTCCATATCAATCCCACCTTGGTGCAAAAGTTTCTCAAGCCATTACTTATTGGAGAGCTTGCTCCAGGGGAACCTAGCCAGGACCGAGATAAAAACGTGAGTATTTGTTTCTGAGCTGGGGTTTATGATGGGTATGTTCCACCATGTTTTTCCTCTCGGGATGTCCTCCAGGTCAGAGGCAGGCAGATTATAAAGGTCTCTTCACTACAGGCAGCTCCAGACAGTGATAATACTCAGTATCTGAACACCTCCATGTAGCAACGTGCGCATCCCGGTATAGATTAAAATGTGTGTGGGAGGGAGATGACACATTCGGACTGGCTGTACAAGAGCCAGTCTGCCAGAGAGCCACCAACAACTCTGTCTATGGTAGTCATGTCCCATTTCTAGCAGCCCATTCCAGGTGTCCGGGCTGGACTGATCCCATACTGGAGGGAAATGTGAACTGAGATATGTGGACTGGGAAACGTGCACCAGCTCTTGTGACTGGTGTCCCTTCTGCTATTCCTTCTCTGGGGACCAAGCTCTAAAACACATGTCATCGCTTGCCTGTTACGGGGGAAGGAGAGGAATGGGCAAAGAAGACTGAAAAGACTTCCAAACAAGTTGCTCACCACCTCAACAAGACTTGACTCTCTTTCACTGTTTGCTCTGCAGCTCCCTTTGACCGATTAACTCCCAGGGAAATAACCTCTTTGAGACTCAAACTGGCTTATCCTGCTGAGCCCAGTACCAGCAAAGCTCTGGAGAGCAGCTGTATTTGTGCCATGCATGGCACGAGCAGTAGGCACCTATGGGTGAGGTGAACCAGATGCCTCATTTCGGTGGCTGTGCTTCAGGAACAGCAACCCAGCAAGTGCCTTTTCCACCCACTCCGCATCCTCAGGGCAGCTCTGTATCCCCCCCCAGACAGTCCGTTCATTCATTATTCAGGCAGAGTGCATGGCATGACTAGCTCTTGCCACGAAACTCAATCCTGTCCTGTTGTTTGTGACTGGCCATGGTTATGATATATCTGTATCGCTCACAATAGAAGAGACAACGCTAACCCGCATTAACCCGGCAATGCTCTTCATGAATGATTGCACGGTAGCTGACCCACATATTAAATAGACAACGGGTGCTCTGATATTGGGTGCTCATCATTAGAGCTCTGGAATTATGCATAAGTCATAGGACTGAATTATCTCCTTCTCCAGCTGCCTCTTTAATACTTTAAAGCTCATTCAGATGAGAGTCATCAGCTGATGTAACTCTCAACAGAGCCAGGTAGTGCCGCTGATTCACAGCAGCAGGCTTCAATTACTGTCCTAGCTCAAGGTTCAAAAGGTCAGGACATGGGCTCAGACCAGCCAGGATGTTTAGTCATAGGAAAGTGCTATGAAAAGCTAGTGTGAATATGGAGGTAGGTCCTTCCTTACTTCTGGAGCAGCCAACCAATGCAAAAAACAGCCAGGGTCCTTAGTATGGAACTTGGCCTTCCTTCCTCAGACACATTCAGACTTACTTATAAGCTGCATACTGTGTCTTGCATGTCTATTTTGCAGTCCCAGCTGGTGGAGGATTTCCGGACCCTGAGGAAGACAGCAGAGGACATGAACTTGTTCAGAGCAAATCCTTTGTTCTTCTCTCTTTACTTGGGCCATATTATTGCAATTGAAGTTTTGGCTTGGTTAATGGTTTCATACTTCGGTACTGGCTGGATCACAACTCTCATCCTCGCCTGCATCCTTACAGTTTCCCAGGTGAGAAGTAGTAGGCACAGAGCATACTGGCTATGCAAATCACTCAGGAGAAGGCCCGTGTGCACTGAACTTTTCATATTAGATTAGTTACCAGTGCAAAACATTCATACCAGTGAAAAATATTCACAACATACCTGCCTCTGTGGTGCCTTCGGGCCACCCCTACCTACTGCTGATTGTGGCTCACACACTTTTCTCACCTCTTTGGCCTTTCCTTCCACGTGTTGGTGGTCTTAGTAGTGTTAGGTTTACGATTGAACTCGGTGATCTTAAGGGTCTTTTCCAACCTGAATGATTCTATGATTCTATGTTCCCCTCCAGAACGAAATCAGAGATCTTCACCTTCTCACTTCAATTAATTCCCCCTCTTCCTCACACTCACAACTTGCCTTCTATCTCCATTTCCTTTTGTACTTAACTTTTTGATTTCAAACAGCTTTCTAATGACTTTATTTCCCTTCATCCCAGGCCCAGGCAGGGTGGCTGCAACATGATTTTGGACACCTCTCTGTCTTTAAGAAGTCTTCCTGGAACCACATCGTCCACAAGTTTGTCATCGGACACCTGAAGGTAAAGGACATTAGGGACCCAGGGCACCGTGGAAACAGCTGCAGTCACTTTGACTATGTCAAAGTAGGAAACTGCAGCTCTAAGCCTTTCCACAGTGAGCAGATGCACAGAGAAGTTAGTGACCATTGCACATGGAGCTGTTGTGCAGAAGAGATAAGAGAGCGTAGCCATAGCTGTTAGAGAACACAGTAGTTCCACAAGCTTCAGTGGAACCACACCAATTTATAGCAGCTGAAGACAAAGCTTATTAAATTGCATAAAACCCTATTTTAACATCCTGGCATATTTTCACCATGTCCTCCGCTAAAACATAGTATTTTTCAAATGTCCCATCCTGCTACATCCCATCCATTCAAGATGCCTTCAGAACTTCTATCCTGGGCAAGGTTCAGTGCAGTGCAAGCACTTCAGCATCCACCTGCAGTAGGAACTTATAGGGGGTGGCACATAGCTTTGCCCATTCTCCCAAACCCACTTCGTCTTCTCTGGTTCCTCACAGGCACAGGCAGTAGAGGGAAACCAGTATAATAATCAGTAAGGCAGCAAGAGGAAATAGCCCGCCATCCAGCTACTAATAGCAACTTCACATGTGGGAAGACGTGGTAACATGCAACTCACTCAAAGTATATTTATTCCCTGYTCTTTCAATATGGATGATCCTTGGCGAGAGCAAACCATCCCTCTGAAACCAGCTTAGCCACTTACTGCTTATTGCTATTTCAAAAGCAAATAACAGTTTGGCCATAATCAGAGTCGCGCTGTTTTAGTTTATAAAAATGAATGGGTAATCCTACCATTTGAGGAACTGTACTTCTCCATGGATTAACTCCTTGTTCTTGTATTTGCCCAGGGTGCCTCTGCAAACTGGTGGAACCATCGTCACTTCCAACACCATGCCAAGCCCAACATATTCAAGAAGGACCCAGATGTGAACATGCTGCATGTTTTTGTCCTTGGAGATACACAGCCTGTTGAGGTAAGGCAAAGTGGGTAAAACGTGGAAAACCATTGTTCTAAAGGGCTTCAGAGAATGCTTGTGCAAAACCAGGAGTTGGCTAGTATTGGTAGACAGGAATTACACAGTCAAGACTTCATAGAATCATGGAATATCTCAAGTTGGAAGGGACTTGAGTTGGAAGATCCTTGTCATAAGGATCAGGGCTTCCAGGAATGCTAAAAAAGTAAATGCTTCATCCAGGGATTTCATCTATCTATGTTGTCTGACAGGAGTTTGGCCCTCACACCCCCCCAAACCTTGGGCTGAAGAGCAAGGTTGACTGTGTAATTCCCTATCCATTTCCTATATTGACCACAGGAAAAAGTGTTTTGGGGTAGCTTGGGAAAAGCAATCGAGATACGACTGGAAAGAAAGTAGAAAGTCATTAAAGAAAACTTCATCCTGCTGGCTTGAATTATCAACATGAGGGGAAAATATGGTGTTCCTCAGTAGTTCATCAAGAACATTTCAAAACTGATCTTCCATTTCCACAGAAAATATCTTCCAGTATTGTCAGTCCAGCTGTGCTCCAGACAATCTGTACAAGGTCCTCTCCACTGGAGCCTTTCCCATGCAGTTGAGGGGATATTGCTTGCATAAGCAATACTTTCTTACATTAACTATGTACTGTTATGCTGCACGTGAAATAATAGGCTACGTTAAGGTGTTTTAATTCAATCTGTCCTTCTAGAGCCAAAATAGTTACTGTCTATTGTATAAAAACCTACACAAAGAACATAAACCATGTACCATCCTTGGTCATTTTACAATGGAACACRGATTTCTAGTTTTAAAAACAAAAAACAAACCAAAGAAAACAAACAAACAAACACCTGCAGCAAGTAGAACACAGGGGAATACAACATTAAAAAGTTAATGGTTTCTCAGCCAGCTTTTATACTACTGAGAAAGTAACTCCAGACGCATGTAAAGGACATACATGCTGGTATATGGACATGTATAGAGAATGTTTTGCACACACAGAATTTTCAAGAGGCAGAAGGGCTCTTATATATGACTAAAATGAAAGCCTTCTCCTGGGGTATAAAAAAGCCATTATCTAGAAGATGTAAATCAGTATCACACTCTCAAATCTGTGGGTAGAACCCATTGGAAAATCTTGTGCCTGATAACTGGGTTTAAAAGCAGACTGTGTTCTACCACTTAAAGAAAAAACTAAGAATGCAAATATTTATGACAACAAGGAAAACTGGATCTCGGTCCTACAAAATATCTGAACTGGTAGGCCAGCATCAGTCTATCCCAATACTCTTTCACAGTTGTATATAATCCTTTTCCAGATGATGCTAAGCATACAGCCTTTCAGAGCTCAGACCAGAGTGAATGATGTGGCTGATTTATTGGTGCTACAAGACTTACCTTCATTGGGAAGTTGCTATGCTAGAAGGAAAAACGCAAGTTTACAGCAATCCAGATTCTCCATGCATTAGAGCTCCTTGTGTGAACACTCCTGAAGCTCAAAAAAGACACTTCTGAATAGCTCTAGATATTTCACTGAGATGAGGTTAGGAGACCGGGTGCTCTTGGCTCCCTCTTTTCACTGAAAAGAAACGGGCATCTGCAAAAATGCAACAAGCCAAGGTCCGAACCTGTGTTTGGAGAAACTTGTCTGCATCTGCTCTTTGTAGGTGGACCACAGTAACGCAGGAATCAGTGCAGAATAGCTCTCAGTGACAGCACTCTATCTCCTATCACTTCTTACATGTCAAACTAGTGACACGACATTATAGATTTAAGCACGTCTGTGTGACTTGCCGCAGTAACAGCTAAGGACCACGCTTGTTTTCCCACCGTTGGTAAAGTAAGCTTTTGCGAGATCTGGCTAATGAACAGAGTTCATGGGGGCTGATGGCTGCAGAAGTCAAAAAAAGATCAATGGTTGGGGCATTTTGCATGGAAGGCTACCCGAGGATCATTGTCTTGCACTGGCATCCAAAGGTCAGACTTCGTGCCTATCACATTTGTATTGGTAATGATGGAGATGATAGCAGCTCTTCGCACAGGCATGGCAGAAGGTGGAGGAATGCATTAAAATGCCATCAGGCTCTCAAGTAAAAAGACATTATCCGAATATCAAGCCAGAAGACTTTAAAAAGGAATTTACACCTAGCACAATTACAAAGTCGAGATATTTAACCATCCCAAACCAATTTTTACCTTTACTGGTGTGAGAATTTAATCAAAATTCCCCAGTCAATAAATAAAGTATTGCAGGGAATCTTCTTTTACATGTGAGTGTCATAATCCAAGCCTGAGCTTTCTCCTCTGTGTCCTGCAGTATGGCAAGAAGAAGCTGAAGTACCTGCCTTACAACCACCAGCACGAGTACTTCTTCCTCAGTRAGTATCTGCCCTGCACTCTTCCTTTTTCCCTGAATGCCAGTTGACCTTTCCAGTCCCTACCGTGTTAGCAGAGCAACTCCTTAAGTCTCAACTCATCCTTCCCTTCCTCAGGACCACCATCCCCTGTGCAGGTCCCAAAATCAGTTCAGTATATTCTCAATGATATCCAAGCATCTTGAACATCGCCAGCACGGTCGTGTAAAGCAAGGCAAACAACTGAGACTGGGAAATAACCTCTGTGTGAGAGGCTCCATGGAAAAAATGCATGTTGCCAGTCAATGCTCTTTGATAAGTCAAGATGAATGGGTGTGAAGCAGAGCCTCCTTTCTTCACAGAAAGGCAACCACCCCCCGTCACCAGCACCTCACCTCTCTCACCAGTGCTAGGCAGACTTTCCCTAGAAACAGTCCTAAATCATGGCTCGCTCTCATGTCACATGCCTTTCCGCCCCTCTGATAGCCAAAACATTTCCCTTTGCTTTGCAGTCTTCCCGCCTCTGCTCATCCCTGTGTATTTCCAAATCCAAATCATCTCGACCATGATCAGGCGCAGGTTCTGGGCGGTGAGTGAAACGTTCCCTCAATCTTTATGGGGTCTGGCTGGCTCGTAAGAAATCACACTTGAGTAGGGAGGGAGGCCAGTGGGCAGATAGCACTTTGCTGTATTCATTACCCAGCGTCCCTAACATCACCAGCAAGGACACGTTATATGAGATAGGCAAAGTGATGCCTAATGTCTTCTCTCTTCCCCTAGGACCTAGCCTGGGCCATCAGCTACTACATGCGCTACTTCATCACATACATCCCATTCTATGGCGTTGTGGGATCCCTGTCTCTCCTCACTTTTGTCAGGTAGGAGATAAAGGGTCTCCCTGCTGCTCTCCCCTCCCTCCAGCGCCAGACGAACCAAGTCTCAGCTCTGTGGTGCCCCACAGGCCTTTCCTATTTAGGTTCTCTGCAGTCATTGACCTCACCGTGTGTTATCTTGGGTATTCCCACTGCTTCCCTTACCTCTTATCATCTCCCAATTCTACCTCCCCTCAGCAGAGATGGTTCTGGTGCTCAGCGTCTTCCCCTGCCCTTGTGATGGTCCAGCCAGGATTCTCCTTTCTTTCCTCGTCCCCTGTTCTCACATGCTGCCCGATCCCAACACATTTATGCATTTTTTTCCACTTTGGTCAAGGCTGGACCCTTCCAGAGTGCCTCAGGCCACCCTCTTCCCAGCTTACTGGGAAGGTCATTCATGAGCCCTCCTGAGCACTGTATGTGCTTCCCCTGTAAGCGAAATGTTCACCACTTCTCCCAGTGCGGAAGACGCATGGCCTGTAGACTACATGCACACGTCATTCCTTCTACACAGAGGTTTGGACCTCAGAAAGCTGTTTCACACCACAAATCAAAGTGTTCCTACCCCTACCCTCCAGTCTGACCCCTCCAAAGCCACCTCCTTCAGTCTACGGAGAAGTGCTTCTTCTGTCTCTTGATTTTGACCGGTCTTCTGGCCCCTTATCATTACCAGGCTTCATGATGTGCTGCTCTTAATACAGAAACAGTATTAATCAGCCGACTGCTGTTTGACTGATGCACGGAGAGTTCAGTGAGAGACCTAAAAACATGAACTACAAGCATGAGCTGCCAAAATGAATCGGGCATGGCAGGGCTTGGGATGCTTACACACTGAATGGTTACAGTATTCCAGATGGCAGCACTGAATTCGTGCTTTCTATCGGGAATTTCTATTCACGATAGAAATTCATGAATTTCTATCCTGCATGCAATAGCTGCAACTCTTCTGGCTAATACCAAAAGGTGGCATTTAGTCCCACAGTCAGCATTAGTTTTAGGAAAACATTTAATCACAGCGAAAAACATTTTCTAAAAAATTTCATTTTTTGTGTAAAAAGAAATGGCAACAGATGTACAAAAACCTTCATGACTTAAGTTTTCATAGTTTCAAAACACTTTGGACCTAAGGAAAACAGGAGATGCAAAAGACATACATTTGTGTAAGTGCCTAGCCACCTTTTCGGTCTGAAATCAAGCTGAAAAACTTATGACAACCGACCTATTCTTTCCAAAACCTTCAGATTTTGATTAAGCTGAAAGTGCAAGAAGAGAGGCAAAATTGCAAATTCAGATCATCTGCTCTTTCAGAAAACAAGCCTAAAGACTAGAACAAGGATGCTTCTGGACAACTACCTTGTCAACATACATCTAAGTCTCAGCATAGAGAAACTACTTTGGGTAAATCAAGAGAAGAAAGTGCATTTCTGTAGGCTATTGTACAGGTGCTAAAAATGCGGTTATATACCATAGACAATAAACAAGCCGCTCTAAAGCAATACCTAGCCCAGGGCAGAGTTGAGACTTATGGTAAAGGTACTGAGAGAGCAAAGGGAAGCTGGGAGCTCCAGTGTGCTAAGCTTGACACCCAGAAAGCTAACACCAACGGGCAGGTGGATTTTGAAATTCATGTCTATCCAGCAAGCAATGGGAAAGATGAAAACAGTGCCGAGAATTTCTCAGTCGGGGCTTGATTTTTTTCAGGGAGTTGGATCATCTTTACTTACCGAAAGGCGAAAGTAGCATAAGAGATCAATCCACTTCTGCGGAAGAGGGACAGCCCAGGAGGATGTCCTCCTTGTATTTAATCATAATTGCCTGCGTCCCAGAGGCATAAAGAGGGGAAGGGAAATTCATCGCAGAAGTGATTCTCTCTGGTTTCCATAGAAAGAGAGGTGTTTACTTCCATACCTCGGAGAAATACTCTCTTTGCACATTGTGTCTCCTGCTGCTCCCTGTAAACCCCACTCTATTTACCTCATATCCTCGTCTGCAATATAAATTGTCATGCTTTTTTGCCTGTTTGGTTTTGAAGGTTTCTGGAGAGTCACTGGTTTGTGTGGGTCACCCAGATGAATCACATTCCAATGGAAATTGATTGTGAGAAGCACAGAGACTGGCTTAGCTCTCAGGTAAGCGGGAGGGGAAAGAATACTCCTGACTCACCCCAAAACGGATTAGAAATTTACTCAAAGAGCGGCTGGATTACCACCATCCCCAGGTACTGGTATCCAGCCTCTGTCCGTGATCCCTCCCATAAAGATGTTCTCCCCAGAGCCAGGACTGCTGAGTCAAGACACGGAAATCCAAACTTCTGTAATTAATTTGACAGTCAAAAGGTTGTATTTTTGTTCTTTCAGATTTGAAGCAGTATCAGGTTCAAGAGGCATGATTTGGCTTTCCTCTGTGGTGTATGCTGGCGTATCCACATGAGCAAATAGAAGAGCCCCAATGCAAATCAAAGCTGAAGAGAGAGCTCAATATATTTCTAAAGTTTCTATTTCAGCAATAAGGACTGAAATGAAAATCAGCTGCTTTCTAAATCTTTTTAATGCCTGGTCAGACAAATCCACCCTGCTGAAAGGATATCTCTTATTTACAGTGGTCCAAGTCCTATTTAGACCTGTAGGATAACGAGAGCAACTTTGACAGTAGCTGTATGAATTTGGTATAACTGAGCTGAGAGAAGAAATAATCTCATGTGTTAATTAGTATAATTAGTATCTGTAGTTGTTAATGGGGCCTTGAAGGAGAGCTTTCAAAATCTGACAGTCAATTTCTCTCCCTTCTGTTAAAAACACTAAAGCACTAAAAAAAAAAAAAGCACTAAAAGCACTATTCAGGAAAGCACCTAAGCATTTGTTTTAAATTAAGTGTGTGAGCAGATTCACTGGAGTCATGGGAGTATTCAGATGTTCACCTTAAGCTTTTGCTTAAGCACTTTATACAACTGGAATTTGTAGACGCAGAGAGAGAGGTTGTGAGAGTGAGAGATTTGGGGAGGGGGGGTATGAGAGAGAGAAAGGGAGAGATGTGGGGGAGAGAGAGAAAATGTGTGTACGATAGAGGGAGATAAGCCTCTTTGACACTGATGTGGTTTTACGATGCATCTTGGGGGAGTGAGGAGAGTATATGTCCTATGGTTACTATGTAGAAATCACAGCTTAGCCAGTTCAGAGTGTAAGAGGATTTTAAGAAAGACTACCTAATTTTACAATCATTAGTAGCAAGAGTAGCTAAGAAATATTTCCTGAATATTCAGATCTTGCACTTAAGGCAAACTGGGCAATAACTAGATGGGATRGGGAAAGCAGGCTTTCTGTGTCCATGCATTTTTCCTCCTCCGTTTTCCACCTTGGTACTGTTGTTAACCATCCGATCTTCAATGGGAAAGGCTGAGATTTAGGAGTCTATACTTGGACTGCTATGTGCCTCGTCACCAAATGTCCACAAACTGCCTTCTTCTATTGTCCCCTTTACCACTGGTCAAACCTACGGAGACACGGTCAGCACAACAGTTGACAGGAAGCCCTGAAGGAGAATTAAAGCTCCCTTTGCTGCAACCAGCTATCTCAGCACGGCAGGCTTCCGCACTCTGACAGCTCAGCAGTGCAGTAGGACACATACCAGCCCCTGCCACAGACAAGAGGACCTTCGTTCTGATTTTAGGGTGAGACTTCACTAATCTTCACAGCTGCTTTCTTGCCTTCACAGGTGGCAGCCACTTGCAATATCGAGCAGTCCTTTTTCAACGACTGGTTTACCGGGCACCTGAATTTTCAAATCGAGCACCAGTGAGTATGGGCACAGAATCATTTGGCCATTACTGGGTTGTGGCAACACTGGAGTTGAGGCAAGGGAAAGTCTACTAAAGGCACATGTGTGGGATGGGGCACTTTGGATCACTACCATATGCCAAGGAAAGAGAGTCCCAGACTACTGGGGGTCATAGTCTGCTTCTGCTACAGGCATGGCATCTTTCTCTCTTGCTACCAAATACTTCAGCTTTCACTCTCACTATTTTAATTTGGGGTTTAATTAGGAGTCAGTGGTATGAATCTACCAGTTACAATGGCTACGGACTCATATCCTAAGCTAACTGCTTGAACTTGAGTATCCATTTCAGAAATTTCCTCTCCCTGACTAAAAGCACTTCAGTGTTTTATAGCATGGGACAGCTGTATGGGACTGTGTACGCTGCTGGGTACCAGGTTCCAGGAAAGATATTAAAATCAGGGCCATATGGACAGTCTGTTGCCAGTGACAATGCAAAATGTAAAAGAGACGGCATTTAGGGTAAGGCTGACTGGTTTGGAAGTCAGTTTAGGAAATCTCCATTGAACAGCACAGGGCAAGGTGATCCCAAGTTCTTCTTTACCTGCTTCTCTGTCCCATGAGCTTCCAGAGGTGGGCAATCAATAAGTTCAGTTTTCACAAGCCTCCTTGAGACAGAGGACCATAAAGCATGGACACCTCTCTCTGCCTCTCTCCCTTTTCTCTGCTTGTACAGCTTGAGGAGAAGGCATTAATAATGAGGAGGCAGAGAGAGATGCCCATCCCTTGGGGTTAGTCTTTAGACTTTTCTCAGGTTTGTTTTCTCTTTCTCTATTCGAGCCTGTTTCCAACAATGCCACGGCACAATTTCTGGAAGGTGAAACCTTTGGTGAAGTCCTTATGTGCCAAGTATGGAGTCCAATATGAAGAGAAGCCTCTTGGAAAAGCATTCGTAGACATCGTTGGGTAAGGTCCTTCTAGTATCATCTGCAGCTTGCAATTCCTTGTGACGTGAACATCCTATATTTTCTAGTACAGAGAATTCAGGACACTATAGACCCTTCAAAAATACCATGTCGATATGTTGTAATCTGGTGTCACGAGGTTAATAATCTTCATACGGCAGTCCAAGGAACACCTACGGCAATGTTGACCCACAGCGGCAGAAATGACACAGCTCCACTGATTTAGTGGACTAACGCCAGGTGACAACAGACGGGAAGCTGCTTCACTACATCATGGGGGAAGAAGAAATCCATCCCCCAGAGCAGCTTCTGCAATCAGAGCACTGCTCTCAAAGTACCGAATACTTAACATTTAGATGGGTACTAACCTGACCTAATAGGGACCTTTGTTATAATACCTTTTTAAATGCTATTCTGACAGCTGACRATTCTTGCTTTCAGGAGCTGGCAGCATATCTTCAGGCTGCAAAGTGAGATGAATCAAAGGGGAATGAGTCAGGTTACAGCCCACGCTGTTTCCCATTTGAGCCCTGCCAGCAGCAAAGGGCTATTCCCTATAGACATCGTTGAAGCCTAGTCTAATAGTCCTTGTCAGGCAGACGCTAGGTTAACGTTTCTGTCTCAGTTACTCCAAGGGGAATAATTCATGACAGGGAACATGAGAAAGTATTCTGCAGGCCAGGGATCTCCACTCTCAAACCATTCTAAGCAAATGCAAATTAAAGCAGATTGGCCCCAACATGCAGAAGGGCTGAAAACTGGTTCAAAACCTCCTTTGGTCCTCTCATCCAGTCAGCACAGGAAAATGCATGCAACACTGAGACCCAGCGGGGTTATGCCCAGCATCCCACCACACAGTGCCCGTGTCCCTACACAAGTTCTCAGAAACCATCTCAGCAATTACTTGCCCTCCCGATAGAAGGATCGTCTCCCGTAAACCATATAAAGCTACATTTCCAGCCTCCAGACCGCATTCTKTTTGTCTGGAGGACTTTTGGGCCCAAACCAGCTCAGATCTGTCACATAATATTTGGAGAGCTGATGCAGATGGGAAATTCTGTGTGAGAATTCCTGGGGAGAAGTGGGGAAACTCCTTCAGAGGTGCAATGTGGTGAGCCTGGGCAATTCTTCTCTGCTGTTTATTCAAGGCCAGAGGGACTACAGACAACACAGTGGGCATGAGGTGAAGTTCTTGCTCACGAGGTCTCAAACTGGTCACTTTGGGGGTCTAAAGAGCAAAATACGTAGCTCTTCTTGCTATATCCGCTCTACTGGTGTCCTAAGGATTCGTATTCAAATTCAGTAACAGGTTTTTTTTGTAGGAACAAAACAACAGAGGGAAGATTCACAGGCCAAACAAACTTCTCTTCATTTTCTTTCCACAGGTCCCTAAAGAAATCTGGAGATCTATGGCTGGATGCTTACCTCCATAAGTAAACACGAATCTCAGTGGGGAGGTGTGAGTGACAGGGAGGGATGGGGGGGTGCGCGGGGGGGAAATCACACGTGCGTCTTTTACTCTCAGATTTCAGTCTGTATCTACGTGCACAGTTGGAGGGGAGTTTCCCGTCTTGTGAACTGCTACTGGTACGGGCTCAGGCAACCTGTTTAATCCAGACAGATTTAAAATGTGCTTCAGAGGATGAAAAGCAATGCCAGTATGGCACAAAACGGAAGGTTAGGAGAGGATGGAGAGAAGGAGTGTTTAAAAAAGGGGCATTAATATCTGACCTTGACCTTCTCTTCACAAGATTCATTCTGGTTCTACCTAAACCACACAAGCCCCTGATTCACAGACACATAAGACGTGTTAGGCTTCAGTGAGTATTTACAAATCCAAGGACACCCCAGTCAGCTTATGCCTCTTTCCCATATTTGTGTAAAGGAGGAGCTCAGCACAGAGTTTCATTTTCTTATCAAGGAAAAAATAACATGGTCTGTGATCACCATCGCAACAGGGAGCTCAGGTGGGCTGCGATGCCCGTCAGCCCTGCCTGCAGGAATCACACCCCATGGGGACCGGCAGCTGCCGTTCCGTGATGGAGCTTTCCGCCCTGCCCCGCGCCCGGCTGTCTTGGGCTCCCTCCTTTCTCTCCCTCCTTTCTTTCTCTAATCATAGCATCACTTTAGTAAAAGCTGTGATATTGACCCTGCACAACTGATGTCTAACCACCTCTCCGCAGGGTTAATAGAGCTGTATTTTTAGGACCAGCCCCTATTTCCAGGGGTCCATGGAAGATCTTTGGGTTTAAACAGCAAAATGTCTCCTTTAGGAGAGGGTCTATTTTCTCTTTAACGAGCAACAGATCTGGCACAGTATTGTGGTTGTCAGTAACTTACACAAAAGACCAAAATAAGTCACATAAGCAAAACTTACTAATTGCTCATGAGTGCTCCAGTGTAACCACAAATGGTCTTTTCAGCAGAGCAGTTAGGCAGTGCGCTGCAAAAACACGCGGCTCTGCCTGGCTGCACATGCCTGGCAGAAACCAAGCCTCTTCTGCTTGTCAGAAGCCAGGAGCAATGGCACTGTTTACCCTTCTCTTGGGAACAATCAGAAAAGAAAATGATTCTCCCTGCAAAAGAAGGAGCTGCCCAACCATTCAGTCTGGCTCCCAGGTCCTTCAGGGAAGCAGCTGAAAACAGAATTGACCAGGCTGTGCTGGTGATATGAAACCTTCTGTTCTACAGAACCCTCTTACAAGTTGTTGTCTAAAATTCTATTTTCTGCCCAACACCTAATTACCAAAATCCATGAACAGCTTATCAGGAGATACGGTTGAACAGCTTCCAGGTGCTTCTCTAACAGGCAACCTGATCCCAAATAAATCAAGGGCTTTAGATTCAGTTGCAATACAACAGAAGAGACATACTCTTCACTTTATGATAAAGGGCCATGGTTTCAAAAGCAGTCTCCAGTTCCAACAGCTGTCTTGTTGCTCACTCAAAACACCCAACTGGGATATTCTAGTTATGAGGCAATGACTTTGCCTGCCTCATTACTTTGCTCAGCTCTGAAACTGGATCCTCTCTATCAAATCCTTGAATGCCAAGAGTCCCACAAAATCAGCAAGGTTCTTCGTCAACAAAGACAACTCCAGGACTGTGGCCAGCCACTTAAAAAAAAAAAAAAAAAAAAAAAAAAAAAAAATATTATTCCCACCCCCCTCTTTGGAGAATAAGATGAGATTATTTCTTTGCTTACAGAAGGGAAATTCATAGGCAGGACTGCAACTTAACCTAGCCAGTAATACCTAAGGTTTGTAAAGGGCTTATTTTGGTGTTCTTGCCCCCCCTAAGCTGGCAATACCTGAATAGCACTATGAACGGTTAGGATGAAAAGCTACTGTCTCCGGGGTGTCTGAAGCTCAAACAGACTTTGAGCAATTTTTATAGTTGATTTCTAATAGCATAAACAATAACGTCCTTCAGGATGCTGTAATTTCCCAGACAGGTAGTAATGGGCTAGCCTGGGACTGTGGCTAACATTGTTAAGACTGCCTTAATACGTGCATCTCTTTCTGACTCCTTGAATGTATCTCGCTGTCTCTGCTCCAGCAAGGATGACCGCAAGCACACAGTAGCATCAGCAATGCAATCTTTTAAATATTCGGCTTATTTTTCTGACAGTTCATATTTTTTCACCCCCTCCAGTTCTTATTTCCAGAGCAAATGTTTTCTCAATACAGATGCCTCTTCCTCCTTAGCGCTGTCCCCTCTCCTCTCTCTTACCTTTCTTCTTGGGAAACTGTTTGCCTTTTAACACCTAGAGAAACTGCAGGAAACTGGTAGCTCAGCCTAAGTAAATAGTCCTGCTTTAGCAGGACTTGGCTTCCTTTTTGCCACTAACCAGTCTACCAGAAGGACTGTTTTTCTGCTAAAAACCCAAAGTACTGCCAACACAACAGCCTGGCCTAACAGTGCCTAGAAGACAGCAGCTACTATTGATGATGGCTGAAAGAACTTGAAGCGTTCAAGGAGTGCAACCATGCTGCAACGACCTGCAGAAGGAAAGACCAGCTCTTAGGCAAACGGGCAATTTTTTTCCCCAAGACCTTAGCACAAGATACCAAAGGGAAGAAAGTTGGGGGGGGGGGCAGGAGAGATCTTGATATTAACTCCTCCCTGGCTACTTGCTTCTTTTAGRCTCTCAAAATATTCCCTTTTCATGAAAAATGTTCAGTTGCTCAAATCCAGAAATAAAAACTGTGCAATGTTATAGTCAGACCTGATTTCCAAGTGTCATGCATTGTCCTTGCTATTGCAAGAGGAAAAGCTCTGTTCTGCAAAGAACAGGTCAGCAACCCTTTGTAATTAGCCGTGTATTTTTCTTATTCATTGTACTTATATGTGCAAAAAGTTTGTCTGGTGAAAATGTAAGATGCTGGTTACTTTTGCAGGCGAAGCCTCTCTGGCTCATACAGTTTCTTCCCCTCCCTCCAAAAATTCCCAGCTCTCTATCTTGGAGTTCAAACTGTTTCGTATGTGCCTTGATGCGTAAGTTCTCCATCCTTTAACTGGAGCAGGTCAAACAGATCCCTGACAAAGAGCCCTGGAAGTCTGGAGCAATCTGCTTTGTTATAATTTTAAGTAGCACCGAAGTGTAATCAGGCAACGTTCCAGAAGTTTCAGTAAAACTGCAAACTTAGGTGGATATAAAGCTCACATGACCTTGCTTGGCTTTGTCTCCAACCTGGGCGAAATGCAGCAATCAATCACAGATGAGCTCCCTTTGCAGGTTACAATTAACCATCAAAATGGTTCAAACACAGAAATATAAGTACAGTTGTGCCCAGCTTTCTGAGGACCCTAACTAACTAGTTTCTCTGAAAATAATGAGGTGAAATCTTGTACACTTTCTCTCTTGATAAAGGTCATTCAGTTGCATTGTAATGAGACACAAACACCACAAAAAAAAAAMCCAACAAATCTGTAAAACATGCTGGGAGCCTGCCAGGGTTTATCTAACCCGGCTAACCCACATCATTGGCTCCATGAGCACTTGGCAACGGAGAGAGGCCACAAGTTGGAAACACAGAGTTTGTTTCAGGGCAGATAATAAAACAATAGGCAGGAAAGGACTGGCTTTGCTTCATTTCAGTCACTTGTTAGCAGGGACTGGAGTAGAAGCTGAAGCACCAGGATGGTCAAAGACCGTTGGCAGAGAAAGGCATTAACTGAAGCGAGGGCGGTGAAGGCAAGAGAAGCCCCTGGGCAGGAGAGAGCTGGGCATGTGTTTTGGGAGGAGAAGTACAGAGATGTGGGAGAAAAAAATACCAAGGGGGTGGAGAGAGAAGAAAAAACAACTTGAAATCAGGTACCTCATATTCTCCCATTTGTCACTAGTATCTGCCTGGATGACAGCTTATGCTGGAGACACGAAGCAAGAAAGGGCAGAGCACAGGCTCAAAGGAGACGGCAGAGGCTGGCAACATGGCTAGACATCTCGTAGTGAGCTGGATCTTGCACTGAGCTCGCCCTCCCCCAGCTCTGAGAGCAGGGTCAGTACTGGGGTAACACACCGAGTGCCCTTCCATAGGGCATTCCAGTCCCCTGCAAAGCACGTGCTTCTCCTGCACTCTGCCTAAGTAGGTTAAAGCTGTAGCCTAGACCTTCAGCAACAAAAATTCACTCCACTGAAGGCCATGGGTCCGTGCCAGCTTTGTGAACTAACGTGAAATCTAGCCCCATGTTTCCGGGCAGAGACACAATGGTAATTAGGGGATTTGCATTGAGATTTTTCCTTTAAGCATGGATTTGAGGAGCCTAAGACCCCAACTGCTTACTGAAATAGGGCTTGGGAGGCTCAGAGCACCAGCAGAGCTTCATCAGGACGTATCTCCAGGCACCATCACTCCTTGATACAGGGGCTGATCACACTGGCTGGATTTTAGGTCTTCATTAGGGCAAAGACATTCTTTTCTTTCTGTAACAAGCTGCCATGTCCTAGCTATGGCCTCTTCTAGCAGATGTTTTCCTAAGAAAGTCTTCCTAACAGAGCCCTAACATTTCAAATGTTTTCTAGAAGTTGTTAAAACATCAAAACCACATTCCTTATAGGACAGCTCCTGATTATTTCATTCTTAAAAAAAAAAAAAATCAGTAACTCAAAAAGAACAATTTTTTTCTTGTGTATTCTACCGCTCAATAAAATCATAACTATTTGTTGACCATAAAAATGCTTTATGTGTTTTTTCCAGTCCCACCCAGAGTCACTGCAGTGCTCAAAGAATCTGTTTCCTCTCGGAGCACCTTCTGCAATACAAACCCACTAGCAGGTAGCATGGAGAAGCCAACTAAGCCAGCTAGGACATTTCTAGGGTGTGAATGTCACCATCCAGGTCTGGCTCTGAGATCAAGAACATAGGTTCAAATTCAGAATTCTTAAAGGGTCAGGGTAGGATTTGGCATAAAGGGTGATTCAAGTCTCCATTTCAGCTTTAGTCTTGTAATTGCTGTTCTTATCAGTTCAAAATCAGATCCCAGACCAAGAACTACAAGAACACTGTGGAAGCAAACTCTAGAAAAAGATTTGGGATCAGACTGGTTGATTATGGCTTCCCTTGTTTTTCCTAACTATGTTTTTTTATAGAGGAGCTGTTAGCTAGTGATTGCGGAAAGTCCTTTTTTCCACTTTCACAGGGTGAAATTAGTGAAATTACTTTTATAGCATTGACTTTTACAGCATAGATAGATTTCTTTATCAGCCTTCACACAGCCCAGGAACAATGGTGCTGCTTACCCTCATCTTGGGAACAAGCACCAAAGAAAAGGAGATCTTCCTGTAAAAAGATTTGCCCAAACTGCAGGCCATTCAGGGAGGCAGCTGAGAACAAAACTGATGTGAAAACTTCCATAGAAGCTTCTTACAATTTGTCTAAAACTCAATTTTCTGCCTGTTCATGGCTCATCCGGAGGTATGATAAGCAGCTTGCAGCAACTTTTCTAACCAACAACTTGTCCAATGCTTCGGTGGGCTTTTGGTCAACACCATCAATGGGCTTTAGGACAGCCCAGAGGCTTTAACAGAACTGTGAGACTGTCAGTTCTTGCAAATAAACCCATTTGAACCATATCACCAGATAGAGGAGCACACAACAACGGACAGAGGCTGTCAGGCGACAAAACAATAGTCGGGGAAGGCCAGTCTATGGTTATCTTTTACCTTAAATCAATACTACGGTTTTCCAGAGTACACATTAATTGCTTCATAGGTAAACTCATTCTGCACAGAAAGCACTCTATGAGAAATCATAGAACTCAAAACAGAAAATGACCCTACCTTGCCCCATTATTAGGATTTTTATTTGACCCTAGAATAAACACATTCCCCTAATACAAACACAGGAAGCTCTTACACAAAAATAAACTGTTCCAAATTGATATATCACCTGGCTTTCTTCCCTGGGAGTACAACTGTTCCCAAAACCTCTGAGCATCCCAATGCAACATGGCTTGAAGGGGAGCAAGGACCTGGTAGTTCCGAGTTCACATTCTGGATTAAGGTGCCTACACTCCAGCCACACCTCACAGACATGCTAAAACACTCTGCTTTTACACAGGGCTTGTGCCTCTGCCGGGAATCCACAGGCATTAGTTGAAATGTGGCAAGCTAGCCAGTTTTCCAAGTTTTCTATTCCACAAGCTTAGGCTCAGCTTATCCAAAGTTCAGCTCATCCTTCAGCTGGGAACTTGGGAAACATACTGTCCCTGCGAACCCAGTAGTACAAGTGGCTGAGTTGTCTTTTTTTTTTTTAAAATCTATCTGACTTTAAGTGCCAGTAAGTTGTGACAGATTAAACTTTCCATGAGCTAGTTGAAATTAAGCCTTTTCAATTCCCTTCCTCCCTCCCTTGAAATTAGCACACGGATGGTAAGGAATCTAAGGCATGAAACCAACATAAAACGCGCCTAGTATTCTTATGTTAAATACTCATATRCCAGGCATCGAGTTCCAGTTCCAACTCTATTTTAAGCTACTTAATGGCCTAAAAAATAGAGATTTATGACTGGCAAGATCTGTAAAGAAGCCTTCATCCATGAGCAATATTGCTTAAAAAAAAAAAAAAAAAAAAAAAATCCGTTTTACTTACTCTGCAATGGCCCAATTCCAGATGTCTCAGGAAACTGTGTGTTTCACAACATACCTAGTATGTGGCATCAACATGATAAGAAATGTGTCCATGGTGCTCATACATATTTACCCAGATAGTGCAAGAAGGTACGTTGTCACATAGTTCCCTCCTTGCAACAGGTTTTTTAAATTCTGTTCAGAAAAGTCAATGAGAAGTTCAGCCTCTGAAGAAACTCAATTTTTAGTTCAGCATTTGTGCTGGGGTTATATCATATATTTTACTGGGCAGCTCAAAAAATCTGAGTTTCTCCAATATAATATAGAAACATTTCCATAGTGCGTCCTACTTGTACTGTCCCTCTCTCCTGGCTGTTTTGCAGTTTCTACAGAACAGGGTMCAGGTGAAGTTGCTAGCCTCTCGTAAGGCAAATATTTCATTCATATTTCCAGACAGAGAATCATCATTTGTTTGAAAAMCATGTTATAAATAGTATTAAGGGAATAATACAGAATTCCAGAATTCAAAAGCAAGCCGGGAGGTGAATCACTCCCCCATGGCAACCCTAACACTGTCCTGGGACAGATCTATTTAAYCCAACATGATTTTGCATAGCGTGGTACACACCACTTCCAGCATCCCAGAAATTTCGCCATTCAAGCATACTAAGGTCTGAATCCAGATGTCATTCCTCTTCTTCAGGAAGACATTAAGATCCTCCATGATCCCCAGACACGTCAGTTGTCAGTAACAATCTGAAGTTACTTTCTACTGAAAGCATGTGGTTTTGGAAGCACCACGATCCCCAGCCACCACAGGGATCCAGTGATTCAGCTGGAGGGAGTCACCATCTAAGCCAGGAGCTTAGCCAGGAAGGTCAAGGAAGACACACGAGGAACATTTTGCAGAATTCTGAGAAGGGAAGGAAGGAAGAGGGAAGGAAGGAAAGACATTACAGAGTCCTTTCAGAAAGGTGGTAAAAAGCCTTTCAAAGAGGATGAAGTTGATGCTGCTGCTCAGTCTCTCTCTCAGAATGAGACAGGGAGGAGGAGATAATTATGAAACGGTCTCATTTGTGTACAGAAGTTATTATTTTCACATTTCACTTGCTGACAGAATTAGGATAGGTGTGGACTTTTCCTAAACACTGACCAGAAACAACATGAAAACAATTACTCCAGTAAGAGCTACAGGATAAGCTCATTTATTTCCCATTTCAGAGTGAGAAATCTACTGAGTCTGAACATAAATATGCTACTGAGGTTGCAGTGTAGGTGATTTATCTTTTCTACACAGGAATCTTTTCTACATGGATTATGGAGTGGTCCATGAATTATCTAAACTCACCTTGTTTCTTTGAGCAACAGCACTGTAGTCAAGCTAAGAATCTGAGTCATATAAAAGGTTTAATTTAAAAACAGTCTTCCGTAATCCTGAATAAAGATATGTAGCAGACATCCATTTCCATGTGAGTTTATAGGAAAATACAGTGATAGTAGTCCAAAAGTTCATAGATCCAGAAGAACAGCTTCAATATATTTACCATATAGTAAGTTTCCCTATAAATATAACGCAAAACAACGGAAGTGTCAGTCCAATTATTACTAACGTATCAGTTATATTAACAAACACACAAATCCATCTGTGAGCAGTGCATTATCAAACAGTGCATTTTTTGAAATGAGGTTTTTTGATAAAGTCACTCCAGCTCCTGACAGAAGAACATTCAGCCCTGTGCTAAGAACCAGTGTTAGAAATATTGGTGCTGAACAGTAAAAGTTAACTACTGGAAACGGGAACAGAGGCGGAAAGCTTATTGGCAAGGGAAACAACATTCCAGCAAAAACAAACCACAAACACCCAGCTGTGACCAGCAAGATAAAATGCAGAAAAATCCTCATATCTGGGATCCTATTCTATGACATGCAGGCCAACTCATGATGCATATGGGAAGTTAAGGTTGTTCCCTGAAGTATCTTGGTGCAAGTTTGATGATTATGGGTTGTGGATTATGGATTCTTGATGATAAATTGACTTTCATGGTAATGAGCGCTGTGTGTTGACAGATATATAAAATTGAACCATAAAATGAAGATGTTCCAACTTTTTACCTTCAGTCAATGTTTTGTCTAGACTCAGGGAGAGAATGGACTCCCTGTCAATCAGGCATTAGATTCGGAGCCTTCTCTAGTTGCTGAACAAGTCCTGGATTACAACTTTGCTCTGTATTGAAATGCCTTTTCCTAGCACCCCAGGGAGACAAACTGTCCATCAGCCTGCTGCAGAATTAGACAGCATGTGTATCCAGATCCAGACGTCTGGTGAGAAGCTCAGTTTTGTTGGAGAAATACTTGCAGGAGCTCACACTAACTTCTGTTGCATTTCTTGATCAGAATTAGCCAGGCAGTTTGGAGGAAAAGTTGTTTTGGGGTTTTTTTTGTTTGTTTGTTTTGGGTTTTTTTGGTTGTTTGTTGTTGTTGGTTTTTTTTTTTTTTTTTTTGCCTGGGGTTAATTGTGAGCTACCAAAAGATAAGGGTATCCAGTACTCAAGATGCTAACACGAATGACAATATCCTGCTACAACTACGCATAGTGCTGATCCTGAGACAGAGACATTATTCTTAGGCTGTGCCTAGACTTGGGGACTCCACCCAAGTCAGCAAGCTGTGTTACAAATAGAAGTGCGATCTAAGCCCTGCGGAGGTTGCTTGGTTGCAAATATGAGGAGCTCCACTGGTGTGAATGACGACTGTTTTCTTAAATACCCTAGGTTTTTGTAATAGAGCTCTACCACCCACTCCAAACAACTGTTTGAATCTCAAGCACAGGCTACTCGGGTCAAGCCAAAGAAGCCAAGAGAAGCTCAGCAGAAATCCAAGACTCTCAGGAAATGAGCGGGAAAGAGGTCAATGAGAAGGATCCTCACATAGAAGAACCACGCTTGCCTGAAGCATCAATGTCCTAGTTGAAATGTGTGTGGGTGGTTTACTTGTCTGATTCATTTAATTGACTTCAATTATCTTGCATTCAGATCTGCACCCTGTTTCATTAAGCAGTGACCCGTTTTATACAAAGCATAGGAACCATACTGCACTTTCTCTTCTGTGATTTTTCCCTTATTTTCATAGGGACCARCAAAAAATCAACAATTTGCCTGATACAAAATGTCTGGGCTTGAATGTTGCAGCATGAGATTCTGTCTCTCCTTGGGCAAGTCAGGAACTAGATGATCTTTAAAGGTCCCTTCCAACCCAAACCATTCTATGACTTTATGAACATTTCTGTCTGCGTAACTGAAAATCCATAAATAAAAACCGAAGAGATGCTGCATCAGTCTGCTCTGTGATGCGCAAATGAATCACACACAGAATGGGGGATAGAGATTAAGAAGCAATTTCCTTTCCATAATGTCTCTGAAACCACCTCTAAACAGAAAGGGACCATTTTCAAGGTCTCTATTGAAATATTTTGTAAATGTACCTAAGTTTTAGAAAGGCTCTCACAGATGTGTTGTTGTTAAGACAGTGACAAGCCACAGTGTGGTAGCACACGTGCTGCAGTAAGAGGGTTTAAGATATTTGTGCATTTTGAATGTGTAAAGCCAGGCTTTTAAAATCAGCACAATGAAGAGAAGCTAGTGACACTACTGCTGACAACAGCAAAATTACTTCTGGGTTTTCAAAACTCAGTTGGATAAGGCACTGACCGGCCTGACCTAACTCAAATGTAGCCCAGCTACRAGCAGGGAGTAGGACTAAATTACCTCCAGAGTTTTCTTCCCTCTGTGCAAATATCCTGCGGTATTTGCACTGCATGTGAAATGAAAGAACCATCTGCTGCAAAGGAGGTAAGTTTTATCCTGTCAGTCATAGACCCAGTAGCACCAGCCCAAGCCAAAACAATTGGAGGACTATGAACCACAGGGAAACTCTCAAATCTTCACAGAGTCACTGAGGATTTTAAAGAGCTTGTTGTAGTGTCTGATGTGTCCAAATTAGTTGTCACACCAGGAGTCCCTCTGCAAACCRGGAGTGAAGTATCCCTAAATCCATGGATATGCAAAGCCAACCTAAACTGGTGGTTAAACATGAGGTGTTCTCTCAGGCACGTGTTATCATTTCAGTGCTAGATGAACAAAATTTGGTCCTCATGTCTCCTCTTTTAGTGTTCCTAGTGTAGAAGAGTCTTTAGGCTTAATGCAAGCCAGAGCTGTCAGGCTTTTTGAGTGCTCCCAACACTTCACCTGCCCAAAAGCACTTTTGTCATCCACACATGGGACCATTAGACACTGCTGCAATTCCCACTGAAACGTTATTTGCCAAGCCCACCACACTGCAGTCAGTTTGACTGAAAGTTGGATTAGTGCTTCATTCCTTACCATTTTTGCCAGCTGGCATTCAGCAGGTGGCCTGACAAAGGGGAAGGTCATCAAAGGCAATGGACAAGTCACCTCTTCCAGCCCCAGCTGCAATTCTGATGCAGAAAGAGCAAAGGTGTTTTTCAACCCTGACTGACATACGTGTCCATTGGCATGAGGCATCTTAAATTGACTCTAAGGTGATTAACAGAGCAGAATTAGCACAGTGAGCCAGGGGAATTAAGGGCAAAGAGTTGTCCTTGAGCCAATACCACGTCTATGTCTGCCAGAGGAAAACCTGCAGTCCCAGAACTCAAGTGGAAGCGTAAATAGGAAACATTAATGAAGTGTCTGGTATTGTACATTGAGTTAAAAAGCTCATGAGGTTCTGTGTGCCCACGTGAATATCACTGAAAGCTAAGTAGCACACGAATGAGTACTAGAGTTTTCACTGCAAAGCTTTCTAGGGACCACCTCCAATTTCTCTTTCAGCTTCCTTTTCACAGCTCCCCTCCCCAAGACAGTCCCATGGGGAGCTGTTTTGGGGCTTACGACTACTCCTGCACAAATTACCGTGAACTGCTTTTCCGTCACTGAAGTTACTTTTAAGTAACCAGACATGTACCAATGACTCAACTTTTCCTGTTCAGCTAACCCAGTCTGATATCTTCTCCTACGAAGGGAATCATTTCAAGTTCAACCTGGCCAAAGAAAAGCTAAGAATTACCTTTTCCTTCCCAAACTTTCCCTGCTGTCTCTCTGCTCCATCATACTAGCTAGTGCTATCACATCTCCTGAGCCGAGGCATCACTGTCAGCTCCAATTTGTCCTTCTTCCCTGCACATCCAGCCCACAACTAGACCTAGGCTCATTTTCCCTACATTCTCTTTCCCTTCTAATCCACCCCCAAATGAGCTCTTTCACTTCTCTCTTCTTCAGGTTGTGCACTGCATACCTGCCATCTCACCAGAGAAATCATACCGAGCTATGAATTCTCCCACCACCTCCCATCACACCAGCGATCCAGCACAAGTTCCCCTCCAAGGGTATATGCCACTCAGTCTTGCTTCTTCTCTCGGATTTCATCTCCTTTCACGTTCCCTCTCTTGCCTCCTGACACTGCCCACTAAATACCCTATTTAAAAGATCTCCCTGTTCTTCACCTCAATGCCTTCTGCCCCACGGTGTGTGCCCAGATCCCCTCTGATGGAGGGACCCACAGAATATACTGTTACTTGATAAGAAGGCAGAGGTTGGTCTCTTGGGACACCTGCTGTGAAGAGGATGCTGAAGATCCTTTGCTGCTTAGCCAAGCTCCGTGGTGCACAGGCTTTGCAGCTGCTTTACCGCAGTTCCCTGTGGCACACGTCAGCCCTTCCAGAAGAGACCTCACTGACCGCTGAGCCCTGTCCACTTGACCTCACCACAAAGTAGATAATGGCACACTTTAGCCTTCTGCTTGACCTAGCCCCCAGCAACAGGCGTGCAACTACAGCATTTTACTGGTGGCCAAAATTTGAAGGGTATCATTACAGCCACAGAGCAAGCAGGGCTAGAAGGCATCTTGGTATCTATCCAACTCATCTCTTGCAAACGGGAATTACCCCACTGGGGGCCTGTTCTGGCTTCGGACAATCCTGTGAATGTTATGTAAACCAGCACAAAATCCATCTGCTTTAACAGGCTGGCTAAAGTCAACCTTTCAGCTCAGCCCAATAACCCTCGCACAAACATGGAAATACTGACATGATGAATAGCAAAACTGACCTCTCGGCTTCCGGCAGCAGTGGCACCCCAGGGACTGCTCCTATAAGGAATGTGTTGCCTTGGCAGAGCCGACCAGCCCCAGCCCTCAGTGCCACGTGCACATTTAGAATTGTGCCAGGACACCAACTTCTTCCTGGCAGGGCCACGCTCCCCGAATTTCTGAAATGACTGGAATTTCCCCATGGCTGATATAGTGTTGTCTATTCTATTCAGTAATACTCACTGGTTTTATATATTTGTCATAAGAGAAGGTTATTAGTCATCATGAAAGCTTTGAAATAGCTGACTTTTTTGAGGCCATCTGCTTACCTCCTCCCTTCTCCTTGTCTGCACCTGAAGCAAACCAATAAGATCTTTCATTTGTTGGTTTCTGGAAATATACGTCTCTCTGTGCATGTGGGGACAGCCTGATCGACTGTGCAAAGACAGCCAGATTTACAACCCTGTGCAAACCTTGAGTAACTTTGAAGGCACAGGGTAAAGGACAGGACCAGCAGACCCAGGGAACTGCCATGAGCAACCAAATCTCTAGGTCCCTTTATCCTGGTTTCTCCCTTCTGGCCATTCAAAGTCATCTAGATTCTGCACTTAAACATGTATTAACATCTAAGTACCTAAAAGCACCTCATTGTGCACAACACTAACCTCCATCAGAGATGTAAAATATCCCTGTTCTGTTCCAAACCCAAGCTCCTCTGCAGTCCAGGTTAAGATGCCTCATTTTGGACCTGCAGACCCTTATCCCTCCCAGCCATGAATACATGCACAAATGCTCAGAGCCCCACATACAAGCAGACCAAATATATCAAGCATACATACACACCTTATCACTCCTACTAGAGCTCTAGATAAGAAGCTGTCCTAAACGGTGTGCGCCAAATATCCACCTCATGGTGGAAACTAATCATCTCCCAGTTTGACAGATGGGGAAAGTGAAGCTCCAAGACAGGTAGCTGAACTGATACCACCCAGGATAATCTATACTAGAACTGGTGTAGAAAAAAAAAACCACAGAAGGATCTCCGGTCCCTTTTGCTGTAACTGCCAGACTTCGTGTTCTGGTGCCTCACCAAAATGCCTCACATCCTGCAAATTTGGTTATTGACAATACTAACAAACATCAGAAGCTGCTGATGAAGATGCTGGCAGCACAATGGAAATACTATCAAGCTATGTGTACATTTGTCCTGGTGCACCTATATATCTATAGTACTACTACAAAATGTCATTACTCAAGTTGGCCAAGCCTCTCTGCATGAATTGTCACAGGGGTGACTGAGGACCACTGTCCTTCACAGCACACCCTTCTCTGGTCCTACCGTTACTAGGGCATCTCCAGGACAAATAGGCAGTCCACTCCCACTTGCCCTTTCCCTCATCGGCTCCAAGAAGAGATCGAGGTCACACACACATGCTTTTCTGCTTACAGAACATGAGAATGCAAGGGGGATTGCACAAAGACTCATTTATGGACACGGAACTCCAGACGTGATATAAAACCACCTTTATGCTTTATAGCAGGGAAAAAGGATTTAGGAGGAAGAGAAGAAGGAAAACAAAATCCTCTCTGATGGTTTTGCTCATTGTCCTTCAATCTACGAAGGCAGATGTTTGAACTACCATCCCTTTGAAGCTCTTTTTTGGCCCAGGACAGGCTAGCAGGCCCTACGTTGTGGGACAAATGGGCACAAGGAGAAATGCTATTCATACTGCAGCAGGTACAAGAGGACCCAGAGACTCTGTTCAAAGGACATGGAGAGGGTCTGGCAACTGGACCACAGTTTATTTCTGAGAGGGAAAACAGCAGGAAAGCTCTGGTGGAAGAGGTGGGCAGGTGGGGATAAGGGACAGGGCTGATGTCTTCTCAGACCATAGAAGCTTAGGAGCCAACCTCATGGTTCAGCTCCCAGCCACAGGAAAGTTTCTAAACAGCAATCCCTACTGACTCTAGTGAGGACATTGCACCTAAAGACCCAGACATAGCAAGACATTCAGTCTCTCACCTGGCCATCCTCGTTGCTTTGCAACGTTCCTCAGGCTTAACCAAGAATCTCCTAAAGAAATCCAAATCCTTCCTTTCCTTTCCACATCACAGACTTACTCTCCAGTCGCCTAAGGAGAACGGCACCCATCTAACACCAATTCCCATTGCCAGCAGCGGAGGAAGGCTGCAGAAATACACCTGCCAAGAGGCTGCAGAAGACAGGTCAGCCAGGTGTGATGCCTTCACAGAGGCAGGAGCAGAAGCGAGGTAGGACCCTGGAGATGCTCCATTCTCGCAGGGTGGACAGCGAAGGAGGACAGTCCCTGCCTGGTCTGCCTGTGCCCTCTTGTGGCTGCCTGACCATGCTGCACAGGGTAGGACCGAACCTCCAGAGAAAGAGAAGCTGCTCTCCCTTGCAAAGAACGAAGATTCTTGTATTACTTTTTAATAGAGACTCTGTAGGATCCTAAAAAAAAAAAAAAAAAAAAAAATTGATATCCCACTCTGGAGACAGCTCTCAATTCAAAATTTAGCTGCTTAAACGCAGGACAGCTGAGGAGCTGAAAAGCACAAAGCAACCTTACAGTCATCTCAGCATGAACAACAGCCCACGTAGGACCTACCAGGGAAGGGATATGCAGACACAGCTTTGAGTTTGGCAGGAGGACAGCCCTTCTAATTACTCCATCATATCTGCTGTTGGCCCTGGTGGCTGCCTGCCATCTCCTCCTTGAAGCCCCCATCCATCCAGGGGAATTTGTTCTGGCTCTCCCGGCAGCTCCCCTCCGCTCACACCCCTGCTCTACTCCAGCGCTGGYACTGAGGGCACAAGCAGGACGGGCAGACACCACCAGCTCTGTTCCCGCTTTGCGATAGCCAGTTGGTTTCCTTCTCCATGCCCAGATGATTTGTCCTATAAAATAGTAACACCACTTGAAAAATGGTAATATCACTTTAGAAAAAGGCATAGGACCTTTGGGTAAGCATCGCTGCTATCTGTTGGGGTTCTCCACATCTCAGAGGTGGCAGCCCCTTCCTCTGGGCACTTGTTGAAACTGAGCTGCCTCCAGTGCCCTTCTTTCCCTCCCATGATGTCAGATGCCGATGAGTGCGAATCCAGCTGGAGAAAATCCTATGCACCCTCACTGACCTGAACAGGCCAGGGAAATCTGAAAGCAGCAGTGAGGGACTGCTCATCCCATCAGAGGAAGGCAATGCCCATATTTACACAGGAACGGAAAGGGAAAAGGATGACAGGGAGATTTAGGGGCCTGGCGAAGAGCGTCTCAGGGCACTCTGGGTAGGGAGAACACAGGACCATGGTTCCTGGCTTTAGACACAGCGTGGAGAAGGTCATGGTGATGTTTCTGTCACACTGTCATAGCAAGCACCAGTGACCGGGCCTCGGGGTTGCATGCAAACAGGAAAAATGGCGAAGGCCTGACCACCCCTGCATCAAACACAAATCCAGAGGAAGCCCATGGGGATTCAGTGGTTCGTTGCCCCATGCTGGGGAAAACCTCAGCACTGCGCACTCACCCTGCCTCACCCAGAGACACAAGGTTCCCTGGGGCCAGTCTTTCTCTTACTCACTCTCATGCAAGTTTACCTTTACTGTAAAGAGCAGCCCCAGGTCCCAGAACCACTACTACCATGAGGTCTAATGCTGTTTTTTGCTCCAGCTGTACCTGTTTCATTTCCTAAAGGCCTTCAATGTTTTGCTTTTTCCCTCCGCTGCCATCACCAAGAGATGATGACAAGAGATCTTCCATGTTAATGTCCACAGCTAAACGTAGGAGGAGAGCAAATGATTTTAGTGAAACCAGAGCAACCCAACTTCCCAACCTGAAGAGTCCGAGAGCTACACACGCTGCGCCCACAACCAGCTGGCATCTCTCGCTTGTGCTTGCCTCTGCTGTGGCATGGAGAGCTGCACATGGGCTGGGGCCAGGGAAAGCCAGCCACAGTCCCCCTTCTCCTTCTATAAAGGACAAGAAAGGGCCTGCAGGAGCTGGATCTACCTTTTGATAAGAAAAGGCAGCCTTTTTCAAATTAAGTTGCAGCTAAAAGCAGGGTGAATTACCCAAACAGCAGGAGCAAGTTCAGTCCCCAGTGCTGCTACAACTCATGCTCGCCAGCTCCTGCCTTTGCATCCAAAGCCCCAGGCCCCCGCGCAGCCAAGGGAAGACCTGCCGAAGAAGAGCCCATGATCCAAGAGTCTCCAGAGAAGAGAAATATTCACTCTACACCACTAAGGGACCATTGGTAACGGCAGCTTCTGAAAGGTTCCCACCACAGTTCTGCCTCCACTTGCTGATAGGAAAAGCAGGAGACTGTTCAGCCCTGCAAGGAAAGGAGGAGGAAGAAGATCCTTGAATTAACCAGCCTTTGGGACAGCCAGCATATCTCATGCAATGCTTCGAGCCAGTAAACCAAACCAGACCACAGCTGAGCTGGAAGAGACCTCAGCCTGGCTCAGCAAGAACCACACAGGCCTGCCTTGTCACAAGAAATACCTGTCTTAAAACTCTGTTTGCTACCAAAACACTGTCACTTAGTCCCCTGGTGAAGTCAGGGAGCAGCCAGCTACAGGAGGGGAGACTGATGAAGAAAAGCATTAAAACCCCAGTCCCTTAGGGCACACAGTGGCAAGAGAAGCAGAGAGCACAATGCCGGCCAAACTTGATTTTTCTTTTGGCTACAAAGCACACACGCCCCAACCAACCCGACCGTAGAACTGCAACCAGACCTTTGAAGAGGTTAATAGCAAATGTTTATTTTCCTTTAATAAAGAGCAGGGTGCAACCATCCTGCTGTTAACGGAGTGACTTCATATTAATTTACAAATTGTTCTCTCTGCTTTGTTTTAAATGCAAGACAACCTTATACAATGCATTTCTCTAATTCCTTTCATCTCAAAGTGCTTTACAAAGTGACACTGGGGGGGGGGGGGGGGAAATCCCACAAACCAAAACGTCTCCTACATAGAGAGATCATCTCATTCCCAGTGCTGCGATGCAGCCACGTCTGTTGTGCAATGTAGCAGCTAATGGCACAGGATGACAGGTAGAGATCAAAAGGTCAGGGGGAACAGATACAAGGAGAAAGTGCCAGGGATAGAATTTACCTGAGCTGAAATCTGCAGCTGGGAAAAGACATTTCTATTTTCTCCACTAGAAAAGCTGATGTCTAATTGCCACAAGTCTGCAGACCCCACCAAAAGAGATGCAGGTTTATCACTAGATCAAGACCCAGCCAGACCCTTATCCAAAGATGTATTTTCCAGGCTTTTACTCCACATCTGAAACATATTCCTTTGGCAAAGAGTAGCAGATGTACGCACTCATCTAGCTAGGGTGAGCAGCATGAGTTGGGGCRCTCAGCTGTGGGAAGCAAAAGCAGAACTGGGGTGTTAACAACTCGGACTTGGAGGCCAGCCCTTTCTGAGCTGAAGGAGGTGGATTCAAAGCTAGTATGTATTGTCAGGAATGTGTTCTCCCAGCTCTGGGGATGATGACTCAAGTTTCACATAGCTACTAAACCTTGGCAAAAAATACCATATGCCAGTATAGCTATAAGGAAAGAGTCCCCTGAGGAGCAGCTCAGCAGCATACTGTGAGTGTGCYCAGTGACAGGAAAGCTTGTGCTCATGGGGGTCTTCTACAGGAAGGTTTTCTCAGATCTGCTGTGAAGCTGTCCTTGTATTAGGTTCCAAACCAAAACTTTTGCCTTCCCTGTCTATTCCTCCCTCCCCTGGACAAAAACACGGCAGCTCAGTTAGTTTTATTCCACTGAAGATACAAAGTTCCTACTGTAGCATCTCTCAGGAGGGGATGAAACTTAATGGACCTGAGGATGGTGATCCGGTTCTGGGCACCAAGTTGCTAAGATGGGAGTTATGATGATGGCAGAGGGACAGGGTGACATGCCAGTCAAGAGTGCAGAAATGCCATGTGAGATGAAACCCCCAGCGTGGGTGGTGGCTGAGCTGATTCCACAGTCACTGAAAAAAAGGCTACATTGGCTACAAAACACTTTCATGGCTTTAACACAGTTCTGTACAGACAAACCTGGGCCTGAGCTCAAGCTATACAGCACCTCTGCTCTACAACAGCTTTAGTGACATCCYTCCCAGCACATTTGAGGCATACAGGAACCGCAGCCACATCCCTCATGTGCGCACAAAGATGTCTCAAATCTCCTCACTGGGGACGGCAGCCCAGAAGAAGACAGGTTTCCCAGTGGACATGCATCTCTAGATCTGATGCAATACTGGGAAGGAAATCTCGGGGCCTCAAGACTGTACCCAGCCTGGGCACGCTCCTTCTGGAGACATAAAGAACCCAGCCTGGGACCATGGTTTCTATCTAAACAGTGGGGCCAGTACTGCCCAAAGCTACCCTGAGAGCAGGAACAGCTCAAAGGCATCTGTCTGGGGGTAAGGTTTGTACCTAAGAGCACCATGGGGGACTTCTGCACCAAGGATTGTCACAGGGCACCACCCATCAAGGTCCGCCTCTGCCTGTGACAACTGCAGCAGATTCTCTAGACCAGGAGAAAACATCCTGCAGACTGCAGCCAGCGGTGACTTACGCAATTTCCCTGCTCGCTTTCTTCTGCCGAAGGCCCCAGGTGCACAGCTCTGGCCTCTGCTCCGGCTGTTCCCCCAGCCTGGATTACCCAGTGCCAAATCGCGAGCACAAACACAAATCCCTCTTTGTGACTCAGCTGGCAGAAAGCTTCTCTTGCAGGCTCCTTTAAAAGGAGCAGGGAAGTACTTGGAAACAGGCTGTTCATGGCTCTCCGTAAGATTATTGTGTGCTGCTGGCATTTACAGGGCTGTTAGGGGAGTAAGTGGTCAGCAGGACCTAGGTGTATGGCTAGACACAGCACCCTCCACCCCAAAGAATGAGTGGAACAGATGGACAGACAGCCAGCATCTGTCCTGAAAGACTTGCTTACAAAGAAGGTCCAGGACTCCTGCCTTGCACAGGGCTGGCCTCAGACTATGCCAAAGCAGACTGCATATAAAAACAAAAGTTTTAAAAAAAGAAAAATGGATATACACTGCATATAGGAGACTCCAAAGAGGACAGTCTGTAGACGGCCACCTCAGAGCAGCCAGGGCCAGCCCAGCTCTGAGGGGGGTAGCTTGACAGCTGCATTCCAGTCACAGTTGGAGAAGTGGGACAGCTGAAGGTGGAACTTGTGCTTCTTGCTCCTTGATCAGCTTCAGGCAGAGGGAGGGTGGGGAGGGAGTAAGGCCCATTGCAGGAGAGGCACTGCATTCATCTGTTTGGCAGACTACGTTTGACAAGCCGTTCATACAGGAGCAGTTTCCTTCCACACTCAGACCTCTGCTTACATCTCACTGGGATAAAACCCAAGTTTGGCCAGAGACATCTCCCTCCGGAGCC
Source organism: Phoebastria nigripes (assembly GCA_035582835.1). NCBI lineage: Eukaryota > Metazoa > Chordata > Aves > Procellariiformes > Diomedeidae > Phoebastria > Phoebastria nigripes. The sequence continues at coordinate 71,746 of JAYKAV010000478.1, read as the reverse complement.
GCATGACCTCCCAGTACATCAGCTCCACTGCAAAGCAAAATGGGTGTGGGGAAGACAAGGAAAAAAAAAAAAAACACACCAAAAATCAGTAAGCAAGGCACAGCTGGACACCACCTCATGTTATGCTGTGCTCTCAGTGCAGCCCAGCCAGGCTCATCCCCAAAGTGAGGGAAGCAGACATGCTGGAGGGTCCAGCAGGACAGGCCCATCACATCACCCCCTACCAGCTCCACCCCAGGGCAAAGCTCCAACAAGCTGATGAGCAAGGAATAGGTGCATCTATTCCTCCCGCTCATGCCTTTCTTTTGTCATTTAACTGTTTCTCAAAAACACAGGGAGTTCAGGGTACCCCAAGCTGGCCCCACTCCTGTCACACTGAATAGGACCTCTTAATTCCTCCCAGTGGCCCACAAAGGCATCCCCACCACAACCAGCTACTATTCCGTCTTACCATCCTGCCTCACCAAGCCCTGCTGGATATAGCGAATGTATGTGAAAAAGTTGCACACCGCTGTGATCTGAGGGAGAGAGGAAAAAAAGAAAAAAAGTGTCAGCTACAGAACTGCTTTGCCTGTCAAGACGCTTGCACAGCACCTAGCAGGAGAGCTGTTAGTGTTCAGCACCTGAGAAATAGTACCACATCCCACCAGATGGAAAGAGATAGGAAGAAAGCTGGTTAAAAAAAAAAAAAAAAAAAAAAAAATCAAAATTCTGGGCATCTGCAATCCCATCCCAAGATAATACACTATCCATGAGACACACTGTGGAAGAACTCCAGTCTACTGCAGATTTGAGACATAAGTAATGACTGCTTAATGGGGCAGCAAAGTCCATGATATTCCTTCAAAGAGCACTGGTCTCCGTCTGAATGAAAATCTTTGGAGTTAAAGGTTTGTGCAGAAAGCGTGTGTGCAGGGAGGTAAGGGTGTTCATGACACGTTAGAGTACTTTGGTGCAAGTGACAAAAATTAGTCAACCTAAGTCCACGTACAAAACCAACTTTTTGTCTCGGAAATAGTCACACACGTTGCAGGATCAGCTTTTCTGATATGCAACTCAGGGAAGAATAAACTTCTAAAATGCTCCATTGAATCAGAGCCCCAACAGCAGTATTAACAAATCATTCACCTTCTCCCTTCCCTCCAAAGAAAGGACAGCTTGTTCTCATAACCATCTGAGTCACTGATCTGTACTGGAACAGTAACAAGAGCCAGCATTTAAAGAGCAGAAAATTACTGTGTTTTACAAAGGAGAATTAAAAAATAATAATAAAGCAAAACAATCAAAGCCCTGTACTGAATCAAACCATGGAAAGAGAACACACTGAAGACAGGTTGCCTGAAGGAACATAAGGCAGAGCACTGGAGCGTGAGGCAGGGCTGGAGACCTGCACCCTAGTCATCAACCAAGAGCTACCTCAACTTCAGGACAAACTCAAGCCCCACAGGTCTCTGTCAGTTTGAGGGCTGACCCAAGAGCTCCCCCATCTCAGGGCCTGGAACAATTTTGGAGGGTTGAGGCACCCTGGGAAGGTGGGAAGACTCACCCTGGCCCTGCAGGATGGTGAAATGTAGTAGTAATTCCCAGAATCCCCCAGCATGATGCGGTGCTTGCAGGTCCTGGGGAGGCCACTCAGAGCACATTTCCTGCAGACAAAAAAAACCAACCAGTTCAGCCTTCAGCAATCTAGTGGCACAACAGAGCACAGCAATTCAACAACCTCAAGACTATCCCCAAGAGATGGAAGTGGGAGCTCAGAAGCTAGACTCTGTGTCAATTCAGTATGAAGAAGAAAAAACCTTGGCTGATATGAGCCTTTTGCTCCTTGGAAGATTCCATAAATGGCAAGTTTAGGAGACCTTAGGCTAAATATTTGGAAGCGTGAATTATTCCATGCCCAAGCAAACCAAGGCTGTACCCTTTCCCTGGCAGACAGCCCAAAACAAAACCACAGAAAATATTAAAGAGGTGGGGCTGGAGCAGAATATAACAAATGTTATCTGGTCTCTCCACATCTCCTCCATGTTCCAGGCAAGGCTTTTGCTGAAGGACATCTTGCTCAGGTGTATCAGCTTTCCTGATGGGATGCAAACATGCTGGCTGGGCACCAAACCTGGTCTCAAAACAGGTAAATCCAGCATTTGAGCAGAATTTGCTCATGCTGAGAACTCAAAACAAGCCACACTGCAGCCTTTATGCTAGGCTTCTATTAATTAATTTGGGCCCGATTCGAAGCTACTCTAGTTGAAGCCACATGGAGTGACTTTGTACTGACTTCAGGGGGCTTTGGATAAGGCTTGCAATTCCTAGGAACAAGCCAATCCCTTCTTGTGCAGACAGGGAAGAAGCTTGGCTTCACAATTGTAAGGAGATTTCAGACCAAGTGAAGAAAATAGTCTTTTCAAGACAGCTCAGCTCCCAGGGAGACTACCAAAAGACGTAATCAGCAAGGGTGCAGCACGCCTCTTTTTTTGCCATTTCCTTCCGTTATTTGCAAGACGAATGGTTCCCAGCACCAGCCAGTTGCCCTTTGTTCATCACCACTTAAAGCAGAATTTTCTGCTCCATAGTCATCACCACGTTCCCTGGAGACTTAGTGCCTGCATGGTGGGAAGAGGGACATCACTCCTCAGCTGCAAAAAATTGCTCTGTGGGCCATAGAAGATGACAACACACRGGAGCAGATGTTTCAGAGAGCTTCTGAGCATGTCTCTGTGCTTGCTTTCCACTGCTATCAAGACAATTATTAGCTAAGAGGGGAAGCATGGGCTGTAAGTGTCCAGATGCAACGGGAAGTAATCATTGTTCAAATACTAACACAACTTACGGGGATCAAATCCTCAGAAGGTGCAGGATGGCTGATACCTTTGTAAATGAGATACCTTTAAGAGGTCCTAAATTTGAGCATTGCAGCATACTGGAAAAAAAGACTCCTGCTGGTCACTCTTGGCTTGGTTGATACCACTTGGTGTAACCCCAGCTATTACAACGTAGCTAGAAGTAACCTAAACCACAGCATTTGGACACCTGCCCTTCAGCACTCTACACAACCCAGGGCACTTTGCTGGGCATGCCATCATGAAAGCCAGTTGTCCTCGGCACCTCCTGGCCAGCATTTTGCTCTGATGCTATACAGGCAATGTCACATAGTGGCCAACTCAGGCCCTGCCTGTCTAGACTCCTCAAACTGTTGCACCGTGGTCTGTACAGTAGTGTACAGACAAGTAGGTCTGGTAGGTCCCAGCTTGGGCAGGGACCCCAGCTTTCTCCTTTCTGGTCCACAGCATGTCCAAAGTTGCCATAAAAATCAGTGGTTTGCATCTGGGAAATAAAGCGGAACAAATTCCTTTTGGGTCCGTTCTTGCCAATAGCAAGATTCCTTACCATCCTGTCTGGGTGGAAATTAAACAGGGTTAAAAAGTTAGCTTAGTTCAGCTCTAGCCTCAAAGCTGCTAAATTGCACTAAGTTAGTAACTTGTTAATGGATTAGAGATCTTTGATCACTGACTAAAAAATAAATACTTCACTTACGTTACAATTTGTGACCGGAACCCACTGTGAAGACACGAAAAAAAAAAATCAAAAGGAAACCGATAAGGATAAACACAGGATGGGTTGTTCTTGGAACAGGCCTGACACATACTCATGGAACAATTTGCCTAGAGATGACAGAAAACGCACAAGAGAGCAGTAGGAAACCTGCATGAGAGCAGCAGTTACTGTTAGAGGAACACCTTCGCTTAGAAGGTGCTCTGCTTGAAGGTAAGGGAGGGAAGAACAAAGAGAGCGAGCCCTGACTGAACTTAAATTCAGTAGCTGAATAAAATCCCCTATCTTCATCCGGAATATCAYGTCACTCCTGCTAGTGCTCCTCTTCTTTGAGGCAATCTCAAGTTGTCTGTCACATCAGATACAGTCATGCAAGCTCTGGAGCAGCCATAGCCCCAATTCTGATGGCAGGGTGACAGCATCAGGTGGGGAAGATGATATGCAGCAAGAGGACATCTCTTCTGACCTAGGCTCAAACCCACCTGGTGCATCAGCAAGGTCAGGAGTGCAAGGTGAGCTCAAACCTCGCAAGATGCAAGAACGTGAGATAATGCAGCTCTGACTTAATCCTTTCACCCTAGGTTATGCACAAACACACCTTCAGAGAACATTAAACAAGTTGCTACCTTAAGGGAAAAAGAAAACCCAAACCTCTCCCAAGCCAAGGGCACAAACACATCACTAGGTTATCCCCCAAAACGGTCAACTACAGGACATCAGCTGAGCTGAGATAATTCCCCTTCTCACGTAAAGAGTTGAGCTGAACTACCACTGGTCATAGGCTAGGAGAACACTCAGCTGAGCCCTTTGAACTGTTCAACTCAACTGACTGAGCAAGGCCTGGCCAAACTCCACTAGGTGGTACAAAAGGACCAGTAGCAAGGAGATGACAAGAGAGCATAAGCATGGTTCCTTACTTTGGCCCACCGCACTCTTCTGCTGACACCTTCACCACAGGCAGTGTCTGGGAAGCAACCGGCTCAATGGTGAGTGTATTCTGCTCCACAGCCACTCGCACCAGCTCTGACAGCTGCAGCAAAGAGAAATGAGTTCAGATATGAATGCACAAAGGTCATCTCCATAAAGGTCCAACTTTGGTGCTGCCGGACTGTGCAGTTTTTGTTCTCCTTTTCCAGCACTTACCTCCTGCTTAGTGAAGTCCAGACAAGGTCCTACATCTTCTCGATAAATTCTGTCCAGGAAGGAGCAGGATTTATCCAAAGTTGGAGATTCCTTCCAGGCCTGGAACTCAGCAAATAAAATGGAGTCGACCTGCAGCAAGTGTCCAAGAGGAGTGGGAAGAGAGAAGGTGGGTGGAGGGAGAGATATGATATCAGCAAGTATCTGTTACTATGCAGGTAACCTAACTCCGAAATATCTGCTTTGGCATCTAGAAAGGCTCAGACATCACGGAAGTGTCTGAGGGAAGCTGGCTTGCTCCAAGGATCTTTCATCTCCCACCCATCAGCAGTTCTGTGCCAGACTGACACAGCCATACTGGGCTTATTCTGCCAGAAACCTGCAGGCACCTCTCTATCCCATCTTCCTCCAGTACAGGGCAGCACCTCTGCTGCAGGAAAGCCACCACACAACCACCAAACAGACCAACTGCCCACTCAGCCCACGGCAGGAATGACGAGAGCAGCTGAATGGCAAAGCACAGTGGCAATGGCACCCAGGACACAGGAGGCAGAACCCTTCTGTAAGGAAAAGAATGCTACAGAAAAGGATGAATTGGAAAAAGCTATTAATAAACAGCCATCAACAGGACTACATTCAGTGAGCCCAAGTATGAGCTCACAGGGTATGCCAGCCCTTTAAAGACCACTCCAAGACCAGATCTCTGGTATCTGGGGAGTCGCAGAAGTAATGAGAACACTGGGCAGCCACACAGGCTTGCAGAGGCAAGCTGATTGTAGGAGAGGAGGTGTCTCCAAGGGAACTCAAAGAGTAGGAACAGCTTTCCCCATTCTAATGTCTGCTCATTGCCTTTTACAGGTGGGCCCACAAGCATTATCACTGCTCAGCAGAAAGGGACCCAGGACAGAGCTTGCTCCCATCCCCTGAGACAGCAGGAAGGTTGCTCCCTCCATCCCTGTCTGGCTGAAAATACTTCAGTCCTGGAGACTCTCTGGGACCTGACATTTAAACCCCAGATGGATCATTAGTGGAACTACCAACCTGACTGACAGGGCATCTCCTTAAAAGGCCAGCAAATCCTGTTAAAGCTGCTGAAAGGAAAAACAAAACTAAAGAAACCCTGCTGAGCAACACAAAGAACATAAGTGAACAAAGCTGAAATAGGTCTGGGTTCTAGCACACTCACTCTATGCTATGGAGGCTGCTCACCTGGTACCAGGAGACAGCTTCAGAGCCACAAGATGGAAAAACAAATTGAGAAAACCACAAAAAACAAAACAAAAAAAAAAAAAATGGAGGTTAGCATAAAAGGAAGGTAGAACTGAAAGGCTGGAAGTGAGAGAGGCAGATGGGTCCCACCCCTCCCCAGTGCTGTCCAGAAAGGTTACCTGCCGCAAGGATGAGGAAGCATCTGCCCCCAAGGCCTGCCAGCCTGGTTCATAGGTGATGTGGATAGCCTTCCCAGGGATGATACAAAGGAGCAGAGAGAGGAGAGCGGGTAACCCCGACTTCGAGGGCAGAGGAAGAGACACACAGTGAAGGAAAAGGTTTAGAGAGACAAGCAAGAAAGGGAGCTAAAAAATATGAGTCAAAACAGAAGATACAAAGAAAGGCTCAAGTCCTTCCTTCCAGGGAACTAAGCCTGCTCAAGATATCACAGGGCCACAAGTCACACCTTTTGACTTCAGCTTGAGGTGCAAAAAGGGAACAGAAATTCTGTCATTTTTAGGCTCAATTTAAGATGGGGCATGTTTTTTCCATAGACCACCAAGCACCAACTCTCTGAATGCCAGGTTCCCTTTTATCACCTCTCACATAGGCCACCAAGGAATTCCAGAGATGGAAGTTAAAAGGTTAAGAAAAAACCACCCCACCCTTGATATATAAAATTATTAGTCACTTTGGAAGCTGTAGCCCTGGGATTCTAAGCCCCAGGACATCTGCACCATGTGGAAGTTACCTACACAAAGAAATGACAGGTCCAAATCTTTAACAAGCAAGTCACAAGAGCTAGCATTTCTCTAAAGATCRTCAACACGAGCTTTGCTGAGACTGAGCCAAGAACAGCAAAATGAACTACCCAGTAGGCGAAAGTTATCTCTGCTTAGTGTAGGCAGAGAGCAACTTCTACAGGGTAGTCAGTGGTTCACCAACTGGGCTCCCAGTTTGGAGCTCCTCTGTTCTGACTGGAGGAATGGTTAGCATTGGGAGAGGTCACAGGACCTTAAAAAGATTAAAACCTTTTTCTTCCTGGCCTTCAAAGCAGTTTCTAGCTGACTGCATTTGACTCCAACTTCCAGCGTATCTGGACTGTTCCCTGCTTGGCCAAGAGAAACCAATGCATCAGGCCTTCACAGTTACTGAACTGATTTTTTCCTTTGGCTTTCTGACATAACCTTTGTTCCCCTCTGCCTGTGAACAGAGTTAAAGATCTTCATCTCTCGTTGCTATTGCTGTCTCAGGACAATGGCTATAGCCAATGTTGCCTGAAGTATTTCATCTAAACTCTAGCAACAAGAGCACTGCGCAGAAGCTGACGAGGCACATTCATTGAATCCACTGCCAAAAGCAGACGTTACCAGTGTTGCCAGCACAGTCCTGTTTGGTGAGAGTATTAATTTCACAAGTGGCCCTTCTGCATACGTTCTCACAGAAGCCAAGTGACCAGGTGCCTTTGTGTTCCCTCAACAATTCTTCATGACAGAGGCCGCAGCTCCCAAAAAATCACTAGGGAGACATATTCCCCCACCACATTCTCACTCATTTTCATTCTTCCTGACCAAGTGCCATAAGCTGCCTTCTTTATGCTCCCCCGGACAGCTGTGTACACATCTGGCTAGTGGAAAGTTCCCAGACAGAAAGGTCCTGCTAGCAGGAAGAAGCGTAACTTACACCCATGGTCACAGCAGGTGAGKGACTATCAAAGGATCACCAAAGGGAATTAAACAGGGTTTGTTTGAAAGATATTCACAAATGCTTTGTCTGCTTCTCTGCCCAGTTCCTTCCAGTGAGGAAGGAATTAAATAAAATTAATTAAATATATGCTCTGCAAAGAAGAGGAAGAACACTGACATGCCCAAGAACACAGAACAAGTGACAGAGACACTGCTGAGGGAGGTCTCCTGGTGTCCAAGCCAAACTAGGTAGAGAGAAGAAACAACAGCAAACCATGCCAGAACAGGTAGTGGACTCAACTGCCAAGATGCAGCAAACAACTGGCTTCTGCTCAGCAACTCCTGACATACCCACTCTCAGCACTGGTAACTCCTGGATCTGTCCATGCCCTCCAGGGATCCTCAACTGCTTCCTCTAGCAGTTGTCCTGACGCAACCTTCAACATGCTTCCCAGAAGAGGAAATCTCCACAAATGGAAACCCTCCGGAGCCTGCCTCAGCACAAATTTAGGGAACAAGCCACATTACTGCACAAACAGCTTCTCCCAACACTGAAACCACAGAGCTCTCCAGGAAGCCCAAGTCAGAAGCCGCACAGCAGCAGCTCCAAGGCCAATGCAGTGAATGGCCCTCACCCACCTCTTTGCACTCATGAGTGACTGGCTCTGGAGTCACATTCTGGCTGGCAGCTGAGACCATCGCGCTGCTGGTGCTTTTGTTTCGCCCATGGCCCTTCCTGAAGACAGCTTTAGAAGGGCTCTGGAGCTGAGGGTGCAGCTCCCGGTTCGGAGAGGAAGGTGTGGATGTGATCACCAGCGTCTTCAGAGCTGTTACCTCTGCCTGCAGCATGTCAATCTGAGGAGACAAGGCAAGAGTCAACAGCACCTTCAGCACCTGCTGAGCTCAAGTTTGCTGCACCCCACCAAACACTAAAGCCACAGGGAACCAGCTACAAGCCCAGTCATGAAGCCTTCTCCCCATTCTCCCAAATGCCCACCATCACCCAGAATTTTAAACAGGGCTAAACAGCAGCTATCTGGGAACCCATCCCTCTGCTTCTCAGTCTGAGCACATTTTGCCCCAGGCTCTTTTTAGACCCAATAACCCAGAAGAAGATTCTCTCTCCTCAAGAAGGAACCAGTTGAGCAGCCCTGTGATGCAGCCTTGTCAGGAAATTCCAACTCCCCAGCTCCCTGCTCTATCCATCCCCACAGCTGTGGCAATTAAACAGCATATCACTTCTCTGTGGTTCCCCTGGCATCCATTTCTCAAAGGGGAGCTGGATCAGCAGCAGACTGCAAGGATGCCTTTTCCCCCTCACGCAGTGTCTGCTGGAGAGGGAACAGAGCAAATGCAGCATCTCAGAGAGACCGAGCTGCAGGCACTTTACTCTCCTCCAGCCAACAAACAGCACCATGGCCAGGCTGGGCAGGGATGGCACCAACCTAGCACAGAGATCAAGTCACAGAGAGTGCAGTTCTCACCTTCCCCCGTGCCTCCCTCAGCTGTTTCTCTGACGCCGCCTGTTTAGTGTTTGCTTCTCTCACCATCTTGTGCGCTTCCTGGACCAGAGAGAATTTTAGTCTGCCTGTTGCAGCCCCAACTCATAAAGCCACCAGGGCAGGCCAAAGCTCTGCCATATCGCATGCTCYGGGCAAGCAAGCAGGGGGACAGACATCACTGCCACATCCAAGGGTTTTACTCTGTCAGCTGTGAAGAGCCTTCCCCCAGAATTTCCCAGAGAAGGCTCTCAGTGCCAGAGCCTGGAACACACCCCCCTGCTAGGAGTGTAGTTGGCTAAATTAAAGAGTTTAGCTGGCTGAGTCCAAGGTCATCTCTTTCACTGATACGGGCTGCTGTGAAGAACACTAGAAGCAAGGGCCTGCCCCTCCTTGCCCTTGGGAATTGCTCTAAAGCTGAGGCTTTAACATTAGCACCCACCTGTGCTACATCACAGCTGTGTAGCAGCTGTGTCTGCACCCAGTCCAATACCTCTGCGACTCTGACCTTGACTCAGACTCACTAGCTTGGCTTCCTGACTTGACCTCAGGCCTGCATTGTCACTGCAGACTTGCTGGTTGATCACTGGACTGTTTTCTGACCCTGATTGCTGTCTGTGGCACAGATCCTCATTCAGACTTGCTGCTCCACCTCTTGGCTCCTCACTGGCGAGGTCACTGCTCTTGCCTGACTTGTTATTGCACTTTGCTCCCACTTCCCTTGCGGAGCAGCCAGCCCTCACTGCTCTGGGCATGGCTGCAACACAGCAGGAGCTGTAGCTCAGGTGGGGGCCAGATGGTAGAGGCTAGCTTAAAAGTATCTCCCACAGGAAGAGGGGAGCAGTGTGAGTTCCAGCTGAGGCCTCCCCGCAGCGCTGTCTGGAAGCAGTCTGTCCAAGGCCACCAAAGGAAGGGGACAGCCCTCAGCTACCTTATCTCTAAGTTCACCCTGAGCCCAAGCAGCCGAATCTCCAGGAGGGGGATGCTCTCGTGGCCCTCGCACTCGGCACCGGCCTGTGTTTCAAAGGTACAGATGGGCTCTGGCTTTCCTCACTGCCCACTCGGATCCAGACATTAGAGCTGCCGGTAAATGGGATTTTGCCAGGATAGAGCTTGGCAAGAATCACGTTACAGAAAAAACAACCAACAGGCCTACTGAACACTCACTGGAGCAGAGTATATGAGGACATCCAGCTTGCTCCCACCCCAAGCAAAGGCTGACATGAGCCAGGGAATCATCTCTATTACACAGCAGCTGCTGTCCAGACTACAGAGCAGGCACAGGAGAGGGACAGGGAGCTATGCTTAGCTCCAGCTACAGGCATCCCCACATCTGTTTTTGCTACCAGATGTACAGACCCATAACTACTGTGCTCTTTATGCCACCCCACAGCTGCTAGAAGGGGAAAGAAATGCATGCAAATGCTCCCCAGGAGCAGGTACTAGCCCCTGCTCTGAGGCTCTGCCTGCAGCACTACCCAGCTCTGCTTCTTCAAGTGGGAAAGAACAACAGGGGAAAGGAGGAAACTGTGGGAGGAGATGGCTGGAAGTTCAGGGAAAGCCTGTCTTAAAGGAGTTGGATGTAAGCTTAGCTTAAGAAATGATGGGAAGAGGGTGGTACCTCAAATAGGCTAGCTGTTAACTCCTCTAGTTCCTGCTCCAGTTGTTCTCTGACCTTTGACAGTCTCTCACATTCTTTGTCCTTCAGCTTCAGCTCCTGTTGCAGAAATGGAGAGGGACGCGTGAGGTCATAGCAGTCCCCAGTAGTGCTGATGCCTGCCGGCCCCCACCTGTCAAATCACAACCTTTCCTCCCCACCATGGCATGGATCCCCAGCCCAAGACTCCTGTCACTAAACTCTGTACCACGCTCCGTGTCACCAAAGGCATGCATCCACAAGCTGTACCAGGCTTTTCAGGCTGGAATTGCTCATTTGCCTTTAGCAAGGAGGCTCCATAGTAAGCACTACCTGCCTCAAGCTGCTTTCTGCAGCAGGTTTCCAGGACTAATTTAGATGTTGGCACGGAGGCTTTAGGTCAACCTAGCAACTGATGTCCCACTGCAAAGCACTTTATGGCCACCTCAGCTCAATCTCTCTCCTCTTCTGCCTGCTCCAGACTGCGGCACAGCCACATTCAGACCCTGCTCCYCTCAGCACCACCTCTAGGAAAACCCCCACTGCTCAAATCTGTGCCACCATCCTCAGGTGTTCTCACAAACTCTGGGCCTTACCTTTTGTGCTTTATGCAGCTCTTCCTTCAGGAATTCAGACCCCTTTTCACGGATCTCCACTGAAGAGCTGCGTAGACGTGACACATTGAGCTGCTCGGTGGACCGGGTCTCATCCACACCTCCAGCATCCTGGCATCCAGTCTCTGGCTCCTCCTTGCTGCCGTTGGATGGCATCAGTGTCTTCCAGTGTCCCACAGCTGCTTGCTTCTGTCTGTCTTCCTCAAAATTGGCCTGGCTGTGGGGTACCAGCACAGTGAAACTTCATATGGGGGCAATTCACAGCCTTTCTCCAACACTCGCAACACATCCACCTCCAGCCTCTCACAAGCACTGAAGCGAGGCAGGGAGGGTGGTGGTGTATGAAGAGGCCAGGATTAGCTTAAAGGACCTGCTTTGTGTCCAGCAGCACCAGATCCTTTACCCTGCATGCAGGCACTGCCTCCCTACTGAAGTGCTTCACCCTTTTGGCATGGATTGCTTCCAGACCAGCAACAGAAGAGGAGATGATGGTCTAAAATAAAGACTTTGGGGGAAATCTCTTATCCTGGGATCTTTAAGAACCACACCAAGTCTAGTTTGAGATGCCCAGCCTGCACTCCTTTTAAGAAGGTCTAGTTTCTCAACAGTGAGTACTCCCTCACAGATAATTCTGGACACACAAAACTTAGTAGGCAAAGCAATGCTGTTAGTAACTCCTGGTTTTACCCTTCTCAACCAGCATGTCCCAGATGCTATTAACTCGGGATAAAGCAGGAGAACTAAAGACAGCTGCTCCAGGAATCCTGTTCTCGCCTGTTTTCAGAGGGAAACAGACTGCAGCTGGCTTGTTTAGGAGTCCAGTATACACTCAGTAGACCTAAGTTCAGAGACACTGCTTCCCCAACTGAAGGAGAGTAGCAAGAAAAGCCAAGTACAGCTCACCCACTCCCTAGCAATATGCAGACCCTAATCCCCTCCACTGCAAACCCAGCCTTCCTCTCCCCACCACCGCTGCTTCAGAGGGGAAGGATCTATTTTTAACCTACTGGTTTCCCACCAAAGTCCTCCACAGAGCTGTCTAGAACACTGTATTCCCATTTAGCTGAGATGAAACCCTATTTTTCAGTTTCAGTGGCTGGCACTGAAGTAGATATGTACTAGAAAGAGGAAACCAGAAGAGTCACCCAGGACACTGTTCCCCAGTGCTCGTAGGACTTTGCCAACTGTCAACAGACTAACACAGACCCTCGAAGAGGCTGATGAATTTAGTAGGCTTTGCAGCTGCTGGGGTCTTACAAGAGGAAAACATAGGCTTGAGCGCCTGCATGATAGGGCACTGCAATCTTAGTGTTGCCTAGAGCACATGCATCAACCCTTCTTCATGCGTTGAACTGTTCTCACGTGGTCACTTGCCATTTGAAGTCAGCGGGAGCACGATCAAGCCTTGCACACATGGAAACTTTCTATCGTGTCCAGCCACCCAGCGGGACACACACACTGCACTACAGATTAACCTGCTGCCAATTATCTCTGCGTCACAAGCCTTAGCTGAGCTGTGGTGCTATCCTCTTCCATGCACAGCACCAATCCCTCCTCCCGCACACTCCTTCTGGCTACTGCTTCTTGCCCACTACCTTCTCCTGCAGAGAAGCTATCACCTTCTTTTGGTTGGGTTCACTTTCTCTTCTTCCCTTTTCCCAACCTCTGTATTTTCCTCTCCTGAATTTGCCCTACCTCCTGTACTCCAGCCAGGCCACACTCTTCCCCCTCGCTCTGACTCCAGCCCCATACTGCACGACAGAGCATGGACTGGGCTTATCTCCTCAGCCATGTGCAGCTCAAGAGAGCCTTGTTCTGCCTCATCTCACCCAAACACAAAAGGCAGTCAAACCATGAGGCCCAACTACCGACAGGCCTTTTTCTCCTAGGCTATGCTACCTGGCAACAGCGTGGTGCTACCACCTTTTCTACTCAAATCGCTCCCTTTCTGTCCTCCCCCAAAGCTGTCCATGAGCAACAGTTGTCCACAGTCATCTTCCAAAGAGGGAAAGATGCAGCAGCTACCAGCTAATTCAACTCAGGTACCACAGCAAAGTATGTGGAAAAGCACACATGGAAAACTCTCTGAACCCTTGGAAGACAAAGAGCACAGGATCATCCCTGCTGCCATGCCATGCCAACTGGACAGCATTTTGACTAAGAAGGTAGGAAAGGATAGAAACTAGCTAGCATCCCATTGACTTCACCTTGGTTTTACTGAACATTCCCTGGGAAGATCTAGAAAAGGAGGCTCATCCTGGTGATACTTCTAAATTTGGAAGTGTGGAAAATAACATAAAAGGGTGCCTTGGGGAAAGGGCAAGAAAATAAAGTTAGTTTTGGCCAGAGGAAAAACGACAGACAGTGCCTCCAAGCAAAGATAATTCATCTTGAGCTATTCAGCATGCTGGGACTGCTTGATAAAAAGCAATATGCACAAACACGGAGGGATACGCCTGACTGAGTGAGCCACAACCAACAGGAACTCCCAGACTGGGCAGGCATCTACAGTTTGAGGTGKGAGAGAACGCGCAAGTGCAAACTACGTGGTGTCCAGAGCGTGCAGTGCCTGCTCCATCCAGTTAGGCTGCTCTGTTGGCACATTTGGTTAATCAGAGGAAAGGCAGAACTGCACAGAAGAAATAAAGTGGTTTAGAAAGGTCAAGATTAGCTAACGCGGATCACTTACCTAAACAGTGACATCGCTAACGGGATGAGGAGGTCTCCAAAGGCTCCAAACACTATGGATCAAGCAAGAGAATGACCCAACGGAAGGAATGAAACCCATTATAGGAAGGTAGGGACACAATGAGACCAATTCATCCCTGCCACAGAGATCAGGGGAGGTTCTCTGCAATAGATTTGCCATGGAGCAGGGGAAGCATGCCAAACAGAGAGGTCTGTCCAACAGTTAAACCATTTCTCAGGTGGCATAGTGGAAGTCCCCTCTGCTGTGGACTTTCGAGATTAGACAGGGTAAGTTGCAGAGAACATATCTCTCCAGGTTCTCCTGCATTAGAGAGGAAACACACCAGAAGGTCCCCAGCCAGTCCAAGCACCTCCAGCTTCTGTGATCAGAAGGAAAAAAAAAAACAAAAACCAGAGCATAGAGGAAAAGCTAGGTTCAAAACCAAGCAGCTAGCAAAAAAAAAAAAAAAAGAAGCTGCAAGGAAAAGGGACATTTCAACAGTCCACTAAACTATTAAGACAGCCAATCTAACCCACACATAACAGGAAGAAAAAAAAAAAATGTCGTTTCTTTATGACTCTCAAGTTCTCAGATGAAAGTTGTTTGTCTTGGAGACAGGTATTCCAGTGTATTTCCATGCGCTATGGAAGAAAACTGGAGGACACGGAGGAATGGAACAGTCCCACCCACACTGCGTAATGCCAAGGAACCTAAAAACCTATCCTGAAAAATCATCCCATCTTCTATGATGGAACAGCGCATTCTCCACGCCGTGCAAACAGAATCCCCACGAAAGCCTTGTTTACGCTGGCTTCTGCCCAGCCAAGCCCCAATCTCCAGTGTCCAGCTGGGGCTTTGAAATGCAATCCCCCCCGCCCCGAGACCAAAGGACCACCACGTACACTCGCACTCTCTTGCTATCGCTGGTCTGACTGGTGGCTATCTTTCTCAGAAAAATGTATCATATCCTAAAGGTCCCACACTGACACAAGAAATGCAAACTTATACAAAAAAAAAAAAAAAACCCAACACCCCACAAGCTTCTAAAGTTGGATTCTGTAGAAAAAGCAAAAAAATGTGCAGGATCCGCATTTTTTTCCAGCGGGCCCCACATGTTTCCTGCAGTGCTGATCTGACAGGGTTATTTCCCGTACGAACAGCCTGGGGGTCTCTCCAGGTTAAACTCTTGCCCTTAGGCTTGCAAAGAGGACCTGACTTTTCCATCCCCATCAGGACAAGAAGCCTGACCGCTGCCGTACTGCACCACCACGAATCGGCATCGCTCCGCAGCCCGCTCACCCCACCAGGCGCTGGGTAACGTGCCTCTCAAAAGCTTTTGGCAAAGCATATGGTAGCGTTTTATTATAGCGTAACGTGCAATTTGTATTTCTTATATTTGCCTCAGCGATCACCCGCTGTGTCCTCATGCCTGCGGGTCGCTGGTGGACACGGTATCTCCTCAATTCTGTCTCCTTACTTGACTTCCACACAACTGCTTGCACAAACACACGCCTGCAGAGCCCTGAGACCAGACTGAGCCGCGAGGTTTTCGGCTGCAAGGTGGTAACGACAGAACAAGCAAACCCAATGGAAGTCCAAGGAGAAACTCAGCCCGGCTTTACCCGGCGAGACGCCCTTGTCCCAGCACCCGCAGGCGGCCAGGCTCGGGGGCAGCCCGGCCCGGCCCCCGCAGAGCCGCCGGCTCCCACCCCCGCCTGCTCGGGGCGGGGTAGGTCCGGGCGCCAAACGCCGCGGGCCCGCAGAGCCCGGCCGCTCCCCCCCCGCCACCGGCCAGGCCCCACGGCTAACGGCTGCCCCGCCGCCCAGAGCCTCCCAGCCCGCGGGGCCGTGCTCCCAGACCTACCCCCGCCGCATGCTGGGTCCCGCTGACGCCGCTGCTGCTGCTGCTGCTCACGGCGGAGGCGGAGGAGCACCCGCCGCCGCCGCCCCCATGCCCGCAGCCGGAGCCGTGCCCGGCGCTGCGGCACCGCCTGAAGGACGCGCTCCCGCCGTCCGCGGGGGAGGCGGGGGAGGAACCGCGCGGGCACCACGTGATCCCGGCGCGGCTCGCGCGGCAGGGGGCGCGCCTGCGCGCTGCCGCCCCGCCGGGCGCCGGCAGGGGCGGGGGGGGAGGCGGGAGGCCCTGCCACGCGTGTCGCCTGTGCCACTGGCGTGTCCCGGGGCGTGGAGCCAAGCCCGGCCCCTTCGCGGCCTTGCGGCCGGCAGGCCTCTCCCGCAGGCCGGCGGTGGGAGGCTGACGGAAGGGGCCGTACCCGCGGGTCTGCCCGGGACCCCCGGATCGGGCTCCGGCGGGTGGTGCTGCGCGGGGGCCGGCGTCCCGTCCCCTCAGCGTGTCGCCGGGTGTGATGGTTTTATCAGCCTGACGGTACTTTGTGTTTTCCTTAGAGCTGCGGCTGCCCGAACTGGAAATCCCACCAGTCTCACCTCTTCGCAATAAACCCAGGGATCTTTCCAGACCTGTGATTCCATGGAAGAGTCTGCAAGCCCTGCGAAAGGCCTAGGGGATAGACATTAGAAACACAAACCGCAGAATTACTGTCAGCGTCCTGATTTGGGGCTCCTGACTCATGATGTCTGAGATGCACGCTGCTGGGGTGAGCGAAAAGCCTTCCTACGACGCTGAGGTTGYGGGGAGACAACCCCTGCGTTGATGCTGGTACAGGGGAAGCAGTTGTGTGCGAGTAGATGTCACTACGATTTACAGCCTGCACAGCTGGAGGGGCTCTGGGAGAAGCTGTGCGCTCAGCCAGGGATTCCAACTGGTACCAGCAACTGGTAACACCCTTACGCTCCCTGTAAACACATCATCCCTCCCTGGCATGGAGCATGCCCGCAGACTCCTGCCGAAACAGCTCTGTGGGAAGCCTGGGATGTAAAGAAGTGATATACAGGAAAGTGAAAGGATGGGGGAAATCTGACTGGTGGGAGAAATGACTGTGCWTGTTAGCGGTGGGCAGCTGGGACTGGACCAGAATTTTTAAACTCGGCATTCAAGGAAAGCACTGGGCTTTCCATACCCTTACATGAATGAGACAAAAGCTCGTTGTTACTGAGCTTTGGACTTTGGATGCTGTGGCTCCAATTTTTAGCTAGCTCATCCTTGCACTCGCTGTCTCCAGGAGGCTGAGGGAGCAGAGCAGCTCTCCCAGTAGATGAGAGCACTCATGTGGCCGCACTGATTTACATCCTCTCCGCAAAGCAGCGGGAACACACCGTTCTCTGTCCATCCATTTTCCTCCCCCCTGCATCACCACCTGTGCATGGAGGAGCCCCTTTGCCCAGGGCATACTCATCCCGAAAGCTTATTCCTTGCTTGCTCTGCTCTGCTAGCACAGAGGGGCAAAAAGGGTCAGCCCCAGGTGATTCCTGGGGCATTTGCAAATGATCGATCCACTCCACAGTCCGCCGCCRAAATCAAGAGGAGCTACGGTCCTAGGGAGTTCATCCTTTTCCTGGGGCATTACCTACAGACAGAGACACAACTGCAGCTCACAGCACTGTGGGGTTCCCACCTCCCCAGAAAGTGCTCCAGGGAATGCACAGCCCATTGTCCCTGTCCCTGGGGCACATCTACCCGCTGGGACAAAAAGGGCAAAACACTCCTGCTGTTACCACAGTCCCACAACGGATCCCACAACCACCTCTGGATTGACAGCGCTGCAATTTTGGCGACAGTGCCTCCATTGGACCAAAAACTGCCCCTGCCCTCGCAGGTCACCCTCAGAGTATGTCTTCCAGATCAGTCCTTCCCTCACGTTTCCCATTGCGCCTTACCTTGCCATTGCCCTGGGCTTTCCTCCAGGCAGCAGTATCCCCTCCAAGCCTTCGCACACAGGGGCAGCTCCCGCCCTGGTCTCAGCTGCCCCATCCTCTGCCTCGCTGCCAGACACAACGCCAAAGGCAGGCAAGTTAGACATGGTGATCCTTGTATCCATTGCCGCCGTAGATACTACACAGGGAGCAATTCCCTGTCCCAGCTTCTCCTGGGTGTCCATGTCATCTACAGCCCTGCCCTGCCTCATGGCCAGGATCCACGGTGACAACAGAGGCCAACCCCATGCTCTGAAGTCTCGGAGCGAAGTGTCCGAGAAGTTTGTGTCGATGGCTGTAACCTTTGTTATCTTCAGGGAACTTTTGGGAGGAGGGGAAAAATCTTCAGCTTTGCAAGGCAGCACCAGAAGTAATTAGTCTGTAATTATTAACTCCCAAGGCCTGGCTGGCAGGGACGGAGGGTCCTCAGGTTAGAAAGGTAGAACTGCTTCCAGGATCCAACAAAGGCAGGAAGAACGAGAACTGATGATAGTGCAGACAGGAAGCATTAAGAGGGGATGTGCTGGAGATGCTGAATCCCAGCCACTTGCAAAAATAACTTGTCACAAGGTG
This sequence comes from Phoebastria nigripes, assembly GCA_035582835.1. Taxonomy (NCBI): domain Eukaryota; kingdom Metazoa; phylum Chordata; class Aves; order Procellariiformes; family Diomedeidae; genus Phoebastria; species Phoebastria nigripes. Next base: position 53,321 of record JAYKAV010000478.1, on the reverse strand, counting down.
AGAGTGGCATGTGCTCCCCCTCACTCCCAGCCCCAAAGGACAGGCAGAGCTATTGAGGAAGCCTGGACAGACCCTGAGATTTCTCCATAACCAGATGAATGGGCTGGCCCAGCAGAGCAAAACTCGGCACATATCACTCCCAAGCTGAGGGTTATCATGCAAGCTGCCTTGAGGCAGAAAAAGCTGCTGCCTTCTCCAAGCCCTCTGCACAAGGCTAGCTGTCCCCCAGGCCATGTTGTGAAGTGTCCCAAAGTGTCCATCCCAGCAGCTGGTGAGACACAGACCCATCTCCCACCTCTGGTTTAAAGAGACAACAAAGCACCAGACAACCTTAAAGTCTCAGTGCAGTTGGAAGCTCTAACCCAGCACCCTCGTCTCACACCATGGAAGTACCTTGCTCTCTCCCACATTATTTCCCATTTACATTTCATGGAAGCTGAAAAAATCATTGACCTCTGGGTAATGAAGTGTCATAAAATCCACTTTGCCTCCTGCAAGTCTCCCAGCACAGCACATACCTGTTGTGAAGGCCCTGACATGGTACCTCCCCACTGCCACAGGCATTTTTAGTCACCCTTTTCCCCCCCATATCTTCCCCACTTCCACTGCCTTTGCTCAGTCACTTGTACCCACTCACCCCACCCCTGCTCTCACATCCCTCCTGCAGATCCACCTTGCCAAGCTACTGACCTCCCTGACTCTTCACCTTTTGTTTCTCATCCTCCCATCTCCTCCAGGCAAAGAAGCATCTTGCTAATGCTTTCTGTGTCTTCTTGAGAGTCAGGTCCAGTCAGGTCCCTTGCTCCCCACAGCTCTCTCACAAAGGAAAGGACCCCCCCAGTCCTTCCTTTGGGTTTCTCAGATGCAGGGATACACTTGTGGCACCCAATTGGGTCCTCTGACCCAGCTCTGCGTCTCCAGCCTGAACACCTCCTCCTCCGGCACCCCGAGCAGACCCCTGTCACTTCTGGAGTCCCTCCACACCGTTCCCCAGTGACCTCCTCTCAGCCCAGGCTATGTGGAGGCAGATACTAATGCACATGTACTGAGCAACTGGGGAACCACCAGAGCAAAGCAGAGACTCCCATTTGGGGGGGATCTGTTTCTGGTGGTCCTAATTGCCTCCTGTAGACAGCAAGCTCTCTGCCTCCACATCATCCTGATCCTTCATACTCCCTCCCGGAGTGCCCACATCTTCCTTTGAATGGGTCATAAATGAAGAGCAGGACTCAAAATCCTGAGTTTGGTTCAAACAAGGTGCAAGACCACCCTGCAGAGCAGAAGCAGCTCTCAGCTAGGACACCCTGCCCAGCACAGATGCTTCCCAGTCATGGGAGAGGGCTCAAGCCTCCTCTGGGCTGCCTTGTCTGCTCACGAATTCAGATCCTAGTACAATTAAAAAAAAAAAAAAGAAAAAAAAAAGAAAAAAAGAAAAAAACAGACCCAGGCTGGGAAGGGAAGGAGGAACAGGGTTTATCTTAGAGTTTGGAAAGCAGGACTACATCCCTGACCCAGCAAACCCAGACCGGATGTTATTGCCATGAAAATGAGAATGAAAACAAATGGCCTAAAACTCCAGGCTTCATTCCACCCACTTGCTCCCCTCCCTCTTGCCTGTCTCGGCCAGCTGTGCAGCATGTTTGCTCAACTGGCTGGAAGGGCTTCAGGAAGGGTCCTCTGGGATCTCTGGGTCTAAGATCTCTGATTTCATGGAGGGGATCTGCCTTGACCACCCAACAAAGTGCAGCCCCTGTTTCAAGGCAACAGGGTAAAAGGAAAAGACTGAAAAAGCATAATGCTCAGCTCCTGACTGAGAGCCAGAAGAGCAGGGGGGGCTAGCCTGCTGGGGCAGCAGTGCCGTATCGCTCAGATGGATGCTGCTAAGAGCAGTCAGACTGTGGCACTGAGCAGAGACCCCCCAGAGACACTGCTGTTCCTGCCAGTTCTCAGCTGCAGACAGCTGACAGAGAGCAACCTCATGCTCAGCAGCATCCTTTGAAGGAAGGGTTCAGCCTGAACCCAGGGGAAGAGACACCAGATGGAAAAGGAAGAAGAGCAGCTGGCAAACTCAGAGCAAAAGGACGAGTGTCCCTCAGCTTTTTAGGAAGGTCTTCCTTTCTGCTGGCTGATTTGGTCACTGTTTATCCAACCAGAAACTTCTCAGTCCTGCATCCTTCCCACAACATCTGCAAGGAGGTAGCAGGCAGTCCCTAGAAGTGATGTCCAGGACCAACACATTTGGTCCTCCCTTTGGAACCTAATCCCCACCATGGTGGCTAAGGCAAGAAAAGAGGGACCAGCTAAGGACTCTTCCCTCCTTTTCATGTCTGTACTATGCAACATCAGAGGAAGAGGGAGAGGGAGAGATTGGTCACTCTCCAGGCCCCTGAAAAATAAAATGCCGAGGGTAAGACAGAGATTGGCACTCAGATTTGCAGGGAGATACAGAGCTTGGCACTGAAACCTCAAAGCAATAAAGAGATGCCGTGCTCATATACTGCTGATCTCTCCTGGGCAAAGACATATCTAGATGTGTCAGGGAGGGATGGCAAAAAAATGGCTATGAGGTACAGTCAGTCTGTCCATGTACTGAGCTGTTTGTCCAGGATTCCCAGGCATCCTGCAGCTTGGTCCGTGCCATCCCAAATGGCTGCTTATACACACACATGCCAACTCCGCCTCACAGGAGTAGGGAGCCTAGTGCTACCAGATGGCTCTTCATTTGCCACAGAGCTGGAAAAAAATACAAAGACACTTGTAAAAAGCAGTAGAGCTAGCAGGGACATGGCCTCTTCCACTAGAGCAGCAAGTTATCCCCTCCCTATGTCAGAAAAACACATAGTCCATGAGGAAAGAAATTACCACACTGAGTCGAGTGCTATGCAGGGGGCAGGCAGCACCCTTAGCGTGCCCCCAGCTCTCAGCCCCCCCCCCAGCATGGTGCAGAATTAGTGATGAATCCTGCAACATAAAGGGAAGAAGTCTGGGGGTCCTCACAAAAGCACTGGTGGTCACTGCATCCTCTTCAAACATCCATGGCCAGCTCAAACCTCAGAGTAAATCCTGTCTGTGCAAAACAGCACCTCCTTGGATATTTTCCACTTCTTTTTTTTTTGTATTTTTTTATTTTTTATTACATCAGATTCCAGGGAAGAATGTCAGTTTGAGAGACACCCCTGATGCCAGCTGCCTGTGTGTCTATCTCAGCACTGAAACCGGAGAAGGGAAAGGGATTTCACCAAGCTTTGGGACCCACAGCATCCATCTGAGAAAAGCACTTGTTATTCTCTGGGAGACTGCAAGGAGGGCACCGTGCCTTTCCCAGAGACAGCTGCAGCTAACTCAGCACAGAGAGTGGCCCTTTGGGGTTCCCAAAGTGGGGATTCACTTCCCGTCACAGTAACTCAATCTCTGCATCTGTAAAATGAAGAAAATGAGAATGATTCGAGGGCTGTGAGACTGAGGACAGATGTCAGCACCTCCTTGCTTTCTCCTCTGCTTCTGTGCAAGGCAGGCTTTCAGACCGGCGTCTTCCTCAAGGCCTGCAAGGACTGACACCACAGGGGATGTGAAGAGATCCAAGCAGCACTGCTATGATGGTAGCCCCTGAGTTATTTACTTTCATATTAAATTCCACAAATATTTCATGCTGTCCTAACAGCAGCTCTGAACCACAGGAGCTGCCAGCTGAGCTACTCTCAGAGGAGGGCAGCAGAGTCCCCCAGATGCCAGCACATCCCTCCACAAAGAGCAGGACACTTGAGGTTTTGCTGTTTCATGTTAGTCCCCAGGGGCACCTGAGCAGCTCCAGCAAATGTCTCACCTGAACCATTTTTGTCCCCCTGCCACGTATGGGGATGAGGGCTCAGGCACCGAGACCTTCAAGAACTGTCTCAGCCTGCCTGTCCACTAATTCCTTCTCTCTGGATACCTCCCCAAAGGGGAGGACCAAACCATGGAGCAGGGCGCTTCTGTGGACCACCTTGCCTTCAGAGAGGGTCCATCCCTGTGCTCTCCCAGCTCTTACCCCCATTCACAGAGCTCTTTGGTGTTTCGAGACATTGTCATGATCCTGAGTCACTTGGGAGACCCTGTCCCAACCCTGTGATTCTGGCCATAAAAAGGCCCTTTGGGAGCAGCTGCAACCTAGGAGCAAAGTTTCAGGGACCTCATAGCAAGCCCAGCCCCATAACAGAGCAGGTGACACAGTAAGTACACCTCTGAGGGACAAGACCGTCCCAGACCCTCAGCAAAACCAGGGCACCCCAGCTCCTGTCCCAGACAGATGCCACTCACACAGGGGTAGCCACATCAGGGTCTGAAACAGCACCCCTGCCTTGCTGCTCGCCCAGGGCAAGGCTTCAGAAAGGGAGGACAGCTGGGGTGTTTTGGTCCTGGTGGACGCTTCTCTTTCCCCCTGAGCTGGCAGGTGCTACTCATGACAGTAGGCGCAAAGCTACGAGCTCCTTCAGTCAGTATGATGAGTTTGCTGCGGTTGGGCCAGTGAGGCAACCCTGTACTCACTAGCCTCTGGCCGCTGATAAGAGCCCTTATCTAGTTCCACACCTTGAATGTGAGGCTCTCCCAGTGGCCCTCCAYGCGCCCCTGCTTCTCCTGCCAGGTTTGTATCTCACGCTGCAGAAGCATCACACTGCCTTTTCTCTTCTGCATTGCCCTCCCACCTACCCAGAGCAAGTCATCCCTGGCAGGGGGGCTGCAGCACACCCAGGGATGCAGAGTGTTCATGCAGGAAGGACCCTGGTAAGGCCAAGTGCTGCAGGTCCATCCCTTCCCCCTGCAATTATACACGTTCTCCTAACGCATAGTGTGGCAGCCTCCCAGTTGCATGGCCAGATGTGGTAACTTACTCCCACCAGATGTGTGCCCATGTCTGCTATCATGCGATCCAATACAGAGCAGCTTCCACCCAGAGACTAGCAGAAGTCAGGAGATCTCCATGGTTTTGGTGCCAGGTAGAAGAAACAAGGATTGTTCCCTCCATTTTTGTTGAAAAGGAATCAGGACCAGAGGTAATCCAACACACTACAGCCCCCACCAGAATTAAAACCTCAGATGCTGGCACTGAGTCCCATGCTTTAAACTATCATCTCCCCACCCTTGGCAGCAATTCCCAGGGGAATTCCCCCACCAGAAGCCTCACACTAGACAGATGCCAGGCAGCACCTGCTTCAGAGAAGCAGTGAAACAGCACCCTCCCCTTGTCTAGGCTCAGCCACACAGAAAGGAGAAACCTACAGTTTGGACAAATTAATCCCCGCTGCTGATGCTAAACAAGTGTCAAAGACACAGGCACATAGACCAGCACAAGAGAAAGTTGGTTATTATAAGAACTAGCTCTTAATTTAATTTCACTGGAGACTTTGCTGCCTCCTTGCTTGGAAAGAGCAGTGAAAAAATACACACGGCAAGCCCACAGAGCCTCAGCGAGGAGCCTGGGTCTCCAGCTGCTCTTACCTACAGGGATCAGACCTATGCTTCCCCTCCGCAGTGGCCCACAGCTGGTGAAATGATGGAGGCCAGGAGGGTCAGAGCACACTTATGAAGTTGGGCCCAGGTGGTGAGAGAGGGCCAAGATGGCTTGGCTTAAGGCTCAGAGCAGCTCAGAGCAGCTCCTTGTCTCCAGGACACTGAATGTTGTAGCAGCTCGGCAAAAGCTGACTGGAGGAAATATTGGTGTCTAGGGGACAGATGCTATTACCTTGGACAACAGAGACAACTTTCCAAAGGAGTGAGCAGAAAGGGGATGGAAAGACACGGAGGTCTCATGAAGAGCTGTGGGCTATCCAAAGTCCTGTGCCTATGGGCACAGAGTTGCTGCCCAGGAGCCTGCTGACAGTGAGGGGTGCATGCCACAGCAAGACTAATTTGGTAAGAAAGGATCTTGATTCAGAGGCTCTTGGAAAGGGAATGTCTTAAAGACTTGACAGGAGAGATTGCAGGAGATGGTGGAAGGATGGTCACAATTGTGAGGGACAGCTTGGGAGCAGAAAAGGGACTGAAGACCCTGGAGAGACAGAGGCAAGGAGTTCTCTGGCTTGGTGGAGGCCTGAGGACAAAGGCAAGGAGCTGTGTTTCCCAGGGTGGCATGCAAGAAAGAGCAGTGACAGACCCCAAGTGCTGCTGGAGAAGCAAGCGGAAAAGAAAGTGAACACATGGAAAGAGTCTTGGGGAGCCAGTGGCAGGGTGGAAGTCCCCAGCATCCAAACCACAGCTGGAAGAGGTGGCAAACTCATCCAGGGACAGCAGAGACAGTGAGGAGTTAGAGAGAAACATCCTCCGAGAGCCAGGCAGAGCATGGGCCAGGTGTTTCGCTGACCTAAAGAGCTAGGAGCTTCCCCAGGGAAGAGAGGGCTGCGCAGCCCCAAGGGTGACACATTTTATAGCCTTTGTGGAAAATTCCAGCTCTACTTAATCTCCTGGGGCTCCTGTAAGATTGTGACACAGAGAAAGGGACCAAACAGGAAAGAATTAGAGGAAAAATGCCTCTCTTCTGGCAGCCACCATGGCTGTGCCAGGAGTTAGCAGCAGCAGCTGCGGAGCAGCCAGCCCTGCCTCCCCCTCCTCCGGCCGCCTCTATAAACACGCAGGGCTTACTCAGAAGATTAGAAGGGAACAGGGCAAAAGACAACAGAGTCTCTTTTGTAATGAGGAAGGATTATGGCATCAAGTGACCGSCTGCAGCTCCCAAGTGGGTTTCAGGCTCCTTAGCACACCGTGCCTGTCAGGTTCAATCCCCCCATGAGCCAAGGGGGCACGAGGAGGCGGGCTGTGGTGTGGGCCACAAAGGACCCAGCAAGGACACGTGTGGAACCAAACCTCCACAGCCTCCAGCGCAGCTCAGGAGCCCATGACTGTAAGTATCTAGTCCTCCCAAGAGCAGATAGATTCCTTCAAAGATCTATCTTCCTACCTATTGGTGACCTCCTCTGTCTGACCTCTGTCCACTCTGTCTGCTTGTTCTCCATCTTTGCAATAGCTGCTCTTGTCTGTTTGCCATCTCACGCAGTGGGTAACGCACCTGACGCAGGCTTGCTGTTGCGGGATCTTGGTTGCTGTGGACTCCCACAGTCTGATTAGTGTCAGTTGACCTCCAGGTGCAATGGTTAGTCCGGATGGATCAGGCAGGCAGATGCAGGCAGTGGCAGGCAGCAGCTCCCTGGGGAGCGGGCTGTGCAGCCGCCGCACAGGGGATGGCTCTTCCTCCCCATACYGACTCCGGTGTGCCAGTGCCGGTGCTGCGGTGAGTCACCTCCCACCACATACCTCAATCCCAAATGGTACTTGGAGTGTGCCAGCTGCCGAGTGACATCCCAGGGCAGTCCCGCACAGGGTGGCAGGTGGGCTGGGAAGTGCCTTAACCATTCAGGGCTGGAGGAAAAAGCACTGGGAAAAGCCCCATATCCCGTGCCGGAGCAGAACTGCATAGAGGTGGGTGACATCCATTATTTACATGGACAAGAGCTAAAGTTTTCCATGTTTGGTAAAAAGTGAATCTGTATTTGAATTACGCAACGAAGAGTCTCCCTGAGCACTTTCAAGACCCAAAGCATAGAGAAAACAGCCAGCTTTCTGTAAGTAGCCACCAACAAATTTATGGGTGTTTGCATACATTTCTCATCTGTATAGCCCATGTGTGTGCAGTCTCTAGGGCAGTTAAAAACCACTCTTCTAAGTCCTGTGCACTGGACAGAAATATATATGGAAAYGGCATGAATGTACACGAGGCTCTAGTGAAAGGTGCATTTGTGCAGCTGGGGAGCCCTTGGCAGGGCAGGTGCCAGCTCTGTTCCTCCCATATAACCTATGAGAGGGGACTCAGGGAGAGTTATGACAGGGAAACCCAAAGGAGGAGCAGCACCAAAAAGCCAAAGCCAGGACAAAGATGCTATTTGGTTGAAGTAGCCAACAAAAGAGACTTTGCTGTTTTTCTTCACAGCACCAGCTCACTGGGACCTGAGTTGTCCCCTCTTAACTGTAGATCTTTCAGGAGCATGGACACAAACTTACCTGCCTTCAGCTGCTGCTACAGAGCAGCAAGGTCTGAATTATCCCTTGAAGCACTTCTTTGTCTCCATCATTCAGGGAAGAGCCCAAGGCCCCATAACTATTAACGTTATTGCCTCTTAGATGTCTGTGTAACATCCTGGTAACATGTTAAGATTTAGAAATACCAATAGTTTCACATTGAAACTGAGGGATCACTCACCTATCTGCCTGGCATGGAGTACACTGGTCTGTTTTTTTTTTACAAATTGAGGTTTATATGAATGCGAGTCTGATTATTAATTGATGATAAAGAATTATTTATCCAGGGTTAGACTAGAAGAAGTGCAATGGGGATGCTGCATGATTGGGAAGCATTTCACAAGCCTGAATGCCTTTTTTCATCCAGCGTGATTTATTGTGCAACGTATGGTTGGAGAGGGGAGGTGGAGTTGCTGGAATTTGTGCTCTGTGAGCCTGGCCAAACTCCATCCTTCAGTCCTCTAACAGGGAGGAGTTTTCTGCCTGCGGGACTAGGACCAGCAGAGTCCAGATATGGCCCTCAGCCCAAATTTAAAGCTATACTTGTTGGGCAAGTGCTACAAAAAGTGTCAAATCTCCAGGGGTACCTTCATCTGGATCAGTACCGAGAAACCTCTCCTTTCTGGGGTTTTTGCTTTTCTTTGGGTTTTTTTTTTTGCCATCAGTATTCCAGGAAGACACTTCCCAACAAGCAGATTTACAAAAACAACATATTTGAAGCAAATACTACAAGAAAAAAAAATACAGTAAGCAACTTTGGCGTTTGTGACCCTGAGAATTAATCTTAAATAACTGTTTTGTGGGAGGGAGTGGCACGTGGGCTCTGTCCACTCTGACCAACCAGCCCCACTTGAACGCTGACAATCAAACACTAGAAACCAAGGGCTCCACCAGAAAGTATATTCTCTATCATTGTAACCAGCTCACATGCAGCTCAAAGACAGGAAAAACATGGCAAGCTCATCAAAWTGATTGCCTACCATAAATTTGCTCCTAGTTTTCTATGTCACTGACTTCATCTTACCTGTCTTTTGATCTCAACTCATTGTTTCTTTCTCTCTTCCTTCCTTCCATCTTGCTTGCTTGCTGGGACACTTGTGGTGTCCGTGTTTCCTCCCTCTGTGCAAGCTTGCTGGCAGCTTCAACATCTGCTCTTTTTGTGTCTCCACTAGGACCTGTGATGACAGTGACATACACCAACCGTGTGGCTGATGCCCGCCTAGGCACCTTCTCACAGCTCCTGCTCCAATGGAAAGGAAGTATCTACAAACTTCTCTACTCTGAGTTCCTTATTTTCATCTCTCTCTACTTCACCATCAGTCTTGTCTACAGGTAAGCATCCTTACACCACCCCAACACTAACACAGCCCCTCACTCTCCACCTGTCCTGGAGCAGKACAACTGAGCAACACAGGATTGGGACAGTGATCCTGGTGAAGAGGAGGTGGCCAGCCACTCACCAGCCTCTGTTCACAGGAGGAAAGGAAAGGTCAGGTCCTTCCTCACTGCTCCAATATGACTTAGCAGCTGACAAATCTCCTTTTTCTGTCCTGGGATGTTTCTCTTCCCTGGGATGAACAGTTGTGTTTGATGATTACCTACAGAAGAATAGATGTAGATCAGTGGAGATCAAGGCTGAACTAGTACTGGAGATGTCCCACAGTGGGGAGCTTTAGGAGAGAGTTTCCCTTGATACACAACAGACGATACCTTGGGTACATTTTTGAGAGCAGACATCAGCTCTGGGACCACAGATCTTTGATAAGGCAACTGTACTCTGTAGCTGGTCTGGTTTTGGTGAGGAAAGACAGGGAGTTCCCCTAGCTGGTTCAATCACAGATGCAGCACGGAGGTAGGAAAGCAGCTCTAAGAAAGAGGCAGGAACTCACATAAGAGCAGAGCTTGGACTGACATTTTGCAGGATATTAAGTGAACTGTGGTGCACACCCAAGCTCTGTGGCAAACACTTGATAACCACATAGCACTCTCCCAAGTGAGAAAAATAGGGGTGGTCCCTGACATCAGACTGCATCATGTACCACACACTGTCTGTCAGTGACCACTTCTGGCTCCTTTGGACTGGTCAGCAGGGTATTTTGGGAAGGTGGGCTGATGTCCCAGGCTCACGAGGCCTGTTCACTCACATCATCCCCAGACTCACAGCGTGGCAGTGTCGTGACTACCCATCCTTGGTTTCCCTTGCCAGGCTCCTATCCCAGCAGGCCCAACAAGGCACAGACTCTTCTTTGAGGCTGATGTTTCTGTTTCTCCCTTTTAGGCTGATCCTGAGTGAGAGCCAAAGGCTGATGTTTGAGAAGCTGGCACTCTACTGCAACAGCTATGCTGAGCTAATCCCCGTGTCCTTTGTGCTGGGTAAGGAGCTCTGTCTGGGAACACACAGGGAGGGGAAAGGGACAGCATTTCTTCTCCCTGGTTTGATATAGCTCTGCAGGCAGGCAAGATTTGCTGAGCAGATCCCTCCCTCTGCCTTTGTGTAACTCCTCAAGCAGAATACATCATTCCATGTTGCAGCTGTGAGCTATGCCCCTAGCACAYAGCTTGCACTGGCCAGATGTACTAGCATGTTCTAGGTTCTGCCAGGAGGGCAGGCACCAAATAAACCATGAAACACAGACTCTAACTTTAGCATGGAGATCTGAATTGCCCTCCAGGCATGCCTGCACCCATCCCCGTATGAGCAGTACCAGCCTTCCTACTCATGAGCATTTACATCTCCCACTCCTTTAGGACAGCTAATTTGTTCAGCTCACCTCTAGGTTTCTACGTGGCTCTGGTGGTGTCCCGCTGGTGGGCTCAGTACGAAAGCATCCCATGGCCTGACCGCATCATGAACTTGGTCTCCTGCAACGTGGATGGCGAGGATGAGTACGGGCGGCTCCTGCGTCGCACCCTCATGCGCTACAGCAACCTGTGCAGCGTGCTGATCTTGCGCTCAGTCAGCACTGCAGTCTACAAGCGCTTCCCTAGCATGGAGCATGTCGTGAGGGCAGGTCAGTACTGGTACTGCCTTCTGTACAACTCTGGCACCAGGCAGACAGCAGCACCTTGCTGCTGTGCTTGGGGCAAAGAGCCTTGGAAAGGGCCACATGACCTCCAAACTGGAGATGGGATAGTGCTGCAATGTGCTCAGCTGATGTCTGCAGCGGGTGCTAAGCATCTGCTCATGCCCTAGCTCTGCTCTTCCGATATAATCAACTGTTTATGTTTTCCTATTGCACAGCATGCTTGTTCCTGCTAGTGGCTGGAAGGCTTGTTTGAAAGATGAAAGGTCTCTGCCCAAATTTTTTACGTAAGGAGAGCATCGAGATCCGGTTTGTGAATGCAGATATGCTGCAGGTCACAGGGCAGCCCTGGCTGATCAGATTAGGGTAACTGTGGTGCAGCGACTTCACTGGGAGCTGCTCACCCTGCACTGAAAGTGTGCACAGAAAGAGAAGAGCTCTCTGTAGTAAATGACCCTGTGCACAGATCTATAGCAGAGCACGAGCAGACCCCTGCCAAGTGGTATGTTTGTCCTCCCTCAGGGCAACAGTTTTCCACTGGGCAGGTGGGAATTGGAGCCTCAGACCTCCGACCTTAACCGCTGGGCTCCCTGAATCCTCTCTGAAGATGCTCCTCAAGGTACAACATTTCCCAGTCTGCCCAAAGGGAGATGTCTGCACCTGCCCTAGTCAACTGGGTTCCCTTTGCRATCCAGAGAGAGAAACAGGCACTTCTAGGACACAAGTTATCCCATTCTCAACAAATGTCTAAGTACACCAGGCAACTGCACCCTCAGCAGTACTTTATCTCCCTGCCGGCTGTGATCTGATCAGATATGCTGCAGACATCCAAAGTGAAACGAGATAAAGCCTGCCTCTCACACTTCTGTAACTCAATGTTTTAAGAAGAAGACTTGCCCTCCTTCTATGTGTCTTCCAAAGGCTGAGTGCCTGAGTCTTTCCTGTGATTTTTAAGGAGAGCTAAGGTGACCACCTGAGATTTACATATTTTCATTTCAGACCAGATCAATTTATTTCTGCCCTCTATGGCCATCCCTCTCCCATCTACTCTTTTCCACCTAGGCCTCATGACACCAGAAGAGCACAAGAAGTTTGAGAGCTTGAATTCCCCCCACAACAAGTTTTGGATCCCATGTGTATGGTTCTCCAATCTGGCTGTGAAGGCAAGGAATGAGGGGAGGATCCGGGACAGTGTGCTGCTCCAAGGCATCCTGAATGTGAGTGACAGAGGCAATAAGCAACTGTTTGAGATCCTTGTCCAGTCCTCTGGGTGGAACTACAGGGATTTCCAGAGGTCAGGCAAGGAATAGGAATGGTGAGGTAGGACACTGAGCCAAGCCTGTCCCTGGGAATAGGATATTACATTCACTTTGATGGGAAATGCCTCCACTGCCACTCTCCAGCTTGTGACAGAACAGAGCTTTTCATGGCCTGCTGACTTGGTAGCAATGTCACATACAGTAGAGGCGAGGGGAATGTGACACCTTCCTCAAATGTGGGACTGGGAGGAACCATGGGACTCACATCTAGGCATAGTAATGGAGACACCCATGCAGCAGGTCCTTGATCAGCCTTCCTCCAGCCTTCACACACTCCAGAGCAGCAAACCACAGTAGCCAGTGGAGGTCTCTAGGATACAGATGGAAAGCCGCAAGGAAGCACAAGGAAGCATGTATCTGGAAGAGACCAGGAGAGGTCAAAAGCATCCCCAACAACCAAGGTCCCTGTAGAAAACTTCACTATTGAAAACACTTATATAGTCCTGGGAAGCAGGCCATGCTCCACAGGCAAGACCTGGCAACAATCCCTGCCCAGCTGCAGAGAAAAAAGGTCCAGAGCAACTCATCCTTCCTGGTATTCATGTGCAGAGAAAGTCACATTGTTTCTGTTGCCTGGAGTGAGATTCATCTGCCCAGAGAGAGATATCTCCCTCTGGGCTATTTATCTAGACTCACTATGTAGTCAGGAGGGAGATAGCATGCTCCTGAGACATTCTTTGCCTAATCTGTTGGCTGCTCATTTTGTGAGGAGATAAACTCTGCTATGAAGTGAGCTAGGAAGGGATCTTGGGCTCAGATGAAGACACCCAGGCAGCAAGGAGTTCCTCCAGGGCAAGTGTGAGACCCTGCTGGTGGTCTGCTGGGGTGAAGCTGGGCACCAAGGGAGCAGGAGTCCTGGCTGAGCCCCCCCCTTCCAGAGGAGGTGTGAGAAGGAGGGAATGGGCTGGAGCAATAAAGAGCAATGGGGCCAGAGAGGCTCAGTGTCCCCAGCAAGGAGATGCGAAGTTATGCTGACAGGCCATTCCTTTTCCCCACTGCAGGAGCTCAACACCTTGCGCAGCCAGTGCGGGCGACTCTATGGGTATGACTGGATCAGCATCCCCCTGGTCTACACCCAGGTGAGAAGGGATCCCCYACACCTACTGCTCCACTGCCTGCCTGTGCACACTGCCCCATGCTACAAGGGGCATCCCCATTTACACCCATACCTGACCCACACACAGACCATGCTGGCACGAGGTACACTTGGACCCCTCATCCATACCTACACRCCGGCTCTCACATATGTAGCTCAGCAGCACACACCCAGCCCAGCCTTATTTCCGTAACTCAGATGCAGCCACCTCTACAGAAACACACACTGTCCAGGGGTAACTAACCACGGTGTGCGCCACGCGGGTACACGCAAAACACAGATACACGCGGATCCACTCCCTGCACCACCTTGCAGGCACCACGTCCCTGAAGCAGTTTCTTCCTACCCAGCAGAGCTGAGATCTGCCTGCCAGCAAAGCTGCTCCAGCAGGCAGGGCAGCTCTGATGGAGTTGTGCCACGTGTTTGAAAGAGAGCTGTGTGCATGTACTCAGCTGTTTAATAGCTCTCTCGATGCAAACCCAGACAGACACTTCGGCACCAACTTGCTCCTTTGTCTCATACAATCCAGCTGCTCAGATAACACTAATGCACTCTGCCGTGAAACGGGAACTGCTTCCGTTCATGCAGTGCTGAAGGTTAATGGGGAATACGTTGGGAACCATATTCCTGCACAGACCCATGTCCTGCACACTAGGAGCAAAAGCAGTACCATTGCATGTCTTTGCCCACTCTGCAGTACACGACCCATTTTTTTATAGGTGCCCATCCACAATGCAAAGTCTGTCATTCCAGGCATATCCTGCCCACCATGAAACAGCCCTGTGCTGTTCACTGCAAGGAACTGCATGGCTAGCTCGAGAGTCTTGTGATGCTGGGTGTTTGTTTTGAACCCCCTTGCTTGTTGAGTCAAAAGACCATGCAAGATTCTCAGCTGCTTTTAGTCTGAAAAGGGGAAGCTTCCCATGAGTACAGAGAAAAGCACAAAGCTCATTGTAGCCTGAAATGTGGGCAAGCAAGCAGGCAAATATAAAAAAGGTCCAGCGTGATGACCAGGAAGGAAGGAGCTAGTTCAGAGCTGGCAGCACTGCCAGGGTTCCCCTCCCTGCCTTGGAAGTGGCCTGCCAGTATGGACTGAACCACGAGGGGCTCGAGACAGCTTTCAGGAGAGGCAAGGACAAGAATGAAAAGAGCTCACGGCACCCCTTACTTCAGCAGCAGAACAACCATGCAGCCATGTGTCAGTTGTTTAAGCTCTTTCCATCCAGGATGTCACATGCTTTCTTCTGCCACTATCTTTCTGTGACACCTACACAGATGTCATTCCAGGGACAGCATGGAATGAAATACAGCGTATGTAACAGCCAAAGGGCAAAGGGCATATTTAAAGCTTTCGGCAGTGGAAATGCATCTTCCTGCAAAAAGCAGAGGAGAAGCCTGCCATAGCTGAATCCAAGGCTTTCAAAAGGCTACAGAGGCAGCAGCTCTGCAGCAGCTTGCCGCTCTTTGGAGTTGTGTGGGGTGGAACTGAAGAGAGATGCTGGGAAAGCCAGCTGGGAACTCAAGCTCCTCTGGTGTGTCCCCTGGCATCTTTCCCAGGTGGTGACCGTGGCTGTTTACAGCTTCTTCCTGGCCTGTCTGATCGGGCGGCAGTTCCTGGATCCAGAAAAAGCATATCCTGGCCATGAACTAGATCTCTTCGTGCCTGTCTTTACATTTTTGCAGTTCTTCTTCTATGCTGGCTGGTTAAAGGTAAGTCCAAGAAAATATGTCTGGAGCTGGAATCTGACCCAGCTAAGGGTTTTCCCCAGTGTGTGCTCACCAGGGACCCAGCTGTGTTCTTTGGTCTATGGGCAACATGCCAGGTGCTGGCAGACAAATGGGAAACCAACAGAGGCTGAGGGTATTGCCAAGACCTTCTCAGTTTCTGAGTGTCTCACCCTGGAGATCAGCTCCACCTTTCCTAAGCTTTGGTCCTGACTAGTTTGGTGAAAAAGAGAGGCAGTAGGCCACACTTTACCTGCACTGGTGGTCTGCAGTTGCAGGAAGGCTATGTGAGCAAGGGGCAGTTATCTGTGTGTACCAATGTCTCCCAGCCACTGGCAAGCCTCCATTTTTAACCCACCCCTTTTTGGGAGGAACAGCATTGCTCCGAATTCAAGGGACATCATGCTTGACTCTGCCCCACCGGCCTTCTTCCCTGCAGGGAAAGGGGCAGGTATGACCATGATAACCTTTGCTATGCGCTCTCCACATGCAGGTGGCCGAGCAACTCATCAACCCTTTTGGGGAGGACGATGACGACTTTGAAACCAACTGGCTCATTGACAGGAACCTGCAGGTAAAGTGAAGGCAGGATCCTCCAGACGAGCCTGATCTGCGGAGGAACACGGAGGCAGGACTGCACCTGAGGGTTTAGCAAGCCCCATCAGTGCAGTCACAAAGTTCTCCTGTAACACCTCTGCCGCCCACCTCCCATGCCTGCAATGGGGCAGAGAAGCAGTCCCTGTTATCCTTGCACTTTGCTGAGGTGTCGGTGCCTGCATGTTAAGAGGAGGCCCAGGATCTCCAGAGGGAGATGGCTAGGAGAGCAGGAGGAGAGCATAAGGCTTCCCAACAAATATGAGGGTGAAGGTGGCCAGCTCAGTGTTCCCCCTTAGCAGCCAAGGAGACATCCCAGGCTCCAGGAAGAATGTGGGGCAAGACCTGTGCCAGGAAGACCCCCCCACACCAGGGAAGACAGGGCTTTTGGCTTATCTTTGTACACAGAGACCGATTGCAGCTTTAGTCCATGCTCTGCCACACACAATGGATCCAGGCTGTTCGTTTCACGCCCTCGCTACCTTTCAATGTCACATCATGCCTGCCTCTCCCTAGCTTTTCCCACCCTGTGTCTGTATCTAAAACTGCCTCCTCTGCTTTCTTCCATGCAGTAACTCTCCACCTTCAGCCCTTCTGTCCTAGTGAGCATATTGCTTTCCTGTCTCCTTCAGCATCACTTTCCTTCCAATTAATCAAATCTCTCCATGTGAAAAACAACCCAAGTGACAGGAAACCACATAGCAAATCCAGCCACTTGCCTCGCTTCTGTGCTACATTGCTTCCTCCTGCCCTGCATTCCTTTGTCCACTGATAATAGGCACACGTAATGCTGCTCACCCCGTATGACATTTCTGCTGTCCCCTGCAGGTCTCCCTTATGGCAGTGGATGAGATGCATCAGGATTTACCCATTCTGGAGAAGGACCTATACTGGAATGAGCCTGATCCCCAGCCACCCTACACCGCAGCCACTGCTGAGTACAAGCGCCCATCGTTCCTTGGCTCAACTTTTGATATCAGGTGAGTGCAACCACAGGGTATCAGAACAGTCCACATTTACACCTTGGATCAGGTGTTGCACAGGGTATTATACTTGAGGAGTAAGAGCGAGCAGTAATATCTTTCTCCATAGTCTGTGAAATCTTGCTCTAAGATACTTTTAGGCTCATCCAAAGACAATAGCCATCCTCCTCCACAGAAAAGGATGCCTCTGACCTCTTGCTCCCCTCCCCTCTCCTATGAGCATCCCTATCGTGGAGGGCCTAACACATATCTAATGGCAGTACTGGAAGAAAGAGGCTTGCCACTGGCGGCAGCACTCCCTGTGCTGCCAGCCTCTCCACCAGAAACCACCTCCTTTTGTGGCTGTGTAACAGCCTGTTTTGCCTTTCCCCAGCATGCAGAAAGAAGAGATGGAGTTCCAGCCCCTGGAGCAAATTAAAGAGAATGAGGAGGCAAACCACTCTACACCATTACTGGGACACCTGGGCCGCCTCCTCGGCGTCCAGTCACCAAGCTTCTCCAGATCCTCTTCCCGGATGAACCTGCTGCGCAGGCGAGGAGACCCCACATCCCCCTTCTCCCATTATACATACCAAGGCATGGGCAAGTCTGGAAGCCCTTGCAGCATCAATCAGCCAAGGGGAGACTCCAGCTCACAGGAGCAGTGGGACAGCGAAGACAGAAAACTAAGGGAGTTTGATGCCTTCATGTCAACCCCATTTTATGAGAGACCTGGTTTCTACAGTGCTCCACAGACACCGATCAGCTCTATCCCCATGATTTTCCCTTCTAGACGCCAAGGCCGCAAGAAGCCTCCTGCACTCTCCAGCATCGCTGCATGCTCGACTTCTCTTAGGGATGTCATTGTCAACTCCTCACCTTCCAGAGTCAGCGATATGTATAAGAGCCAGAGCTCCCTTGGCTCAGGTGCAAAGGAAACATTTATTTGGCCAACAGATCGGAGCAAAGGTCCTGACTCACTGGTTTTAACAGTAGAAGAAAAGAGCAACTCTAACAGTAAAAGCAGAGAAGCTGCCACCACAGGAAGTCCAGGAGCTCAGTCCACAGCATCAGACAGATGCCAAGAATTCCCCTTCTTGGCAGAGTCCCCAGACCACGAGAAGCAGGGTAGCTTCAAGAGTCTGAAGAGCTTGAAAGGTTCCCACCCACCCTGGCTAACCCTGGAGAACACAGCATCAGCCACCCCCAATTCTGAGCATTCAAGTGCCTTTCACACCCCCAGTAACAAAACCCCCGGAGGCAGCACCTCCCTCTGCTTCTCATTCACTCCTGTAACATCTCCAGTGCTGGAGAGATCCCACATGGGGAATGTGGGCCCTGATGCTCGCAGCCTAAGCTTAGAAGATACAGCCAGCGCTCCAGACCAGCATTCAGCAGAGGTTTCCAGGACCACGAGAGATACTGGAAACGGAAGCATTAATACTCCCCCTACAAAAGAGCCAAGGCGAGCAGAGAGTCCATCCCCCAATGACTCTGGCATCTCTCTAGCCGAAGGTGACTACGTGGGGCTGATGGAGGTGATCATGGAGACCAGTGAAAGCACGTGTGAAGAGCAGATAGATCAATACAGCTAGAGGAGACCAAGAGACACACAGTTCTGTTGAGATACTGCAATATCACTTATATGGCAGGTATCTTTACACCTGGCCACACTGGCACTCACCCAAACAGAAGGGCAGTGCAGCCAAACCACCTACTGCTGGAACATGCAGCTAGATAGAGCCCAGCCTAGGCTAAAGCCAGCACTAATGACACACTGCTACTGGCCTCAGGTACAGTAGCAGGCACAAGTTCAGTGTTGCAACAATAACAAAACAAACAAAACCTCTAGGTTTGTAGCAAAAGAACAAACAAGACTGAATGTTAGGTATTGCAGACACCTAACAGCAGAGCAATAGCTCAGCAGGTACCAGCCTGAAGAACCTGGAGTGCAGGTGTAGCCCAAAACAGAAGAGGAACATAGTTAATAAGGATACCTCCCCCCTCCTCGTCACAGCAAGAATTGGAACTTGAGCTTTATGTTAGCATTTGTCACAAGACCCATTACAAGTCTCAGGCAGGACTTGCACTACTGACAAGATACTCCAGGGAAAGTAAGGGACTGAAGGAAGTCGCATTATTTGTGTGCTTCTTGAAGTCATGTCTAGCTGGTGTTTTCCAGTACTGGAAAAGTAATGGAATAAGGCAGGGCAAGTGTCCACTAGAAGAGGTGGCTGCAGTCAATGGTATTTACCCAGCACATTGCTTCCTTTTGAAGTTCCACATCACATCTGCCACTGATTTGACAGTGCTCAGAGAAGTCATTTGGATGGTAGCAGACACCATGGTAAGTATGAGTTTTTACTGTCTTCCCTAAGAAAATAAAAGCAAGGCTGAAGTCCAGGACCATCCATTTCGTTTCTTCATTTTAGTTTCCATGCAACAGCAGGAATTTAGAGAAACCACARAAGTTTTCCTACTTCTGTCTTCAGAAACAGCTGCAAATCTCCCGTATCACAGGGGGCACATGACAAATTTACTCTACCTCCCACATCCCTTCCAATGCCTTCACAACAGCTGCCTACCCTCTCTGCCTTCCAAGTACAGCTGCCGGACCTAGGCAGATGTCACCACCACCCGCCGCAACTCCCGACAGTGTTGTTGAGGCAGTTCCTGCAGCACTGCTGTTTCAGCGTAGCCTGATTACAGTACACAGCTCTGAAGCCTTGATTCACAGTATGTTTTCTCCATACACAAGTGTAGTGCCATTTGTTAAGACAGGCACGATGCCTAGTGAGGCACTAACCCCCTCCCCTTCAGTTGCCTCACATAAATTCACAGGGACCAATTCAGGAAGCCCAGATACTCAAGCCTTCCTTTCCTTGTCCATTCATTACAGCAACAGCTTTGATAGCAAAGGCATTTAAAACACAACTTTAGTCTCTGAGCAATTCCCGCAGTGGATCCCACCGGTTTGGAAAAAAAGTCATTTTTATAAGAGTGCTAAGTAAAATCTCTAATATATTCCTTCATCCATGACCAAATTAAGATGACTGTCACAACAGAGACTATGAGCACAATCCTGCAAGTACAGGCCTCTCGCTCCCGAGAGAAACAGAAAAAGCCAACTTGAACCAAGTCACTTTATTGGATGGAGGGCAATACACAAAACACAAGAGAAAAGAGGGGCGATATTTGGTACAGAGTATGAGAACTGTTTATCTAGATAGCTGAAGATGCATGCATGGCTGGACAGTAAAGTAGGAGTCCCACTGAAACCCACAGGGTGGCTCTTGGCAAGACTTCAGCTCTCATTGTCACTGTCCCCTAGGGTGTGCTTGTCAAAGAGGTACTCTGCCATGCCATATTTTGGTGCCCCCATCTTCCGCAGGTTGGTCACATGGTCACCCAGCTCTTTGATGGATTTCACCTGTTCATCCAGGTAGTGAGTCTCAATGAAGTCACACAACTGAAAGGGAGACAAAAGAGTTTAAATGTAGGCCTGAACACAGCTCACCCTGCTGACGCAGAATCTGAAACTCTACCAATCCTCTCTGGGGAAGGGAGGAGATGCAGGATGACAATTTTAAAGCTGCAGAAGATACCCAAGAGGAAGAAGCCTTTAGTTTTGCCTCAGCAATACCAGAACAAGACCAAAGTGAGGCAGACTTATCTAGGCACACTTGCTCTAGAACTGCAGTACAATGTCAGCTCACAAAGTCCCCCCTCTTCCTCACTACAAGAAGCAACAGGCAAGTTTCTGAACATATTTAGAAGCCCCCACTGCACAGCACTTGAATTCATGACCATCAGGATTTACACCTGTAGAATGGTCCAGCTATGTAGTTTCTTTTAAAAAAGTCCCTCTAACTCATGCAGGACACTCCCAAGAGTACTTTGATTCAGACGCATGCTAATCTCTTCCTGATACTAAGCCGCCTCAATCCAGCCTTGCCAGTAACTTTCAGGTGAAGAAACCTGTGTTTTCAGACACTGTGTTCTGAAGTGTCAGGGCTTTTAACATTTGGAAGAAGTGACTCCAACATTTTATGACAAAAAGCCTTACAGGCATCCATTCGGTTGAAGTAAGAATTCATCCCCCACAGAAACAAGCCTTCTCCATAGAGCTTAATAAATTTCTTCTCTTCAAAATGCTGCTCACGAGTGGTCTCTGTTCCCAAGAGCAACAGAAGGGTTTGAACAAAGCAATGCACCCACTGTTCTGTAAGGCAGGCCTCAGCCACCCTAACACGCTACAACTGGTCCTCCTGGAAAAAAGATGGCAATAACCCTACCAAACAGCTAAGGTACAGGCTGACACCTGGGCCCTTCCCTTTGGAAAGGCTGCACCACTAGTTCACACCCTTTTTTCACCTTTAGGAACGGCAGGGACGCACAACTCGCCCCCAAACCCGCACAGTTAGACACACACAAGCCCCCTCATTGCACAGCCACATTCTCAGCTTCAGCGTCCACTTACGTGTGGGTCATTCTTTTCAGTTGCCAATTTGTGCAGTTCTAACAGCGACTGGTTCACATTCTTCTCCAGGTGCAGGGCACACTCCATTGCAGTCAGTCCATTCTCCCAGTCATCACGATCTGGCTTCTAGAAGGGGAAAGCACATGACCGTATTTTCTCTAAGTACCCACAGACCATTAGGGAGCAAAGTCTTTTTAGATCAGTCTCAAAGCCTGTTCAGGCCAAGTTCAGGCATTTAGGTATCTTCAAAATTTGGCAGACACACAGGGCACACTCTGAACAGAACTGAATGCATGCTCCAAGTCCCAGACCTGTCCCCATTCCCTATGTTCCCTGAGCTCTTGTAGGCAAGACAGCTAACAAAGCTACTATCTTCCTCCTCCCATTATAACCTAATGGCTTAGACATCTGCCTAGGTAAGTAGGTAATGGGCACAATCTCAGAAATGAAGCAGTTAAGACACCAGYACAGGCAAGTCTAGTCTTCAGCTCAGAACTGCCTAGTATAGAGTCTGGTGTTTACAAGTACTCAGACCTACTAGGAAGCAAGGGAATTCTTCTCAAGTGCCCATCACTTACTTTGTTTGCCGTTTTCCCCATGAAGAGTTGTCTTGCATTAAACTGGCCCTATGACATTGCTTACTTTCTGCTGTGCCGAATAATCTAAAGTGACTTCAAGAAACCAGTGCAATGAAATCTTGCACTGAGCCATAACAAGCAATTGGAAACTTGAGATTTCATACTCTCACAGCAAGCAAGTCAAGAGTTCTAGATTTTGGGCTGAGCACCACGCACAGATCGCAGCAACGCGGTATGCTTATCTACTGTCAGCTGCTGCTCCTTCTGGGAGAGGACCCACAGGGAAATTCCTCCCCTTCCAGCTTGGAGACAGACCACAAGTCTAGTTCTGCATTAGACAGGACAACCTATAGGTCCACTCCTCACCTTGATGTCCTGCAAGAAGATGCGTCCACCCCTCTGATTTTGTAGCTTCATCAGTTTCTCAGCATGCTCACGTTCCTCGTGGGACTGATGCAGGAAGTACTTGGCAAAGTTTTTCAGAGCCACATCATCCCGGTCAAAATAGTAGGACTGAAAAATAAGAATTCATATACTCAAAACCCCAAGCCTCACTCCAGCAGCCACACAAAGCCAAGTCCATATTGTGACTTCAGATACATCTCCTATCAGCCCTACTTCAAGAAGGCTGAGTCCAAGCTAAGGCTAGCAGTAGCATTGACGACAGCAAGGCAGCCGTGGCTAAACTCTTCCTTTAGTAGCAAGTTAGATTTTCCTGACTAGGATTAAATTTTAACCTGTATCCCTACCACAAACACCAGGGACACAAATAAGTGGTATTTGTGGTTCAGTTCTGAAGATACAAAAAACCCCACAAAGATATCTGTTCTTCTGAGCACCGTTCAAATGCCTTAAACACAGCAGACTTGAAAAGCCTTCTTCAAGAAGGAGAAGTCTTCCCTGCTCCCTTTGTTTGCCTGAGTTTGTTTACAGTGATCACAAGCCAAGGTTCTGACTTGCAATACCAGTTAAGGGTGGCCAAGAACTTTTAAGGTACTTCTGCAATAAAGCTCCCATGCTTCACTAGGCTTATCAGGGATTAGACTAAGAAGTACACTTTCTACTTCTGGGGCGGGGGGGGGGGGGGAAGAGTTAGCATCACATTCAAAAGATAAATTGAATTGAACTAAAATACATATTCAACAGCAAATACAGGATCATCTGTTTTGAAAGCCCAAAAAACTGTAACAGCAGTTAGAAGCCATCACACAGCTTGTTTGTTCTTTGGTCAGAGCCATTAGGCAGGATTCAATGGAAAGCTTTGTATCAACTGCCAGTTATTTACCAGACRAACTACTGCAGAATTCTCTGCTCTTAAACCAGCAGCTTGGAGGTTCAAGACAAGACACTGGTGCTTGTGTACCACTACCATCCACCAACATAATTACATTCAGCCCGTAGCCGAGGTTCAGACCACGATAGTAACACAGAAGCAAGCTGTAAAGTTCTACACCTACATGCCACAACACGCTACAGTGTCACCAGAAAGGCTCAAGTTACCTGCACATCTAAAGCACCAAGATTGCTGCACAGAGGTCAGAGCTGCTGTTTGGACCAAAGTTGCTCATCTCAGCTACGGCTAAAATGGGAGTCTCATGCCAAGTGAGACATGTAAGCACAGCGCCAAGGAAACCACGGATTCCTACTAATTCACTTCAAAAAAACATGAACGAAAAACCTTGCCTCAGAGACAAGAACGCCTGTGGGAAAGGTGCCAATCGCTTCGTTAGTCAACTCCTGCTATCCAGCCCAGCCCCAAGGGCAGAGCCGCTTGGAAGCTGCTGAGCTGTGCTGATAACGAGTCCGCCAAGGGCAACGGACAGAGAACGGTTAACGTGTAACTGAAGGTCGCCGCCGAGATAAAGGCCTCACCTACAGAAAACAAGCGCCCGCCCCACCCCCCCGGGGAAGGCCGAGAACGCCCCCGAGGCGGGGGAGGAGGAGCGTGGCTGCGCCCGCAGGCTCCTCCCCGCGCCCACCGCTCAGGCAGCTCGGCCACCGTGCGTGGGGAGCCCAGGCTGGTCCCTCGTGCAGAGCTCGTACCGGGGAGCGGGCAGCGCCAGCCACCTCCCCGCTCTGTGGGGAGCGCAGAGGGGTCAGCCAGCCCCGCTGCGCCTCTATCCCTTGCAAAATCCTTCCCCCG